>AP025071.1:14437397-14524229 GCA_036186865.1 Eustoma russellianum
AGACAATGAAACCCAGTGATTTCTGTTACCCAGAAGAAAGATGCCATTTTCCGATGAATGGTTTTAATTACAGACTTTGGCAAGGAATCAGCAGCTATGATATGTAAAGGCAGTGACAAGATGACGGCACGTAGTAAGACCAGGCGGCCAGCAGCAGATAGTAAGCGAGATGCCAACCCTGAAGACGATCATCTACATGCTGTAGTAGTGTGGTGCAGTATGAAGAACGATTAATGCCTTTATGCAGATATGATCCATGATATCGAAAAGGGAGAGTAGTGCAGCGCATATTTAGTATTCCCGCTAGCCTTTGTTTCTGTTGAGCCGATATTGAGGATGATGGGATTAAGTTGCTTTTCTGGAAATTCACTTTTTGCCCAGAGGCAGTCTCATACTGTGTTAGAAAAGCATGGAAATGCCGAAGGTTTCTCTGAGTTCCTTTAAGAAATACCAAAAGATCATCCGCATATGCTAAATGTGTAATTGTAAATGGGATGCGGCCAAGATTGAAAGATTATATGATGCCTGATGCCACTTGTGATTTTAAGCCTCTACTGAAGCCCTCAGAAGATAGTATAAAAAGGAGCGGAGAGAGAGGGTCACCTTGTTTAACACCTCTGTATGGACGGAATGATTCAGTAGGTTGTCCATTAATCAATACAGATAATGTTGTGGCTCGTAGATGATTCAGTATAATGCGACAGAAAAAATTAGAAAAGCCAAATTTGCTCAGGATTCGCTCAAGATATTCCCAGCTCACCCTATCAAAAGCCTTCATCATGTCTAGCTTCAAACATAGCTGTGAGCCACCCTTATCAAGCATATGAATCATCTCACGGGCCATTAACACCTGTGTGGAAATGTCTATGCCCGGTAGAAAACCTGTCTGCTCTGGAGATATCAACTTGGGAAGGAGCTTGTTTAAACAAGAGGCCACGATTCGTGTACAAACTTTACTCAGAAAATTTGTTAGACAGATTGGACGAAAATCGCTAAATGTGGATGGCGATTGCTTCTTTGGAATCAGAGTGATTAAAGCACTAGCCATCACCGAAGGCTGTTGAATGCCAAGGAAAAATTCCTGCACTGCCTTAAGTACATCCATATGTATTATTGACCAACATGCACGATAGAACATACCGTTAAAACCATCTGGTCCGGCTGCACTTTGTGGGTCTAAATGCCAAACTGCCTCTTTTACCTCATCCTCCATCGGTATTTGTGTGAGTAGAACATTATCATTATCTGTTAAAAGGCACGAAATGTGACCTAGTATTGCATCATGATTAAGGGTGGCCTTATGAGCGAATAGTGACTTATAGAATCTCACTGCTTCTTCCTGTATTGCCTCCGGCGTTGTGCATGGATGTCCGTCGACGGAGTTTATTTGCTGGATGCGAAGATTAAGCCTGCGGCCCTTAACCACCGAGTGATAATATCGTGTATTAGCGTCACCTTCTTTTAGCCATCGCACGCGTGCTTTTTGTTTCCAAAAGTGTAATTCATACATGGAAGCTTGTTGATATTCAGCCTTAGCTTGATGATATTTCATTCTATTGTCCGCCGATGGATTTTCATCCCAGGTGCGTTCAGCGTGAAGCAGATTCCTTTCTGCTTGCATGAGATTAGTAAATATATTTCCAAAGATTTCTTTATTCCAGCGTTGAATGTCCTTCCGAAGTCGAAACAATTTAGTATAAAAACCGTACATTCCACCTGTTGTAGGATAAGATGTCCATGCATGCTGCATGTATGCTTGAAAATCCGGACGCAATAGCCAAGAATCTAAAAAACGAAAAGAGCGGCGGCCTGGTGAAGATTGCTGCCGACAAATGAGAAGTAATGGAGAATGATCCGATGGAGCACGTGTTAAATGCGAGAGCTGCATATCATCAAATATATCCTGAAAAGTGGAGCTCACAAACAGCCAGTCTAATCTCCTACGAACCCGACCAAGACCACGACCATCAACCCATGTAAAACGTGGACCTCGAAAGGGCGGAGCCATTAATAAACATGAATCAATGCAATCATTGAAATCTTGTAACGATGTGAGAGAGGGGCGGGATCGACCATCATGGTCCTCGAGGGTGCGAAAAGTATTAAAGTCCCCACCAATAATCCAGGGTAAAGTAAGACCTGCTGAAAATTCACATAAAGACTGCCATAGGGATCGTCTTAAAGAAAGAGTATGCTTGGCATACACCACCGATAAAACAAAAGTCATCTGTAGAGGCCAATAAAGAAGAGTAAAAAGCACCACTTGTTCTTGATCTTGTGCTGAAATCAGATCAAAATATGAGTCACGCCAGAAAAACCAAATGCGCTCCGATTGAGAGAAATAATATTTAGTATATCCGAGGGTTAAAGCAAAACGAGTAATATTAGACGGAGAATGCTTAGGTTCCAACAAAGCAAGTAAGTGTAACTGATGTGTATGAATCAGATGATGTAAACATGGCATCGAGGCGCGCATGCCTTGCAAATTCCATATTAAGAGATTCATTGAGAAATGTTAGAAGCACTTCCCTGGATGATACGAGATGCACTACGTGTGAGAACAGTAGAAGGTGGGAGTGGAGGCAAATCTTTCTTTGAACGACGCTTGCGACGGGGTACCACAGGGATAAATTCTGTCTCTGTGGTGTCCTGTAATCTGGATATAAGAATGTCCACCTCAGGAGATGGAGGAATGAGCTGCATCTGTCGAGCCACTACGTCTGGAAGATTCAGAATAGCTGACGGTTGGTCGACATCAGGGATATCATTGTCGGAAGTGTGACCCATCTCCATTGGATCAGGAATGTCCTTCATTTGACTATTGCCTTCGTCAATGGAATCCATCATGTGCAAATTAGTGTGCTGATCTTGAGGAGGGCCTGCATCTTGCGGCTCAGAAGAGGGCTGCGCAGTAGTGTTCGCACCAGTAGTATCATCAAGTTGAGGCTCTGAGGACATATTCGAAGGCGCAATGACTGATGGCGTAGATAAAGGCTTCTTTTTCACTGGAGTCCAGCGCTTGGCAGGCTGTCGGGGCGGCGGAGGCGGTGGTGGGGGTGGTATGGCAGATGTGGCTGGCGTATTACATGCACCAGTGACATGTCCCAGTCGGCGACAGACCGTGCAAAACTGAGGTAAGTCTTCATAGACAACCGACTGTAGGATTAGACGTTCTTTAGCCTGCAGATAGATTTTCTGTGGTAAATCTTGAGAAACATCCACTTCAACGCATACCCTAGCTACAGAAGGCCGCAGGCCATCTGTTGTCGCAACATCTAACTTGATCGGCGATCCTATAGGACGGACTATCTCGAAAAGTGCTTCTCGGCGATGAAGGTGAATTGGGAGACCCAGGAACGCAATCCATACTGGAACAATGGGAACATCAGCTGCAGGATCAAAATCTATAGTCCATTTTGTTATACACATATGGCAACAAGAAATATGCCATGATCGTCGATAAAAACATCGCAAATAATCAGCTTCATTCCAAAAATTCATCAAAATATGCGATTGATCAATAAGAGTTATGCGTAAATCATGATGAAAACCGATTCTTTCAAAGACCTCTCGAATAACTTTTAATGATGGGCAGCCATACCAAAAAGTGCCTACCAAAGAGTGTTTGAATGGAGCAGCGAGGGCATCAATCTCCGAATCCTCGAAGGAAATCAGGGGGAGTCCTTTATACCGTGATGCCGTTTTTGGTGCGATGGAAATCTGCTGTGCATTACCAGTCCCGGATACGATATCAGCAAAAGACGGAGACGAAACCGCCATTAGAATTGTATGAATAATAAACCAGAACAGAAGCAATCGTAGCGAAAACTGTGAGTATTGCGATCGGTGATTGGATGTTGAAAAGAGACAGGAGAGATTGAGATAACGGCGGCGGCTGCGGCTATTGCCGCAACAATGCCAGCGATCGCCTGCGAGGGAGAGCCGCCATCGTTATATATATATATATATATACCGAACAGATGACGCGTTGCTCTGGCGACCACGGGCGACTTTGCGGCGTTAGCCGCCGCCGCCGGCTGTTCTCATTCGATCACCATCTTCCTCCTCATACAGTCACCCTGAGTTTTCCGCTGTTGACAGCAATCGAAAGCACACAGCTTTTCTTGCAAACCGCAGTTTCATCGCCTCCGATCGGGATTTCTGCATTACTCATCACAATGGCATCAACGGCCCCTTCGTTCGCTGCCGTCGTTACTGGTGCCTCCTCATCCGAGAAAATCTGCATTTCACCCAAAACGGTTTCGAGGCACAAAGGTATTCCTATGATCTCTTTTCTAGATTCCGAAATCGATGCACTAGCCGCGCCATTCAAATATTCTTTGGTCGGTACGTTTTGGTATGGAAGGCCACCATTGAAGGTGATCCGAGAAGTATTTGAAAAAATTGGCTTTCAAAATGATTTGCGCATCACCCTTATTGATCAATCTCACATCCTTTTGAATTTTCGACAAGAAGCAGATTATCTCCGATGTTTCTATCGTAGATCATGGCATATATCAGGCTGTCATATGCGTATAACTAAATGGACGGTCGACTTTGATCCAATGACTGATGTTCCCATTGTTCCAGTTTGGGTAGCCTTTCCTGGTTTGCCGGTTCATTTACACTGCCGAGAAGCTTTATTTGAGATTGTGAAGCCGATAGGCTCCCCACTCAAATTAGAAGTTGCGACATCGGATGCACTTCGACTGTCAGTGGCAAGAATCTGTGTTGAGGTTGATGTATCATAGGAACTCCCGCAAAAAATATACCTGCAGGCAAAGCAACGACTTATACTGCAGTCAGTGATTTATGAAGATTTGCCAAAATACTGTACTGCTTGTCGTCGGTTAGGGCATGATCATTTGACGTGTGAGCCACGGCAGTCAGCACAGTCGACCATTCCGCCGCCTCCGCCACCACCTCCGTCTCGTCCGACAAAACAGAGATGGACTCCAATTAAGAAGAAGACAGCTGTCCCACCTCCTCATGCACCCTCGCCCTCCCAGCCACCTCTATAGTCTGATTTGCCACCAGTGACAGAGCCTCAATCGATTGCTCCTTCTGTCCATTCTGTCGCTGATTTGGACCCGCAGGATGTTGATGAAGATCAACTACACGATAATTTTTGTGATGCTCCGGATCACCAGCTGCCGGAGGACGTCACTCATACCGATCTTGGTCACTTGTCGGACACGGAACTGCCAACTGAAGCAAATGCCGATGGCCCCCTAATCGTTCCCGAGGAAGTTGCACGTCGCATGCAAATGTTAAACTCGTCACCTGATGATGCCATACTAATATCGAGACTGCCTGATCAGACGGAGGAGGCACCATTCGTGCCTGTTGTCCCACGTCGGAAACGCCACAGTCGAAAGGAATTGCCCCCTTACCACCGTCGACAATTCTGACACGTAGTGCATCTCAGATCATTCAGGGAAGTGACTCTAACCTTTCTCAATGAATATATTAATTTGGAACATTCGAGGCATGCGTACATCCTTGCCTCGATTACGTCAGTTACTTAGAGATTATCGTATAAATTTGCTAGCATTAATCGAACCAAAGCATACCCCAACGCAAATACATGGGTTTTGTTTGCGTCTTGGTTTTTCCCACTGTTATGCTTCACAATCAGAACACATATGGTTTTTTTGGCGGGATAATGAGTTTTGTATGCTTGACACACAGGATCAAGAACAAGTGCTCCACTTGACTCTTTCTTCAGTCACGCAGCAGCATTCCTTCGTTCTCTCTTTAGTTTACGCAAAACATACAGTCACACAGCGTCAACATTTATGGCGTGCCTTAGAAGATTTCTCCACGGGATTGCAGTTGCCATGGTTGATTGGTGGAGACTTCAATACGTTCCGCACAATTGCGGATCATAATGGTCGCTCTACACCTTCTTTATCTGCCTTACAAGATTTTAATGACTGTATTGAGGCTTGCTCGCTTATGTCCCCACCATATCACGGCACGCGCTATACTTGGGCTGAAGGCCGCGGCCTTGGCCGTGTCCGCCGGAGGCTAGACTGGACATTTATTAATTCGTTGATGCATGATATGTTTGACATTTTGAAGCTCACTCATTTGCCGCGTGTCACATCGGACCACACTCCCCTCTTGATACAATGTCAGGCAAGTGCCCAACCACTTCGTCGCACTTTCCGGTTTTTAGACGCATGGCTTCAGCATCCGGATTTTGATAATTACGTCAGGCATGCATGGCTCTCGTATCCAACAACAGGTGGCATGCGCGGTTTCTATGACAAATTATTTTCTCTAAAGAAAGATATTCAGCACTGGAATAAGACTATCTTTGGGAATATTTTCAGCAATTTGAAGGAGGCCGAAAATAATCTAAATATCGCAGAAAATAACTGGGATGCCACTTCTACGGAGGAAGCGCGAGAGGCTTATTATCAAGCTAAGGCACAGTATTTGCTTGCCTCAAAATATGAAATCTTATACTGGAAGCAAAAGGCTCGAGTCAAATGGTTACAAGAGGGGGATGCTAATACCAGATACTTTCACTCTCTTGTCAAAGGTAAGCGTTCACAGCTATGTATTCGTCAGCTTCAAGATTCACAGGGAACATTGTTGACACAACATGAGGAACTTATGAGGGCGGCAGTGGATTTTTATACAGAGTTATTTTCCCCCGTGCCGACCAGCAATCATACTGAAATATTATCCTATATCCCATGTCTAGTCACTGCTGAGGATAATTTAATGCTTACACAGTTGCCATTGAAATCAGAGGTCAAAGCAGCGGTATGGAGTTTGGATCCGCACAGTGCGGCAGGCCCCGACGGATTTACTGGACAATTCTATCGTTCATGTTGGCCGATCATACATTTGGATGTGCTCAAAGCTGTGCAGGAATTTTTCCTTGGGGTTCCTCAGCCGAAGGTTATGGCTAGTGCTTTACTCACTCTCATTCCAAAAGTGCAGTCACCCCAGACATTTGGTGATTTCCGTCCAATTTGTCTTACAAATTTCATCAGCAAAGTTTGCACCCGCATTATTGCCACTCGTTTGAATCAGCTCTTACCAAAACTAATTTCGCCAGAGCAAACGGGTTTTCTTGCGGGTACTGATATCTCTACTCAAGTTCTTTTGGCTCGTGAAATGGTGCATATGTTGGACAGAGGCGGACCACAGTTATGTCTGAAATTAGATATGATGAAAGCTTTTGATCGGGTTAGTTGGGACTATCTCCAACTGCTTCTAAGCAAGTTTGGGTTTTCTGACTTTTTCATTCGAGTGATTATTAATCACCTAGGTGCTACGAGGATGTCAGTATTAATCAATGGGCAGCCATCACCATATTTCCGTCCTTTCAAAGGCGTTAAACAGGGGGATCCCTTGTCACCGTTATTATTTATATTATCATCTGAGGGTTTTAGTCGGGGATTGAAGACTCTGGTAAGCACGGGCAGGATTCACACCTTTCGGTTGGGCAGAATCCATATGGACATTTCACACTTGGCTTATGCGGATGATCTGCTTATCTTCCTGCAAGGTACTCAACGGAATCTTCACCGTTTCCATGCGTTTCTCACTACATATGAAACTGCATCGGGACAAAAAGTTAATTTTGGTAAAAGCAGTTTCATTCCATCATCCAATATTACAGCGCGACAATGTCAAAATATAAAAGGAATCCTAGGCATGCGCCAAATATCTCTGCCTTTTCGCTATCTTGGTTCTTACCTTCATAAGGGCATCCCTCGAGCTAGGCACTGTTTGTCATTATTGCAGCATGTGGATGACCGATTACAGGGTTGGCATTCTCGCCTCTTATCATTCGCAGGGCGGCTTGTGCTATTACGCTCTGTTATTACGGCGCTCCCGCTACATATTCTGGCAGCAGGCGGCATGCCTCAGTCAGTCATTCGCATGCTCGAAAGGAAGATGTCAGCATTCTTTTGGGGAGATAGGCACCATTGGGTCGCATGGAACACTATTACTACTACTCCGGTTGAAGAAGGTGGATTAGGACTTCGCAGTCTTCGTGAGCTGCAACAGGCATATACATGTCGCATATGGTGGCAATATCAGTTCCATGATACATTATGGAGTCGGTATATGCATCTTAAATATGGAAGATGGGGCGACTATACTCCCAGGCTACCAGATTCCGCAGTTTGGAAATCTATCTGTCGCATTCACCCCCTCTGTTCTTCTCACTCAACTGGATTGGGCACATTTCTATCATGGACGTCCACGCCTTCCGGGGAGTTCTCACTTAAGTCGGCCTATGATATATATCGGGTTTCGCGCCCAACCTTACTCTCGACAACATTTATTTGGTCTAAACACCACTCTCCCTCTGTTCGGCTTTTGTTGTGGCGTTTTTTTCCATTCAGCCATGCCTTTTGAAGATTGCATAGGACAATATCTGGTGGTGCGTCCTACCCAATGCCCTTTTTGCAGATCACATTCGGCCTCAGTGGACCATATATTCATTTACTGCTCCCGCATTCGATATTTCTGGAGTTTTTTTGCTGCTAAATTACATGGCGTACCACCGACATCTCTGTCTTTGCGGCAATATTTACTATCTTGGTGGTATCGGTCCAATTCTACATCACTTGCGGGGGTTTTGAAGATCGTCGTTCCTGCGATAGTATTATCAAACATTTGGCGTCAATATGCACAGCTCATCTTTGGGGACACAACAATTTTTTTCGACAGCGGCATTGCGTAACTCTATTCACTTTGACATACACGTTTGGACGAGGCGTATCCAGGGGACCAAGCTGGCAGCAGGTCCTTTGCTATCTCTCTCCTGGCTCCCTCGGATTCGTACTCCTCGTCTTCGGATTATTCGGTGGCAAACACCCCCTTCTAGGCGTCTCAAGTTAAATGTGGATGCAGCAGTTGGCCAACATTATGCAGCAGGTGGAGTGATTTTGCGTGATCACGATGGTGGTTGTATTCAGGCCCTTTCTTTTCGTCTTCCTCACAGTACACCGTTACATGCAGAGATTCAGGCTACTCTTTTTGGCCTGATTTATTTTCTACCCTTATACCGTTCGCTTATGGTGGAATCAGATTGTGATCAAATGATAACATGTCTCTGTAACCCTCGGCAGCCAACAGGAAATTATCATCTTCGGCAACTTCACAATTTGGTTAGTCAGCATCGGCTGGTACTGCTTCATACGTACCGGGAGAATAATATGCCGGCTCATTATCTTGCCCAACATGCAATGATGCATCCTACAACGGGGTTGTATAACAGTCATACCCTTCCTTCCATGGTCAAGGCATCCGTGGCACTGGATCTCACATTGGCGCACTTACGCACAATCTAATGGCTTTCTGTTTTTTCGCATCTTCTGCCCGTGTCCTAACAGTCACGGGCAGACCCGGTACGCATACTGCTCATCTCATACACTGCTGCTGCATAATTTTTTTGATGATACATATTAATGTTGTCTCAATTTCTATGATCAATGGCTGTTGTGATAACTGTGAGCTCCATTTGGCGTGCGCTTGCAACACTAGCAAACATGCAGTCTTCCACACGAATTGGCACCGTCCCCTCCTTTCTGCCTGCACTACATTTGGTGCGGGCAGGCATGGTTCGTTTTCTTTTCTTTTGCTTTTGCATATCAGGTCGCGATTTCACATTCTTTCTACACTGATGAAACAAATTTACTTGCCCCATGTATATCGGTCGACAATATGTTTCTCCACTTCACTGGGAGCTGAGAGGCGTCCGTGGTATAGTTTTTTTGATGTCGCTGCTTCCCGGGTCTTCCATATGGATTGGCTCTCCTCCAATAACCCTGCCTGCACATCGGATGGTGCAGGCAGGTTGGGTAGGTGTTCTTTATACTGGATTGGTTCCTCTGCTTTCTCCTGTATTCTCTATATATTTCACACATGCTTTTACTTGCCTATTGCATGGATGATCAACACGATTTGGATGGCATGGATGATCAACCCAATTTGGATGCCTTACCACTTACACGCGGATGATATCCGGACTGAGCATCACAATGGCACACAACTATGGCAGCATTACAACATAGTCCAACTCAAGATGGCTCTTCTTTTCAACACCAGTGGCATACATCATCTTCGGGAAGCATCACATACAAACTCTTTGTATACTGTCTTGTACAACCTAGGTATCAATGACAGTCGTATAATATGCACGGTTTTTCCTTCGCCAAGGTTTTATCCACAAAGGTGGTTTTTCTTGGCAAGGTTTTAATGCGACATATCGTATACGACTGGAGATATCTCATCATTGGCTTTTTGATCCATTTATTCGTGTATTCTGACATTTGTACAATGGTTTTCCTCCGCCAAAAGTGAGACTTTCTCTTAATAAAAGATCTTTTCTATAAATATATATATATATATATATATATATATATATATATATAATATGATGCACGTGCTGGCGATTAAGGACGATCAGCGGCGATAGCCGTCGCCGGCCTCATTTGCGGCTCCGACTCTGATTCCGTCTCCTCAATTCTGGCTGTTTTTCCCTTCAATCGTTGTTTACTCACTTGATACTGTCTTCTTTTCAGGTTTCCAGCATTAAAAAATTTCTTTCTGCTATCAATATCAATGGCGGCTACACCGCCGCCCTCATTTGCGGCGGTGGTTTCCGGTGAGACTTCGTCATAGAAAATATCCATTTCACCGAAGACCGTTTCTAGATACAAAGGCATCCCAATGATATCATTCCTGGACTCAGAGATTGATGCCTTGCTGCGCCATTCATATATTCAATGGTAGGTACATTCTGGGCTGGTCGTCCTCCTCTAAAAGTTATTCGAGAAGTGTTTGAAAAAATCGGTTTCCATCATGATTTGCGTATCACCCTTATCGATCAGACTCATATTCTGTTGAACTTCCGCAACGAAGTGGACCGTAGATTTTCATCAGAATATGAAAAGGTAATGCACCGGTTCACCCTCTACATTGATGACCCCTTCCCATGCACCGGTTCCGCAGTCTGCTGAACCTCCACGTGAGGATATTACTGGTCAGGGCAATGCTCCACTAGCAGATAATCTCGTTAGCATACCTTCTCAGGATCGTTTCAGCGCATTAGATGATGTTTTGGATCCTGGGGCAACGGATCCTCCACAACAAGATAATTTGGATCATTCTGATTTTTGGCATTCTTCATATAATGACCTACCTGTCGCTGATGATATTTTAAAATTGCCGAGTGTATCTGAAGAGGTGGCCTGACGTATGTAGTTAATTCCAACATCCCTGGACGAGGATGTTTTGATATCCCGATTGCAAGATTCTATAGAGGCTGCCGAATTTGTTCATGTGGTTCCTCGTCGTAAGCGACGAGCAAGAAAGGATTTGCGTCCATTGCCTCCTTCCACAATACTTACACGCAGTGCTTCTCACGCCATCCAGGGAAGTGACTCTACCCTTTCTCAATGAATGTGTTAATATGGAAGATTAGAGGCATGCGAGCCTCTATGCCAAGACTTCATCATTTGATACGAGATCATCACTTAAATTTTCTTGCTCTGATAGAACCTAAACATTCCCCTTCTAGTATTACATGTTTTGCTTTTGACCTTGGATTTCCCCAGCATTATTCATCTCAGTCGGAACATATTTGGTTTTTCTGGCGGGACTCACATTTTCATTTGGTTTCAACACAGGATCAGAAACAAGTGGTACACTTCACTCTTCTCTTTTGGCCTCTACAGTTTACTTTTGTCCTATCCGTGATCTATTCCAAACATACACTGTCTTTACGTCGCACTTTATGGCATTGCCTACGCACATTCTCGGAACATTCAACCTTGCCCTGGATAGTTGGAGGTGATTTCAATGCTTTTCGCTCCCTAGAGGATCATGATGGTCGCTCCCAACCTTCTCTCACAGCGCTACAAGATTTCAATGACTGCATTGAGTCTTGCTCTTTAATGGCACCACAGTTTAACGGTCCCCGTTTCACTTTGGTCGATGGTAGGGGGATTGGACGAGTTCGCAGGCGCTTGGATTGGATTTTTGTTAATTCCTCTTTTAATGATGTGTTTGATGATATGCAACTTACACATATATCGCGAGCTTCTTCGGATCACTCGCCCTTATTATTTGTATGTAGACAACAGTTGTTCCAGGGCCGCCGCCCATTTCGCTTTCTGGATTCTTGGCTCTTACATCCAGACTTCCATACTTATATGAAGCATGCATGGACATATTATCCTATCACAGGAGGTATGTATGGTTTCTATACTAAGTTATCTCGTTTAAAGAAGGACATTCAACGATGGAATAAAGATATTTTCGGCAATATATTTAGCAACCTCAAGCAAGCAGAATCTCATCTTACTAGTGCTGAGGGCAACTGGGACTCTGACCCGTCGGATGAGAATCGTACTGCACTTAATAGAGCAAAAGCTGAATATCAACGAGCCTCTATATATGAACTGCATTTTTGTAAACAAAAGGCGCAGGTACGCTGGCTAAAAGAAGGTGACACCAACACGCGCTACTATCACTCAATTGTCAAAGGTCGTAGGATGCAACAACGCATACAACAAATTCACACATCTGCTGGAGAACAGTGTTCCACAACCGAAACCATCATGGCTGAGGCAGTGACATTCTATACGGCCCTATTCGCCTGCGAGACAACACAGCATTATGAAACAATTCAGCGTCATATCCTGAGGTTGGTGACTGATGATGATAACACCATTCTTACACAATTGCCAAAATGAAGATGAAGTGAACAGGCAGTTTGGCATTTAGATCCTCAAAGCGCAGCGAGGCCGGATGGGTTTCATGGTAATTTATATCGCTCCTGCTGGTCTATCATACATTCTGATGTTCTTAAAGCAGTGCAGGAATTCTTTCTCGGCGTTCCATAGCCAGCAGTAATGGCGAGTGCTCTCATAACCTTGATCCCCAAGAAGCAGTCTCCCACAACATTTAGTGACTTCTGACCAATATGTCTAACAAATTTTCTGAGTAAAGTATGTACAAGAATTATTGCATCTCGTTTGAATCAGCTACTTTCGAAGCTCATATCGCCCGAGCAAACGGGTTTCCTGCCAGGTTCGGATATCTCCATGCAGGTGTTGATGGCGCGTGAAATGATACATATGCTAGATAAGGGCGGTTCTCAGCTATGTTTGAAGCTTGATATGTTGAAGGCATTTGATAGGGTCAGCTGGGAATATCTAGAACTTTTCCTGCACAGTTTCGGATTCTCTGGTTTCTTCAGTCGGATTATTTTAAATCATTTACGCGCAACAACACTGTCCGTCTTAATTAATGGACAGCCATCCAACACGTTCCTTCCATATCAAGGCGTCAAGTAGGGTGACCCTTTATCCTCCCTGCTTTTCATTCTCTCTTCAGAGGGCTTTAGCAGAAGTCTAAAATCACTGGTTGCATCGGGAACAATACAACCCTTCCGTATTGGCAGAGTCCCTTTTACTATCACACATTTAGCTAATGCAGATGATCTTCTAGTATTTTTAAAGGGTACATAGAGAAATTTACAGCGCTTTCATGCTTTCTTAACGCAATATGAGGAAGCCTCTGGGCAAAAAGTGAATTATCAAAAAAGCAACTTAGTTCCATCCTCAAATGTATCACCGCATCAGCGATGCAATTTTGCTGCTCTTCTCAATATGCAATGCTAAGGTTTATCATTTCGCTATCTTGGATCTTATTTGCATAAAGGCATCAACCGAGCACGATTTTGCACTCAGTTATTACAACATGTCGACTCGCGGCTCCAAGGTTGGCACTCCCGCTTACTGTCTTCCGCTGGTCATCTTGTTTTGCTTTGTTTAGTCCTCTAGGCATTACCTTTACATATTCTGGCAGCAGGAGCCCTTCCAAAGTCAGTGACCAAAACCATAAACGGGAAGATGGCAGCATTCTATTGGGGACCCCGACATCATTAGGTTGCCTGGGACACTATTACAAAGCCGAGGGAAGAGGGCGGACTAGGCCTCCGAGATCTTAATGCACTTCAACAAGCTTATCATTGTCGTATATGGTGGTCTTATCAGCAGCATTCCACCCTTTGGAGCAACTACATGCATGTCAAATATGGTCGTAGTGGTGATTATACTCCTCGTTTATATGACTCACCCATATGGAAAATCATTTGTCGTATTCACCCGATATGTCAAGCCCAGACTGAGGGACAAGTGGATCATCTTGTCTCTCTTCCAACGGCATCCGACGAATTCTCATTACGTTCGGCATATGATATATGTCGAACATCCAGTCCTGCACTGCTCACGACAAAATTTATTTGGTTCAAACATCACTCTCCTGTCACTCAAATTTTTTTATGGCGTATTTTCAACTCAGCGTTACCATTTGAGGATTACATTGGCAGATATATTACCTCTCGGCCTTTGCAATGCCCTTTCTGTAAGACAGCATCAGCCACAGTAGATCACATATTTCTATACTGCACGTGCATTTGTTCTATTTGGCACTATTTCGCTGGAGAGTTGCTTTGTCCCCAACCATCACCGATGCCTCTTCGCCAATATCTATTATCCTGGTGGTACCGATCGACTTTTTCTTCTCTCTCAGGTGTTTTGAAAATTGTGGTTCCGTCATTTATTGTTTACAATATTTGGCATTTTTACTCATCTTTAACATATGGTGATAAGCACAATTTCTCATTATCATCTCTTCGGGCCTCTGTAAATTATGGTATTGCTATGTGGAGCAAAACCATTGCTGGATCCAAACTCGCGACAGGATCCTTGCCACAATTTGTTTGGTTTCCCTCGCCTCGGCCACCGCGTCCTATCTTGGTACGCTAGTCTACTACACCTTCGGGTAGATTTAAATTAAATATAGATGCAGCGGTAGGCAGACATTATAGTGCAGGAGATGCTATTTTGTGTGATCATGCCGGTTCATGTGTGGGGGCGATCTCCTTTCGCCTTCCCCCAAGTTCACCTCTCAATGCTGAGATCCAATCTGCAATCTTCGGATTATTATACTTCCTCCCACTATATCGCTCACTTATTCTAGAGACGGATTGTTCGCAGCTGATATTCCGTCTCTCGCGGACAAGCTTGGTTCAAGGAAATTATCATCTTCGTTTGCTTCAAACATTGACGCATCTTCATCGGTTGGATTTTCTGCATATTTATAGGGAGGCGAATATGGCTGCCCATTATCTTGCTCAACATGCAATGTTGAACCCTCGCACGCAAGTCTACACTTCTCGCATGCTTCCTCCATTAGTGCGTAGCTCCGTTTTGTTGGATCTCTCTACAGCTCACTTGCGGGTTCCTTAATCACGTCTTCCATATGGATTGGCATATTTTTCATTTCTCTGCCTGTATCCTGCAGGATGCAGGCAGACTGGATATGCTTTGTATTCTTTGGTTGATACAGTTGATGTTAAGCTCTATTGCTACTTTTAATGCTATTTCTAACCTCACATATGCATGGTTTGGTTTCTTCCTCTGGATGGACTACATGAATGCCGCGAATGAGACAACCTGGCCCCCTTACTCTTCACAGCTATCTTCGGCGATGACCACTGATGAGAATTTGCACAGCTATTCATCCTGGTCATTGTCTGTGTTTTCCAACACAGGCAACGCTGGTGCGTTTTCTTCTCATAAGCTATTTATTCATCATGCATTACTCCGATTTCTCTGCTCCATTGAATCATTTAACCTCACATCTGTGTTTCTTTTGTTATGCTGGACTCCACTGCAAATTTTATTGACGAGAATGTCACCGCTTAGCATCAAGCTAAAACAGGGCGACATATTGGATTCACCTATCATCATCTGCGGTCCTTCCACGGCTTCAAGAAATCTTCCATGTCAACGGGACATCAGTGTTTTTTACTATTCAACAATAACTTTCATGTATTTAAGTTCCTATAGCATCAATATCAATGATAGTCGTATAAATATGTACGCTTTTTCCTTCGCCAAGGTTTTATCCACAAGGGTGGTTTTTCTTGGCAAGGTTTTAATGCGGCATATCATATACAACTGGAGATATACAATTCTTACCTTTTTGTTTCATTTATTCGCATACGATGATCTTTGTAATATGTCTTTCCTCTGCCATAAGAGAGGCTTTTAATAAAAGTTCCTTTCTATTATATTTTTTTTTATTGAACAAATTTTTATTAAAAGCCTCACTTATGGTGGAGGGAAACCATATTACATATACTCATCCTGAAAGGCAAAACAGCAGTATAATGCCTCTAATATTTGTAGTCTCCAGTCATATATGATATGTCGCATTAAAACCTTGCCAAGTAAAACCACCCTTGTGGATAAAACCTTGGCGAAGGAAAAAGCGTGCATATTTATATGTGGAGTAATCATAAATAGAGAAAAGAAAAAATTGTGAAGCACAAAATCCTGAATGTAGCTGTGAATAAGGCAGCAGGCGGTAACCATCAACAGAATCCAATGTGGTCTTGGTTTAGAGAAGGAATCCCAATATAAACAGTGCTTAGTCTGCAGTTGAAGAAATCTGAATATCATCCAATAAGTGTGATTCATCAAATGGTAATCAACGTTGGCCTGTTCATGTATACTCCCCTCCACAATATTGCATGCCCAGATCCATAACTCAGTGTATCCATGCAGAGCGCAGCCAATCCATACTGCCTGTGTCCATGGTTGACACAGGCAGACAAGCGGAAATGAGTGATGTGCATTCGCCATATTAAATTCTTATGTGCGGAGTTGAGACATCTGTAAGTAGGGCCCCTTTAACCATAGGAGGCAGCATAGACAATGTACAGAAATGATGAAATTGCTGATGTAGTTGCCCAAACTGAGCCAACAAGTGAGCCACCTCATTTGCCTGGCGTGGTATATGCGAAACCATAACATTCCCATGGATGATTAGACTATGAAGAAGAGGAGAAACACTCTCAGAATGAAGATACTCAACTACGCCTTTTGAATCTAGCTCCATATCCAATTGCCTATAACGTTGCAAAAAATACAAAAGCGCCATACTAGCCGCTTGTAGCTCCGCTTGAAATGGAGAAGACAATGGGAGATAAAATACAATTGCTTCCTTTAAATTGCCTTCTATGTCTCTCAAAATTGCACCTCCTGATGCTGTAATGGAACCATGTGCTGCATCTACATTCAGCTTCAATCTTCCCGGAGGGGGTGTACGCCATCTGACAATTTGTGGACGCCGAAGCCGCATTCTTTGAGCCTCAACACTCCTTGAAAAGACTTCTCACTCGTAGATGTCCACCATGACACAAGATACTGAAATAAATGCATGTTGCCTGGCTGTGGTCCGTCAACCATTGATGCATAGTACTTCCATATCTGTTGAATATATGTGCACTTTAAAAACAAATGCGCTTGTGTGGCCGAGGAGTTATGACAAAAGGGACAGCATGTGGGACATATGGCAGTGAACCTACGCAAATTATCTTCAATGGGTAATGCATGGTGATACAGCTTCCATAGTATGATTTGATTATTTGGCTGCTGCAAACGGTGCCAGATAAACCTGTGAGACAGATATTTTGGTCCAGAGCTCCGAAGCAATTCATATGCAGACTTGATTGTGAACTGTCCATTTGATTCCAATGTCCATGTCCGTGACCGTAGTTGACCTACTGCATGTGGGGAGCATAAGTCATGAACTGAGCAAATTCTTTTCCAAGTCACTGTATCTGTAATGCATGGTATGTAATGTTGTCGATGACCATACTTAGAAGAGACAAAGGCTGTCCATAAACTATCCTTGTTGTGATATGACCACCACAATTTACATGAATATGCCTGAGTCAAATCCTCCAACCTACGAAGACCGAAGCCCCCTTCGGCCTTTGGCATAAATAATGTTTTCCAGCTAACCCAATGGTATCTTGGTGCATTGCCTTGTATTGACCAGATGAAATTACAAATTTTCTGTCGAATAGCTCGGATTATACTCTTTGGTAGTTGATGTGCTGCTACGATATGTGTTGGTATAGAGCTCAAAACAGATTTTACCAAGGCTAATCTGTTGGACCGTGCACCTGCAATGAACACCACTAGAGGGGGGGTGAATAGTGGTTAGCGGAAATTACACTACAACCCTTTGTTAAAATCCCCTTGAAAACAGAATCTGAGACAAACTCAGATTCAGAACCCGTTTTTCAAAAATTCACAAATAATTGTACACAACTCCAAAACTTATGAAACTTTCCAGAATTAAACTTCAATGAGTTAACAAGACTCTGTCCAAAAATCAGACAAAAATAAGATCGTTTGACCCTTCAAACAAATTAAAAGATTTAGATGGTCAATCTGGACAGAATTGGACAGAATGTTGCTGATTTTGAAAATAGTGTTTCTCTTTGAATACTCAACCAAAAAGGTTGATCTTTATATCAAAACACTCCTTAGGATGTGTAGATGAAGTTTCCAAAAGGCCCTGACCTCAAACAATTCTTGAAAAATACAGAATTTAACTTTTCTCAAAACTGGTCAGATTGCAGCCAGATTGGAGCAGTTATCTTGCAAAGACTGAAAGACTAACTTTTACTTGCTCAAATCAAGTGATCCTTGTTGCAAATGAAAGCTAACAGTCTGAAGTATAACTCCACCAAAAATCACGAATTTTGAAAATGTTTAGCTATTTTTTCAAATTGTGTAAAGTTGGGTGAAAACTGCAGTCAAAAACGGGCAGAAAACAGAAATAAAGAAACAAGAGAAGAACACCGAGGATTTATCCTGGTTCGGTCAATGTGACCTACTCCAGTCCCAAGGAACACCTTTCCTTGGATTTCACTATGATATGAACACCTTACAACAAGAGCCAAGCTTGATCCTTGGGTTATACACCAACCCTACTCAAGACTTGGATAATCACCTTCTAAGCAACACTTAGTTGCAACTCCTCTAACACCTATTGATGTAGCCTTATAAAGATGGCTAATCAATCTTACAAATGAAGCTCAAGAGGATTGTAGCTCAAAAAAAATATCAAGAACACCTTTGCTACAACAAAACACAACAACAAGAACAAGAAGATGAATATGAAAGCTATAGAATACTTGTGAGCTTCAAGTGTGTTTCATCTTCTTCATCAATGCCTCTATTTATAGTGTGATTTGAGCCTTGAAGATAAGAATTCCAATGTGTCATCATCTTCATCATCAACTCCAAATGTCTTCTCATCATTGGTTGGCTTTGTACACTTGGCAAAATAAAACACAATGATTGGTCCACCTTGGCAAAATGATGTGGCCGATTTTTCCACCTTGGATTTATCATAATTATCCTTTGCAAAAATGAGAAGATAAAATGGAATATGCTTCAAGAATTTCTCAACTCCTTGACAATTTTAAAATCAAATTTCAGCTCCAATTATGTGAAGTAGCCGTTGGCTACAAAGATTTTACCAAAAATCCTTTTTGATTTTTCTTAATAAAATAAGAAAGGATAATACCACCAAATTATCCTCAACTTCAATCACCATAATAGAACATGTGAAATCTTCTTTTTGGTTGGTCCACTTGTCTCCAACTCATAAAATGAACTCCACATCATATCCACCAGCATATTCACGTTTTTCCACATATATATAAGTGTAGCAACTCAGATTTTTGAAGAAGAAATAAATAGATAACACTTGACAAGATTATGTCAACGTGTAACACCGAAATTTCCCAATATTTCTTCTTATATGTTGAGATCATTTCCACACCTTTGACACCTTTAATATCTCTGAATAATAATGATAAATGTTCTCTTATAACATATATAAGAGGGTCTTCGAGAAAAAATAGAATGTGACATCTCAAATCGTCACATATCCAGCTATAGTCAATAATATCATCGGTTGAGAGAATAAGATATAAGATCACCATATTATCTTCAAAATAATAATAACACAGCTCCAGAATGAAGATAATAATATGCTCAAGAGATTCCTTGAGTGAAAATACCAAAAATACCCTCGGGGGTAAAATTACCAAAATACCCCTGGTGTGAGAAAACTCCAGAAATGATCCCGATGGTCAGAAATAATCATGATACCAACTTAGTCATGATAAATAGTATAAGAATGTGCTCTTGAAATAATTCCACCATATCATTTTCCTACAAAACTCAAAATACCAATTTTGCCCTTTTTGGTAAGTTGTAGAAACTTCCAAGGCATGTTAGTCACAAGACAATAATGATCACCAAAAACACATAATAAGCCCATAATGAACATGTATAAATCATGAAAACAACCATTTTATCACATTTTAGAAAATTATTTCTAAAAACCCTAGACATCGATCGATATACAACAACCTGAGAGACCGATGTCAACTTTTTTAACTTTTAATCACATATAACACCATGTATGACATTTTTAAGTATTAAACACTTAAAATCATGACTTTGAAAATTATCCAAACATATTTCTCAACATTCTCCCCCTTTTGGATGATTTTCAAAATAATCTAACATGATTTTAATGTCACAACTTATAATTAAAATTTTAACCAAATGTTTTCAACTTTTAAATAGTATGTTGCTCCCCCTCAACTCATACTCTCCCCCTTAACCTATACTTAACTCTTAACTTATATTTGAAACTTATCATTTCATACCAAATGATGACTTAGCAACTAAAATCTAAAATCATGTACTTATGCTATCTCCCCCTTTATTTTGCAAATCATGCAAAAGATAGAACTATACAATGGTATCGTAAGTCATCATACCTAACTTGGCTCGTAAGTTTTCAAACGTGGCTTGATTAAGGGGTTTGGTAAAGATATCAGCGATTTGGTGATCAGTTCTTATATGGTTTATCACTATGTCCTCATTTTGAACATGATCGCGAAGAAAGTGGTATCGCACCTCAATGTGTTTGGCCTTAGAATGAAGCACCGGATTCCGGGAAAGATTGATTGCACTGGTGCTATCGCAGAAAATTGGAATCTTTTTCATTTTAATGCCAAAATCACTAAGTTGCTGTTTAAGCCAAAGTATTTGAGTAGTACATAAACTCAAAGCAATATACTCGGCTTCAGTGGTAGAAAGAGCTACACTAGCTTGCTTTTTAGAAAACCAAGAGATCAAATTGGTTCCTATGAATTGACATGTGCCGCTAGTGGATTTTCTATCTAACTTGCAACCACCATAATCAGCATCACTATATGCGTGTAATTCCAACTTAGCGTTTCTATCATACCATAGTCCTAAGTGAGGTGTATGCTTAAGATATCTAAATATCTTTTTCACTGCATTGTAATGTGATACCTTAGGACAAGATTGAAACCTAGCACACATACACACACTAAACATGATATCAGGTCTTGATGCAGTTAAGTATAACAATGAGCCAATCATGGACCTATAGAGTGTGTCATCAAAAGGTTTACCATTTTCATCCTTATCGAGTTTGGTACTAACACTCATGGGGGTAGTTGTAGGTTTCAAATCTTCAAAGCCAAACTTCTTAATCATATCATTGACATACTTAAGTTGGCTAATGTGAACTCCTTGAGGGGTTTGTTTGATTTGGAGTCCTAAGAAATAATTCAACTCTCCTACCATTGACATTTCAAACTCTGACTTCATACATTCTTCGAAGTCTTTTACTAAGGTAGGGTTAGTTGAACCAAAGATAATATCGTCTACGTATATTTGAACTATTAACAAATCATTACCTTTTCTTCTTAGGAATAATGTGTTGTCTATGGTTCCCCTTTGATAATTATTTGCAATAAGAAAGTTTGCAAATCTATCATACCAAGCTCTTGGAGCTTGTTTCAAACCATATAAAGCTTTCTTAAGCTTGTAAACATGGTTAGGATTCTTTGGATCTTCGAATCCAGGGGGTTGTTTGACAAACACCTCTTCTTGGATGTATCCATTTAAGAATGCACTCTTGACATCCATTTGGAAGAGTTTAATGTTACTTAGACTTGCAATCGCAAGTAACAATCTAATTGCTTCTAGTCGTGCAACGGGTGCAAAGGTTTCCTCATAATCTATTCCTTCTTGTTGATTATAACCTTGTGCGACTAGTCTAGCCTTATTTCTTGTAATATTTCCTTGTTCATCCATTTTATTCCTAAAGACCCATTTAGTTCCTATGATAGACTTGTCTTCAGGTTTAGGTACTAAGTCCCATACGTTGTTCCTTGTGAATTGATTTAATTCCTCATGCATAGCATCTATCCATGATATGTCACCTAAGGCTTCCTTAACATTCTTAGGTTCTATGTGTGAGACTAAGCTATGTCCTTCAAGTTGACTTATGTTTCTACGTGTTCTAACCCCAACACTTGGATCCCCAATGATTAATTCTCTAGGGTGCCACCAATTCCTAGATTGACTAGGTTCACCCTCATCTTGTTCAAAAGTTTCATTAGTGTGAATGTTATCATATGTAATTGGATCATTAGTTGTATCATCTTCCAATTGCAAATTTTCTTGATTCATTTCATCTAAGGGTTCATGCATGTCTTGTTCAGGGGGAGTTGGTTCTAGATGATCAAGTACAGGCTCAAGTAATACTTCATCATCAAACATATTTTCAACATTTGTTTCTTGTTTATGTTGATGTTTATCACTAACTTCAAAGCATGCATTTTCATTGAATTTCACATGTATGGATTCAATTATTTTTCTAGATGCAGGATTATAACACCTATATGCTCTTGAGTTAGTTGAATATCCAACAAATATACATTCAATAGACTTTTGTTCAAATTTATCTAGATTATCCTTAGTGTTTAGCACAAAACATTTACATCCAAATACTTTAAGATAATCTATTTTAGGTTGTCTATTGTTTAGCAATTCATAAGGCGTTTTATTTAATTTCTTTCTAATAGTGAGCCTATTTATAATATAACATGCACAGTTAACAGCTTCAGCCCATAAATACTTAGGTAATTTATTTTCACACAGCATTGTCCTTGCAACTTCTTGAATCGTTCTATTTTTACGTTCAACAACTCCATTGAGTTGTGGTGTTCTAGGTGGTGAGAATTCATGTTTTATTCCATAAAGTTCACAAAATTTGATTACGTCTTTATTTTTAAATTCTCCACCTCTATCACTTCTAATTCTTTTGACATTTTCTTCGTAAATGTTTTCAAGTTGCTTGATAAGGGTTTCGATTGCTAATGGAGCATCGTCTTTGTGTGTTAAGAACAATGTCCATGTGTAGCGTGAGTAATCGTCTACTATGACACACACATAGTAGTGTCCACCTAGACTTCTTGTCCTACTTGGACCAAATAAGTCTAAGTGAAGCAATTCTAGTACATGACTAGTACTCACTTCATGTTTCGGTTTTAAGGTTTCTTTAATGTGTTTTCCCTTAATACATGTTTCACACATTTGAAAATTATCTAAGTCTAACTTAGGCATACCTCTAATTAAATTCTTTTTAGATAATTTCCTAATGGTTGAAATTCCTATATGGCCTAATCTTCTATGCCATAAATTCACATCTAAGTCATGTGATATTAGACACTTAACCTTAGCATTTAACATGTTATATAAGGTAAGGGTATAAATATTTCCATCTCTATTTCCTTTTAAAATCGTTTCTCCTTTTTCATTTATTATATCACAAGAATTGGGAAGAAAGGAGACATTATAACCACAATCTATAAGTTGAGAAATACTAAGTAAATTATAAGAGAGATTGCTTACTAGCAACACATTTCGTATTTGAAATGTGTTTGGGTCCCCGATTGTTCCTTTTCCAACAACTTTTCCTTTGTTGTTGTCACCGAATGTTACCTTTCCACCATCAATATGTTCAAGTTCGGTGAATAGATTGGGGTTGCCCGTCATATGCCTCGAACATCCACTATCTAAAAACCATTTGGTTTTTAGATTCTTTGACTTTGCCTCTTTCTTGCATTCCTTGCATTTTTCCTACAATGGAGACAAAGTTTTAGGTACCCTTTATTTGGGTCCTTGAATGTTAGGGGCATTATTCTTGTTTAGATAACCTTTAGGTATCCAAACTTGAATATACTTTCTAGCATGGTTAAAGTAAGAAGGATAAGCATATAGATGATTATTCCACATAAGTGAGGATGCATTGTTATACATGTTGCGCCATGGTTGATAATCATTATAGGATGACCGAATCTTATAATGTGTATAAGGCATGCGATTTTGTTTCTTATATGGTGCTCTATATGTATATTCATGTGTATTTCTATAAGACTTGTATGAGATTTGCTTATGCTTAGGTTCATAAAAAGTTGGATGCATTTTATTTGGTCTAGTTGCATTTGTATACATGTAGGCATGATTTCTAGGTTGTCTAGATGCAAAATTTGGCCTAGATGTATGTTTATGCGTGTGCATATTGGTGGGTTTGTGTTGTATTTTTGCCTTGATATGAGTAGAAGAAGGTGTAGAAGAAGATGTAGCAGGCAAAGTTGATTTTGTATTATATGGCAACTTTGTACTAGATGAAACAAACTTAGTCTTTTCATTTACTTTTTCGTTTTCTTCTTTATAGCCTAGGCCGGTTTTATCATTGCCATACTTTTGTGATGAAATAAGTGTATCTAACATATTTGCACCCGATTTAAATTGTTCTATCATTTTTTCTAAGGTAAATTTAGAAGACTTAAGTTGCACTATTTCATTTTCACAACTTTCTAACTTGGATTTCAACATTTTATTTTCCATTTGTAACTTTTGTTCATCTTTCCTATATGATTCAATTTTGTTCTCTAAAGAATCAAGAGTATTAGTAGACTCTTGTTTAAGAGATTCTAGTTGATCGGAAAATTCCAAGTTGGACGTCTTCAACTTGTCATTTTCTTCAACTAGTTTCTTCTTTTCTTTAGAGAGCCTCTTACAGTGAGCATGCATTCGTAGGAATTCTTCATACATTTCATCAAATGTCATGTCACTATCAGAATCACTATCAGAAGAAGAACATACCTCGTTGGATACGAAGCACACTTGAGCTTCCTCAGTTTCGGATTCTGAGTCGGATGAGTCGCTCCATGTGCTCACCTTCATTGCTCGTTTCCCTTTTCTTGCCTTAGACTCCTTTGTCTTTGACGTTTGAGCTTCCTTGTCCTTGGCTTGTTTATTATTGTTGTTATTATTATTATTTTTCTTTGTTGGACAATCGTATGAAATATGTCCTTTTTGACCGCATTCATAACACTTTAATTCTTTATTATACCATTTGTTTGTGTTATTTTTCTTAGATTGAGAAAAAGAAGAAGAAGAAGAATTATGTTGTCTATTCCTATTTGGGCGTTTGAAAAACTTTCTAAGTTTTCTAGCAATCAATATCAAGTCATCGTCTAATTCAGTATCACTATTACTATCATCGTTATTAGCATGTGTTTCAGTTGTTTTGAAGGCTATTGACTTACTGGATGACTTAGACGATTCAGACTTTCGTTGGTTCAGTTTTACCTCATAGACTTTAAGAGACCCGATCAATTCATCCATCTTGGTGATTGACTTTGTCTCCTCGATTGCAGTCACCTTTGGATCCCATTCAGCAGGGAGACTTCGTAGCACCTTTTGAACCTTTTCATTGTTCGAAAATGACTTCCCTAAAGCTTCAAGGGCATTGAAAATATTAGTAATCCTCAAATCCATAGATGTTATGGATTCGTTTGGCAACATTTTGAAAGTCTCTAATTCAGTCATAAGCACGTTTATTTTTGACTCTTTAACACCACTAGTATCTTCATGCTTTAATACAAGTGATTTCCACATGTCGTGTGCACTTGTGCAATTTGACACATATCCTGCTTCAGAAGTTGTAAGTCCATTCAAAAGTAATTGCATAGCTTTAGCATTCATGGACATTTTCTTTTTATCATCTGATGACCATTCACTTTTATATTTTTCAACCTCTTGAGTTACTCCACTAACTTGTACAACTTTCATTGGAATGTACGGCCCATCTTCAACTATAGACCATAAATCGATGTCTATAGCCATTAAGAATAGCCTCATTCTTAGTTTCCAATGAACAAAATTATTGCCATCAAAAAGTGGAGGGCGTTGTGTGGACATACCTTCCAACTCACCTTTGTGAGAAACAATAGCCATAGTATGTACCTTTGATTTGAGACAAGCAGTATATTATGAATTGTTGTTTCTTGGCCTTGTATTGTTCGTACGGTGTTGAATCTTGCTTCTTTTGAGTGGTGTTGGTCTGGCTCTGATACCAAATGTTGGACCGTGCACCTGCAATGAACACCACTAGAGGGGGGGTGAATAGTGGTTAGCGGAAATTACACTACAACCCTTTGTTAAAATCCCCTTGAAAACAGAATCTGAGACAAACTCAGATTCAGAACCCGTTTTTCAAAAATTCACAAATAATTGTACACAACTCCAAAACTTATGAAACTTTCCAGAATTAAACTTCAATGAGTTAACAAGACTCTGTCCAAAAATCAGACAAAAATAAGATCGTTTGACCCTTCAAACAAATTAAAAGATTTAGATGGTCAATCTGGACAGAATTGGACAGAATGTTGCTGATTTTGAAAATAGTGTTTCTCTTTGAATACTCAACCAAAAAGGTTGATCTTTATATCAAAACACTCCTTAGGATGTGTAGATGAAGTTTCCAAAAGGCCCTGACCTCAAACAATTCTTGAAAAATACAGAATTTAACTTTTCTCAAAACTGGTCAGATTGCAGCCAGATTGGAGCAGTTATCTTGCAAAGACTGAAAGACTAACTTTTACTTGCTCAAATCAAGTGATTCTTGTTGCAAATGAAAGCTAACAGTCTGAAGTATAACTCCACCAAAAATCACGAATTTTGAAAATGTTTAGCTATTTTTTCAAATTGTGTAAAGTTGGGTGAAAACTGCAGTCAAAAACGGGCAGAAAACAGAAATAAAGAAACAAGAGAAGAACACCGAGGATTTATCCTGGTTCGGTCAATGTGACCTACTCCAGTCCCAAGGAACACCTTTCCTTGGATTTCACTATGATATGAACACCTTACAACAAGAGCCAAGCTTGATCCTTGGGTTATACACCAACCCTACTCAAGACTTGGATAATCACCTTCTAAGCAACACTTAGTTGCAACTCCTCTAACACCTATTGATGTAGCCTTATAAAGATGGCTAATCAATCTTACAAATGAAGCTCAAGAGGATTGTAGCTCAAAAAAAATATCAAGAACACCTTTGCTACAACAAAACACAACAACAAGAACAAGAAGATGAATATGAAAGCTATAGAATACTTGTGAGCTTCAAGTGTGTTTCATCTTCTTCACCAATGCCTCTATTTATAATGTGATTTGAGCCTTGAAGATAAGAATTCCAATGTGTCATCATCTTCATCATCAACTCCAAATGTCTTCTCATCATTGGTTGGCTTTGTACACTTGGCAAAATAAAACACAATGATTGGTCCACCTTGGCAAAATGATGTGGCCGATTTTTCCACCTTGGATTTATCATAATTATCCTTTGCAAAAATGAGAAGATAAAATGGAATATGCTTCAAGAATTTCTCAACTCCTTGACAATTTTAAAATCAAATTTCAGCTCCAATTATGTGAAGTAGCCGTTGGCTACAAAGATTTTACCAAAAATCCTTTTTGATTTTTCTTAATAAAATAAGAAAGGATAATACCACCAAATTATCCTCAACTTCAATCACCATAATAGAACATGTGAAATCTTCTTTTTGGTTGGTCCACTTGTCTCCAACTCATAAAATGAACTCCACATCATATCCACCAGCATATTCACGTTTTTCCACATATATATAAGTGTAGCAACTCAGATTTTTGAAGAAGAAATAAATAGATAACACTTGACAAGATTATGTCAACGTGTAACACCGAAATTTCCCAATATTTCTTCTTATATGTTGAGATCATTTCCACACCTTTGACACCTTTAATATCTCTGAATAATAATGATAAATGTTCTCTTATAACATATATAAGAGGGTCTTCGAGAAAAAATAGAATGTGACATCTCAAATCGTCACATATCCAGCTATAGTCAATAATATCATCGGTTGAGAGAATAAGATATAAGATCACCATATTATCTTCAAAATAATAATAACACAGCTCCAGAATGAAGATAATAATATGCTCAAGAGATTCCTTGAGTGAAAATACCAAAAATACCCTCGGGGGTAAAATTACCAAAATACCCCTGGTGTGAGAAAACTCCAGAAATGATCCCGATGGTCAGAAATAATCATGATACCAACTTAGTCATGATAAATAGTATAAGAATGTGCTCTTGAAATAATTCCACCATATCATTTTCCTACAAAACTCAAAATACCAATTTTGCCCTTTTTGGTAAGTTGTAGAAACTTCCAAGGCATGTTAGTCACAAGACAATAATGATCACCAAAAACACATAATAAGCCCATAATGAACATGTATAAATCATGAAAACAACCATTTTATCACATTTTAGAAAATTATTTCTAAAAACCCTAGACATCGATCGATATACAACAACCTGAGAGACCGATGTCAACTTTTTTAACTTTTAATCACATATAACACCATGTATGACATTTTTAAGTATTAAACACTTAAAATCATGACTTTGAAAATTATCCAAACATATTTCTCAACATAATCTTCCTGCAGGGGATAGAAATCGATTATGCCAACCCAATATTCGTCTATCAATACTAGCAAGTAGATCTGTACAATGGATTGGCCTAAGACGTCCTCGAATTAATTGCACTCCCAGATACTTCATGGGCAATGAGGCAGAATGTATTTGAAGTTGTGCTTCCATAGCTCGAAGCTGACTTGGCATAACATGCTTAGAAGTAATAAAACGGCTCTTGCTTAGATTGACTTTTTGGCCGGTTATCTCCTGGTAAAGATCCAAAAATTGTTTAAACCTCTTCAGATTAGCCGGCAAGCCATTGAGAAACACCAATAGATCATCTGCAAAAGCAAGATGAGTAATTATTGGTCTAACTCTACCCACTGCATATGGCTTAATAGTACCATTTACAACCAATGAGTTAAGTCCTCTGGAGAAGGCCTCTGAAACCAAAATAAAGAGTATGGGGGAAAGGGGGTCGCCCTGCTTTACCCCTCGCGTTGGCTTGAAGAAACCACATGGTGCACCATTGATTACAATAGATAATGTTGTGCTCTCTAGATGGCTAAATATAAGCTTGAGAAACTGTGCCGAGAACCCCATTCGTTGTAGTAAAGCCCGAAGAAACGTCCAATTCACTCTATCAAATGCTTTCATCATATCCAGCTTAAGCATAATGTTGTAACCGCGCACTTTTTTATCCAGCACATGCGTGAGTTCCTGCGCAGTAAGAACATGTTCTGTGATATCCCTACCTTTCATGAAGCCCGCCTGCTCCTTAGATATAATGTCAGGCAAGATGTTAGAAAGCCGAGTTGTCAAGATACGCGTTCCAAGTTTGGACATGAAGTTTGATAGCGATATAGGCCGAAAGTCTGCAAATGTAGTTGGAACCTGTTTTTTTGGTATTAGGACAATTAGTGTACTGCCCATGGCTTGGGGTATTCGAATGCCAAGAAAATACTCCTGTACTGCTTTGTGGACATCATGGCATATGATCTCCCAACAATGTCGAAAAAAGAAGCCATTATAGCCATCAGGACCAGCTGCACTATTTGAATCAAGCGACCAGACTGCGGTTTTAACTTCTTCTAGCGTAGGCATTTGAGTAAGTGCAGCATTCATTTCAAGAGTAATCAACTCTGGGACGTATTGCAGTAAGTCGTCGGGATTCGGAACCTCTTCCTCCTTGAACAGCTGAGTAAAATATGAAACCGCCTCAGCCTGAATGGCCTCCTTTGTCTGACATATATCTCCTGCTGTGGTTTTAATTTGAGTGATACTCTGCCTGCGGTGTCTATCTTTTACTAAATTATGAAAGTAAGCTGTGTTTCCATCCCCTTGCATAAGCCATTTACAACGAGCTTTCTGTTCCCAAAACTTCTGCTCGTAGTTTGCAACTTTCAGATATTCCGCTTTCACCTGGTGATATTTAGCTCTGTTCTCCATTGTAGGATTCGAATCATATATGGCTTCCTGTATATTTGCTTCTCTTTCAACTGCAGCTAATTTGTCAAAGATATTTCCAAACACTTGTTTATTCCAATGCTGCAAATCTTTCTTTAAACTCTGTAATTTATTATACATACCTCGCATTCCCCCAATTGTTGGATAGGTAGACCATTGTCCAGCTACAAACTTCAAAAAATCATTATGCTCCGTCCAAACATTGAGGAAACGAAAGGACCGTGGTGTTGTGTCTGACTGGACATTAAGATTGAGTAGTAATGGTGCATGATCCGAAGTGATCCTTGATAAATGCTTAACCTTAACCATTGGGAACTGATCATAAAACCTTTGAGTGCATAGTATTCGATCCAATCGCCTTTTAACGATACCCAAACCACGGCCTCCAACCCATGTGTAAGGAGATCCGTCATAAGGTAAGTCAATTAGAGAACATTGGGATACACAGTCTACAAATTCTTCTAGTGATGATAACTGTGGCATTGAGGTACCATGATGTTCCTGTACTGACATATAGGTATTAAAATCACCTCCAACCAACCACAGATCATGAGCATGATGTGTATATTGGTGCATCTGCAACCATAATCGTCTTCGGTCTGTCACAGTATGCCTACCATAGACCGGGCTTATAGAAATATGATGTCCTAACTGGCCAGTGCAAAATTGTAATAAGCTAATTTGTTCTCCGTGAAAAACATTATCTAGTTGAAGACTGGTACGCTGCCAAAACACCCAAATATTGTCTGAGCATGTGACTATAGAGTTTGTGAAAGATAACTTCAATTGAAGTCGTATTATTTTATCTGCTGATTGCTTTGGCTCAATGATAATCAGCAATTGAATATGATGTTTCTGGACTAAACGCTTAAGACGATGCAAAGAGGTCCGCAGTCCACCCACATTCCAGATAATGTACTTCATTGGGTAGTGTGAGTGTTTGAGCTTGAAGGATCTTGGACACAAGAACGAGTGACGATAGATGATGGAGGTGGAAGTGGCAAGGCACTTCTTGGCCGTCTATTCCTTCGAACTATTGCTGGCTGTGAAGTCTCACTTTCACTATCACGCGCAGCTTCCCCTGATTGTACACCTCTAGGATGATCAACATCCTGATAGTTGATGGACAAATCCCCTAGCCAAGCATTATATACTGTTTGGTATACTTGCTCCTTAATTACATTCGCATAATGTTGATCATTAGGGGATAACGCGGACATAAATTCAGCAAAACGATTATACCTCTCTAGAATAGTTGGCTCTGTGTCTGAAACATTAGCCACAATCATATCATCTGCTTCTTCCACATCGATTTCCTTTGAAGCTCCTAACTTTGCTAAATCTTGCTTTTCAGTGACATCTATGGGCTGCAGGGCTTCAATCTCAATATTGTGACTGTCAACTACTCCTTCTACAGTAGCAACAGGCTCATTCTGATCATCAGGAGGAGCAGTATTATGAACAGTTTGCTCAGCCTGGACTTGGTAAGGATCTTTTGATCGAGATTGAATTTTCTTTGATACTGGGGGATTTTTCCTTGGAGTCCATCGCTGCTTTTTGTCATTATGCTTTGCCCCGTCCCCCACTTTAACTACCCGTACTGGCTGCTCATCTTGGTGTGCAGACTTCCCTTTACAGCTAGTAATTTCATGACCCAACATTCTGCAATCTGTACAAAATTCTGGCACCTCCTCATACTCCACTGTTGGGTAAAATTCATATTGGCCTCCCTGAACATGCAGCCTAGACGGCCGAGGTTTTGAGATATCAATTTCGATACAAAGGCGCACCACTGAAGGTCGTAATCCTTGCATTGTAGCTGTATCCATTCGCAATGGTGTGCCAATCATATGTGCTATATCCCATAAAGCTGTCCGATTATGCAAAAACAATGGCAATCCTTTAATCAAGACCCATACCGGGACAATAGGTGTGTCACAATTCGGATCAAAGTCCGGTGTCCACTTCGTAACACGCATATGATATCCATGCAAAACCCATGAACGACGTAAAAAGCATCGTTGATAGTCGTCCTCATTCTGAAAGGTTATGAGAATATGTTGGGCATCTAAATGTCCAATTTTTGGCGTAACCTTGAATCCAATACGTTCAAACGAGACATTTAATTGTTTCATAGATGGGCGGCCATTCCAAAAGGAGCCGATTAGAGAAAATCTATATGGTTGAGAAAACGTATAAACCTCATCCGCAGAAAATGATATAGAAGGCAATCCTTTATACCTCTGAATAGCACGTGGTTGATCCGGCCTTGTTAAAGATTTTGGTGCGACAATCTCAGAAAAGGTTGGTTTTTTCGGTGTTGGTAACTGTTGATCCGCCATAGGAGATCAGAGAAAGCCGTATACACTCATTAATGGTGGCACCAGAAAATAGTTTAAACACGACAAATGTTTGCCATTTGATGTAAGCTTTAAAGCTTCATGGCTTGTTAGTATGGCAACATTATATATAAAGTACATAATGCAAGTTTGTCGCAAAAACGTGTCAAATACTAAATTGTGCCATGCATTTCTTTAACACACGTTATTTAAATCATGCATTTTGTGAATCACTCAAACTCTTTTTCTCAACAGTTTAGAAGCCATACGATTATTACTTGTTATTGCTTGCATAAAAGATTTTAAACTCTATCATATGGACATAAAAAGTGCATTTTTAAATGGCTTTATACAAGAAGAAGTATACGTGAAGCAACCACCCGGTTTTGAATATTTGAAATATCCAGATCACGTGTACAAATTAAAGAAGGCACTACATGGTCTAAAACAAGCACCTAGAGCTTGGTATGATCGTTTTGTAACTTTTCTTTTAGAAAATGGATTTAAAAGAGGCACCATAGATAGCACCTTATTCTTGAAACAAGATAAATCGGATTTACTTATCATTCAAATTTATGTTGATGACATTATTTTTGGATCTACATCTCATAAACTTGTTGAAGAATTTGAAATTTGCATGAAATCTGAATTTGAAATGTCTATGGTTGGTGAATTGAATTATTTTCTTGACTTGCAAATTAAACAAACTAGTAAAGGCATCCATATAAGTTAAGTCAAATATGTGAATAACATGATTAAAAAGTTCAATTTTGAGAACTTGAAACCATCCCCCACCCCTATGAGTGTCATCACTAAACTAGATAAAGATGAAAATGGAAAAGACATTGATAATGGTTTGTATAGGTCTATGATTGGTTCTTTGCTTTATTTTACCGTAAGTAGATCCGATATAATGTTTAGTGTTTGTATGTATGCACGTTTTCAAAGCCAACCTAAAGTGTCTCATTATAATGCTATAAAACGGATTTTTCGATACATTAAGCACACTCCCACTTTAGGAATTTGGTATGATAAGAATTGTAAATTTGATTTGCATGCATATACTGATGCGGATTATGGCGGATGCAAAATAGATAGAAAAAGCACAAGTGGCACTTGTCAATTTATAGGAAATTCATTAATATCATGGTTTTCGAAAAAGCAAGCGAGTGTGACATTATCTACTACTGAAGTTGAATACATGACACTTAGCCTTTGTTGCACCACAACTCCTATGGTTAAAACAACAACTTTCTGATTTTGGAATTACGGTAAATCACATTCCCATTTATTGTGATAGTATGAGTGCTATAAATTTGTCTAAGAACCCCGTACTACACTCAAAGACAAAGCACATAGAAGTACGATATCACTTTCTTTGTGATCACGTAAACAATGGTGATATTGTTATAGAACATGTAAGGACTGAAGCACAAGTAGCCGACATATTCATCAAAGCACTAAATCAAGCCACGTACGAAAATCTACGCTCAAAATTAGGCATGATTTCTGCTGATTGATATTTCTTTCCATCTTTACATGCACTTTTGATTTTATTTCCAAAATAAAGGGGGAGAGAGAGTGCATGATTTAAGGGGGGAGTGAGAGTGATTAAGGAGGAAAGAGAACACGATTTCACAAAGCAAAGGGGAGACAATTCAAAATTCGAATTTGTGATCGATTGAAGGGGAGCGGTCGTATTTAAATCATGAACTAAGGTTATTTTGTAAATCATCAAAACTGGGAGATTGTTTGAGAAAAAGATTTTGAGTGATTCACAAATAGATGATTTAAATACTACGTTTTTTATGAAATACATGACAAATTTATTACTTGACACGTTTTTGTGATAAACTTGCCTTATATACTTTATATATAATGTTGTCGTACTAACAAGCCATGAACCATTAAAGCTTAAATCAAATGGCAAACATTTGTTGTGTTTGTGCTATTTTCAATTGCCAACATTAATTAACTAAACTAGTTCATTAAGTGAAGTACTTAGGTTAATAAACTAACTAGTTCATTAAAAAGAGATATATTTCTAGAAGGCATGATGGCAACAAATTGAAACATGGAAAGTCTCCTCTCCATTTGATACACATGTTTATGTGTGTGTGTGTGTGTATAATATGCATAATACTAGAAAAAAATGATCTCTGTCAAAAATGATCTCTGCCGCTGCCTTTGCCGGCTCCATCTTTCCTTCGCTGTTTATCACCGTTTGACCACCATATCTCCTTCTCCATCCTCAACTCGATAGCTTTCCGTCGAAAGATTCTACTTTTCCCGTCAACACCACAATCACGATGACAACCGCACCCACATTCGCTGCGGTTGTCGCCGGAACTGATGCAGCTTGCAATGTCACCATTACTCCAAAAACAGTTTCGCGTTATAAGGGAATCCCAATGATTTCATTCCTTGATTCCGAGATTGATGCACTTGCTGCGCCCTTCAGGTATTCTTTGGTTGGCACTTTCTGGTATGGCCAGCCACCTTTGAAAGTTATACGTGAGGTTTTTGAGAAAATTGGATTTCATCATGATTTGCGTATTACATTGATTGATCAAACACATATACTTTTAAATTTTTGCAATGAAGCGGATTATTTGAGATGTTTTTATCATCGTTCTTGGCATATCTCCAGGTGTCACATGAGAATTATGAAGTGGACAGTTGATTTTAATCCCTCTACAGACGTCCCTATTGTCCCGGTTTGGATCGCACTGCCAGCCTTACCGATCCATCTCCACCACCGGACGGCCCTCTTTGATGTTGTTCGACCGATTGGAACGCCGATGAAACTGGATGTTGTGACAACGGATGGACTGAGGCCGTTCATTGCTCGTGTATGTGTTGAGGTCGATGTTTCTCAGGAATTACTGCACAAGATATATTTGCAGGCTAAAGGTAGGATGATCCTCCAATCGGTGGTCTATGAAGACCTACCTTTATTCTGCACTTCGTGTCGACGACTGGGTCATGCGACCACTGCATGCCCTCCCAAAGAAAAACCTAATGTGCCTCCTCTGCCGCCTCCCCCGCCGCCGCCTCATTCATCAAAGCAGTGCTGGACTCCAGTCAAAAAGAAAGCGCCTGTACCGCCTCCAGCAGTCCAGGAGCTGCTTGCTGAAAATACTGCCCATGATGACCAACCGGATATGGCGCCTCTGCACCCTACCGATACAACCATTAACCACAATCCTACTGGCCACCTTGCTGAGGAATTCTGTGATGCTGCAGACCATCATTTACCAAATGAAATCAATCACATCGAAACGGGCCACTCATCAGATACGGATTTGCCAGTTGACAACCATATTGAGGATATACCTAATGTACCTGAGGAAGTCGCGCGCCAAATGCAGTTAATACCACCATCGCCGGATGAGGAGATATTAATATCATGATTAGAAGAGCATGCTGAGGAGGCTGAATTCATACCAGTTGTCCCACGTCGTAAGCGTCGGGCCCGCAAAGATTTACCCCCCTCCTGCCATCCACGATCTTGACGCGCAGCGCGTTGCACATCATACAGGGAAGTACCTCCTCTCTTACTCAATGAATACATTAATATGGAACATAAGAGGCATGCATGCCTCGCTACCTAGGTTGCAACATGTGATTCAAGAACATCGTTTACATTTACTTTCTTTAATTGAACCCAAGCATGCACCTTCACAAACATATGGGTTTGGCTTACGTCTTGGTTTTCTGCGGTCTTATGCCTCTCAATCGGAACGTATTTGGTTTTTCTGGCGTGATACTGAATTTCGTTTGCTTGCAATACAGGATCAAGATCAAGTGGTACATTTCACTTTGCAGTCACTTTCACTGCAGTGGACCTTTGTTTTATCCGTTGTATATTCAAAACATACTTCCCTTCAGCGTCGCCCACTATGACAATCATTATGCGACTTTGCTGAATTATCCCAATTGCTCTAGATAGTGGGTGGTGATTTTAATACTTTTCGAACCATTGATGATCATAGTGGTCGTTCAACTCCGTCTTTAGCAGTATTACAAGAATTTAATGAGTGTATTGCAACATTCTCCCTTATGGCAGCGCCATATCAAGGCTCCAGATTTACTTGGGCAGATGGTAGGGGACTTGGCCGAGTACGTCGTAGATTGGACTGAGTTTTTGTAAATTCGGCTTTTCAGGATATGTTAGAGGATTTGCAGCTAACACATCTGCTGAGGGTTACATCGGATCACATGCCATTATTATTCTTGAGTCGACTTAGTGCTTCAGCTGGCCGACGCTCATTCCAGTTTTTAGACGCCTGGCTACATCACTCCGATTTTCATGCCTATATGCAGCAGGCATGATTATCATATCCCACTACTGGAGGCATGCATGGTTTCTATAAAAAATTGTTTTCTTTCAAGAGAGATATCTAGAGATGGAATAAGAAAATCTTTGGGAATATTTTCAGCAATCTGAAGCATGCAGAGAATCAGCTTACTAGTGTAGAGGCAACATGGGATGCGCATCCCACAGCAGCAACGAGAGAAGAGTATCATAGGCAGAATATCTACGAGCGTCTACTTATGAATTACAATTCCGGAAGCAAAAATCCAGGGAAAATGGCTTAAAGAAGGCGATGCTAACACAGTATTTTCATTCCATTGTCAAAGGAAAGAGGACACACCTGCGAATCCGGCAGATTCGTAATGCGGCGGGAACAATACTGACGAATCCGACTGATATTATGTCCGCAGCAGTCTCTATCTATACTGATTTATTTTCTCAGGAGCTAACGCAAAATCATTCTTCTATTCTACCACACATCCCTCGTCTGATAACAGAATCAGACAATCTTATGCTTACACAGCTTCCCATGGAGACAGAAGTAAAGGAGGCAGTGTGGCACTTAGACCCTCAGAGTGCTGCCGGTCCAGATGGGTTCCACGGTAAGTTCTATCGTTCATGTTGGCCTATTATACATTCTGATGTTGCTAAAGCAGTGCAGGAGTTTATTCTTGGAGTCCCACAACCAGCTGTCATGGCTAGTGCTTTAATTACATTGATCCCCAAAACGCAATCTCCTCAAACATTCAGTGATTTTCGGCCTATCTGTCTGACAAACTTTTTGAGAAAAGTTTGTACCTGTATCATTGCCACGCATTTGGGGACGCTTCTGCCTAAGTTAATCTCTCCAGAGCAAACAGGATTCCTTCCTGGACATGATATTTCAACTCAAGTTTTATTGGCACGAGAAATGGTTCATATGCTGGATAAAGGAGGGTCTCAGTTATGCCTGAAGTTGAATATGATGAAAGCATTTGATCGTGTCAATTGGGATTATCTTGAGCGGTTACTGCGTCATGATTTTTTCATTCAGATTATCATCAACATTTACGTGCCACTACACTATCGGTTTTGATAAATGGTGCGCCATCAGCTTCCTTCCGTTTGTATAGGGGTGTCAAGCAGGGCGATCCTATTGTTATTCATTTTGACATCGGAGGGTTTCAGCAGAGGATTAAATTCATTAGTTTCCGCTGGCAACATACAGCCATTTCGCCTAGGACGCATCCCTTTTGCAATTACTCACTTGGCATACGCGGATGATCTACTTATTTTTCTGCAGGGCACACAGCGCAATTTACGGTGATTTCACTCTTTCTTAACTATGTATGAAACTGCTTCTGGTCAAAAGGTAAACTTTCAAAAAAGTAGTCTCATTCCTTCGGCAAACATTACGCCACATCAGCGTCGATCCTTCCAAGAAATATTGGGCATGCGACTCACTTCTCTACCTTTTCGATATCTTGGTTCTTATCTCCATAAAGGAATTAATCGGTCTAGATTTTGTTCTACTCTGCTACATCATATTGAAGATCGATTACATGGTTGGCATTCCTGCCTTCTCTCTTTGGCGGATCGTTTAGTATTGCTGCGTTAAGTAATCTCTGCGCTTCCACTTCATATTCTTGCCGCTGGTGGATTACCAAAGTCTTTCATCAAAATGATCAACAGAAAGATGGCAGCATTTTATTGGGGCAATCGCCATCACTGGGTTGCATGGTCAAAAATCACTTTGCCTATTGAGGAAGGAGGCTTGGGACTGCGTGATCTTAACATGTTACAACAGGCGTATCACTGCCGAATTTGGTGGTCATATCAGCAGTATGACACTCTATGGAGTCGGTATATGCATGTAAAATATGGCCGGAGAGGGGATTATCGGCCACGACTGCCAGATTCACCGGTTTGGAAACTAATATGTCGCATACATGCCACCTGCATCACACAGACGACAGGCTCATGTTCTCACCTTACATGGAAACCAACACCCTCAGGCGAATTCACCCTAAAATCTGCCTATGATATTTGTCGTGCCTCCAAACCGACGCTACTTTCTGTTAAATTTATTTGGTTCAAGCAACATTCTCCAACCACAAAAATACTACTTTGGCATTTATTTCACTCTGCTTTTCAATTTGAGGACTATATTGGCCATTATTTTGTAGCATGCCCCACGCAATGCCCTTTTTGCAAGCAGCATTCGGCAACGGTGGATCATGTATTCCTTTATTGTCCTCATATTCGGCAATTATGGACCTTCTTTGCCTCAGAGTTTAATGGGATATCCCCTACTACTCTAAATCTGCGCCAATACCTCTTATCATGGTGGTACCGCTCCACATCTTCCTCTCTATTTGGGGTTTTAAAAATTGTCATTCCGGCTATTCTAGTGAATAACATCTGGCGCAGTTATGCTCATTTAGTGTATGGGAACTCTGCATCTTTTTCTATATCTGTGCTTCGGGCCTCAATACATTTTGATATTGACATGTGGACTTGCACAATACACGGCTCAAAACTTGCAGCAGGACCATCTATCTCTCTCTCGTGGATCCCATATATTCGACCCCTGCGTCTTCGAGTTGTTAGATGTCACACTCCACCTTCTGGTAGATTCAAACTTAATATTGATGCAGCAGTTAGTCGCCACTATGCTTCTGGCGGCGTTATCATGGGAGATCACTCCTGTACCTGTGTGCGCGCCCTTTCCTTTTGACTGCCTCCAAGAACACCTTTGATGGCTGAGATTCAAGCTACCCTATTTGGCTTACTATACATTCTCCCCTTATATTGATCACTCATCATAGAGACCGACTGTGCACAAATATTGTCGCGCCTGCGACAGCCACAAGCTATCTTTGGTAACTATCATCTCAGGCTGTTACAAACGTTGATTAACCTCTATCGTTTAGAAATAACACATATATATAGAGAGGCCAACATGGCGGCTCACTACCTTACCCAACACGCAATGACATCACTGAGCACATGCTACTACACTAGCAGCAGTCCGCCGCCTATGGTACGCGCTTCAGTCACTTTGGACCTAACATCATCAAACTTGCGTACACATTGAGCTTCTGGCCTTCCATATGGATTGGCACACTTTGGTATACTCTGCCTGTACTCAAGTGGGTACAGGCAGGCTCGGTATGTTTAGTATTCCCTTGGTCATCTGCAATATCTTACGCCGTCTACGCATAAATGACACATTATTTATTTTCTGTTGTGCATGGACAACCCTTAACTCTGGCTTGGCGCTCATCAATTCGACTGGCAAGTACCAATACCATCAGGTCTTCCATAGGGATTGGCATTCATTCGACTTCTCTGCCTGTACTCTGACAAGTATAGGCAGACTCGGTCAGATTTACGTTTTTGTGGTCTGCTGCAGCTGTTTATGTCTCTTATTCATGCTTGACGCGCTCTCATATTTCATTTGTACATGGACGGCCTCACCTCTTCGGAATTTTTCTCCTGTTGACGATCCTGTTTTCTTGGACGGAATTGGGCTTCACCATCATGCTTGGGATTTTATACGACTACTACATCACTGGTGCTATATGTATCATCTGTGGTTTGTTGTAATGATCATTTTCCCCTGTAATGTCTATCAACACTCCAAACATATAAATATGTACGCTTTTTCCTTCGCCAAGGTTTTATCCACAAAGGTGGTTTTACTTGGCAAGGTTTTAATGCGGCATATCATATATTGTTTGGATGTTGATAACCTCTAGTTTCTTTATGCGTTCTACTGTTTTTTCGATGTAATAAGGTTTTCCTCCGCCATAAGTGAGGCTTTCTATTAATAAAAACCCCTTTTACAAAAAAATATATTATATATATTCAGATTCTTTATGAAAAGGTGTAGGACCTGTATAGCACCACTAGAAGGGTGGTTGAATAGTCGGTGCAGAAAAATTGGTTTATAAAAAACTTTGGACCAAACTACCCACTTCTGAAAACGGATTCTGTTTTCAGACCCGATTTTTAATTAACTGAATGATTAAGTTGTAAACATCCAAAAATCAAGAATTTTGGTGACAAAGTACTTTCAGATGTTATGCATGTGTCATATAAATTTCAGATCAAATTTCAAAGTATAAGACCTTGAAAAACATTTTTTTTGCAGATTGCGTCAATCTGCCAGAAACTGGGATCCAGAACGCAAAATTTATTCCTACTAATTTACAACTCCAAATTATCTGAAAAATTTATGATATGAACCTTTTGAATATGCACTTTAAAGGGTTGAAACAGTTTTTCAAAATTCCTTTGGCAAGTATGTCAAATACGTTGATGTTCTCAACCCTTGCAAGTCTGAAAATCAGATTGCACTAGTCTCAGAACTATTCAAGTTTGACTGACTTATACTTATCCCAATAAGTTGAAACTTACGCCAAATGAAAGCTAGGATATGTGGCTATGTTTCTGGAAAGTTTTGTAATATTTGAAAAACGTTTACTATTTTTTTCTGTCGCAAAGAAATTGATGCAAAATGTTGGAAACTTAAAGTAAAGTGCTGAAAGTAAGAACGCCAAAAATTTTATACTTGTTCGGTTAACACAACCTACTCCAGTCTTCAAGGACACCTTCTTCAGTTATCACTAAACACCAAAAACACCTTACCACAATGGTTACTGGAGTTATACACCAACTCCACCCTTTTACAACCAATACAACCAAAACAACCAAACAAACCGATCACGAACACCACCACCAATCGAATGAAGTTTTGATCACACCTTGATCAACCTTTTACAACAAAGAATGAGTGTGGGTGGTATATTCAAAGCCTATATAATATCAAGATTACATGAACAATAGGCTTGAGAGAAGAAGAAGAAAGAAAGAAAAAGAGAAGAAGAAAGTAGTAGAGCTTCTTGATCTTGAGAGAATGAGAGTTGAGTTCTTAGTCTTGTTTGCACTATTTCTCTCCTTTTTAATCATAAGTGGCCGCCCCCTAGGTTATCTTCCCTCCTGGGAATTCTCTTTAATGCCCTTGGAAGATTGCCTTGTGTAGAAATGACACCATCTTGCTTACTTGGCACACTATGATTGGAAGGATGACTTGACCTTGCTTACTTGTCACTTGATGATTGGTCCAACTTGGCATCCTTTAATTTGCTGTAAAAATCTGAATAAACTCATAAAACATGTGCTAAAAAGTAGTCAAAATGTTACCAAACAATCACACATTAATCCCCTTCAATTTGGAATAAAATTGAAGACAAAAATGCACCAAAATTCGTCCATAATAAACAACATGTGCTGAAATTTCAGCATGTGTTGTATTTTGAATTGTTTCCTTGTGTATTGCCTTCTTCAATGTCACCAATCATATGTGGCTTATTTGCCACCAATTGAAGTGACAAAAAAGTGTCAAATAAGCTCCATCTAAGCTCCAATATTGATGTAGTAGGCGTGTGAAAAGGCTGCACATGTGCTGAAATTTATTTTGGCAAGCTTTGTCAAATAATGCACAATATTTACACATATAAGGTAAATTCCAATCAGGCCTAAATTGAATTTTCTAGAACACTTTAACATGTCTTGAATGTGTAAAAAGTGTCTAGATATATGTTACAACTCATGCCAAAAAACGTTCCATGTGTTGTGTTCGTAGAAAACAGAATTTTCGACTTTCGTCGATTACGCGATTTTTCTCCGATTAAATTCAAAATTTTTGCACATGTCATGTATATTATGTCACACATAATGTACACATAATAAAGTTGATATTCATCTCTTATGGCTGATTGAGAGGCGCCCCCATGTGCTAAAAAATTGAATTTGAGATCTCCACAAATTTGGCCTAATTTGTGGGTGATTTGTGTATGCCAACATGAAATGCCTTAGTGGCTGATTTCAACATGTGATCCACGAAAGTTTTGGCTATTTTTGAAGTATATGGGCTGGACATCTTTATATGGCAAGTACGTGACACGTCGGTGAAGTTTCGATAGTCACCCGATACGACAATTTTCGGTTGATAACCTTGTAACGTGACATTATAATTTTGTCATCACCATGACTTATATCATATGATATAAGACCTGAGTATACTCATAACTATCAGGTGTATATAGTGGTGTGATGTTGACGTACGTTTGTAATATATTTAACGTGTCTATAGTACGCCGGAATATATGTGTATTGTGCCTTTTTAACAAAAATATGGATATACATATAATATATATTGGGCGTGTATATTGAGAGAATGAGAAGACTTTCCATTTGAATTTGTTGCCATCAAGCTTTCTCCAAATATGTCTTGATTTAATGAACTAGTTAGTTCAATAACTTAAGTACTTCACTTAATAAACTAGTTTAGTTCATCAATTGTGGTACCTGAAAAAAGTTCAAAGACAACAAATGCTTGCCATATGATGTAAGCTTTAACGCTTCATGGCTTGTTAGTACGGCGACAATATATATAAAGCATATGAGGCATGTATATCACAAAAATGTGTCAAGTAATAAATTTGCCTCGCATTTCGTAAACTCGTACTATTTAAATCATGCATTTGTAAATCATTCAAACATTTTTTCTCAACAAAAGGCACAATACACATATTCCGACGTACTACCGACAAGTTACATATATTACAAACATACGCCAACTTCACACCACTATACTTACCTCATATTTATGAGTACATTCAGGTCTTATGTCATATGATATAAGTCATGGGGATGACAACATTATTACGACACGTTACAATGTTATAAACCAAAAATTGTTGTATCAGATGACTACCGAAACTTCGCCAACGTGTCACGTACTTGCCATATATTAATGGCGAGCCCATATAATTTAAAAATAGACAAAATTCGTGGCTCACATGTTAAAGTCAGCCATAAAATCATTCCATGTTGGCACACACAAATCACCCCCAATTAAGGCCAAATTGTGGAGATTCCAAATTCATCTTTTTAAGCACATGGGGCGTCTACTTTAATCAGCCAATAGAGCTGAATATTCAATTTATTTTATGCATATTATGTGTGACATAATATATATAACATGTGCAAAAGGTCTGAATTTAATCGGAGAAAAATCGCACAATCGACAAAAGTCGAAATTCAGTTTTCTACGAACACAACACATGGAACGTTTTTGGCATGACATGCAACATGTATCTAGACACTTTTTACATATTCAAGACAATGTTAAAGTGTACTAGAATATTCAAATTAGGACTGATTGGAATATACCATATATGTGTAATTATTGTGCAATATTTGACAAAGTTTACAAATGTGAAATTCAGCACATGTTGGAGACAAAGTGCACGCCATTCTCAGCCTTGGTGGAGCTTATGTGGAGCTTAGTTGGCATCTCAAATTGTGGAGAATAAGTCACACAAGGTTAGTGACACAAAAGGCGGAGCTACACAAGGTAACAATTCAAAACTTTGAGAATGTAGCACATGCTGAAAATCTCAGCATGGTTGGCCAATTTTTTTGCCTAGAATGTGTGACTAATTGATGTCCCAAGTTGAAGGGATTAATTGTTGATTATTTGGTAACATTTTAAACTCTTTTTGGCACATGTTTTTACATTTTAATCTCAGATTTTGCAGCTACTAAATTGTGATAAGATTCATCCAATCATAGAGTGCCAAGTAAGCAAAGCCAAGACATTCATCCGATCATGTTGTGCCAAGTGAGCAAGATGTATCATATCTACCCAAGGTAATCTTTCAAGGGCATTAAAGAGAATTCTCAGGGCGATGGAAGATCTAAAGGGGACGGCAATGTTGAGATAAAAAGAAGAGAAACAGTGCAAAGTGATTCAAGACAACTCTCATATTCTATCAAGTGCAAAGAATCATCTACTCTCTTCTTCTACATTTCTTTCTTCTTCTACCTCTCTCAAGCCTATTGTTCTTATATTCAACATATTGAATAGGCTTTTTTATACCACGATACACGCCTCATTTGTTGTAAAAGGTTGATCAAGGTATGATCAAACCTTCATCTGTTCGGTAGTGGTGTTCGTGATTGGTGTGATTGCTTGTATCGTTTGTAAAAGAGTGGAGTTGGTGTGTAACTCCAGCAACCCTTGTGGTAAGGTGTTATTTTGTGTTTAGTGATAACCGAAGAAGGTGTCCTCGAAGACTGAAGTAGGTTGATTTAACTGAACCAGTATAAAATCCTTGGTGTCGTTACTTTCAGCACTTTACTTTCAGTTTTCACTTTCTGCGTTGATTTCGTTATAATCGTAAAAACAGTAAACGACTTTCAAAAATTACAAAATTTTGCATAAACATAGCCACACCTCTTAAGTTTCATTTTCAGCAAGTTTCAACCCATTTGAACAAGTAGAAGTCAAAAAAACATTAATAGTTCTGAGACTAGTGCAATCTGATTTTCAGACTTGCAAAGGTTGAGAACATTAACGTATTTGACATACTTCCCAAAGGAATTTTTCAAAGCTGTTTCAACCCAGTACAATACACATATTAAGGGTTTGTCATTAAAATTTCAGACCATTTGGAGTCACGAATTAATCGGAATAAACCTTGCTAACCTTAATCCTTCATCTCCATGAGCTCCTATCGTGGACCATGTCCTCGAAGAGGTGCAAATCTAGTATGTCATGTCTAATATGTTCCTTCCATGTTAGTTTGGGTCTGCCTTTACTTCTTTTCCCCTATACAAGGAGGCTTTCAACTGCTCTGACGGGCGCCGTTGTCTGTCTCCGCTTGACATGCCCAAACCATCTCAGTCTCCCCTCCATTATCTTATCCGCTATACTAGCCACCCCTAGCCTTTCCCGAAATACCTCATTTCTGATCCGGTCTAGCCTTGTATGTCCACACAGCTACCTCAGCATCTTCATCTTTGCCACTTCCATCCTCTGCAACTGTGTCCTCTTCATAGCCAAGCAGTCTGTCCCATATAACATTGTCGGCCGCACTGCCACCCTATAAAATTTTCCATTTAATTTAGTTAGAAAATTCTTGTCACACAGCACTCCTGAGGCCGCCCTCCACCTACACCAGCCTGCTTGAACTCGGTGCGCTACATAACTATCTATGTCTGTTGGACCGTGCACTTGCAATAAACACCACTAGAGGGGGGGTGAATAGTGGTTCGTGGAAATTACACTACTACCCTTGATAAAAATCCCCTTCGAAAACAGAATCTGAGACTACCTCAGATTCAGAACCCGTTTTTAAAAAATTCAAAAATCATTGTACACAAATCCAAAAATTTTGAAAATTTCCATAACTTAACTTCAATGTGTTGAAAAGACTCTATCCAAACATCAGACAAAAATAAGATCGTTTGTCCCTTCAAACAAATAAAAAGATTCAGATGGTCAATCTGGACAGAATTGGACAGAATGTTGATGAAATTGAAAAACGTGTTTCTCTTTGAATACTTAACCAAAAGGGTTAATCTTTATGTCAAAACACTCCTTAGAATGTCTAGTTTATTTTTCCAAAAGGGCCTGACCTTAAAATTTTTTTGATTAAAATAGAATTCAAGTTTCCTCAAAACTGGTCAGATTGCAGCCAGACTAAAGCACTTATGTTGCAAAGACCGAAAGACTAACTTTTCTTTGCTCAAATCAAGTGATTCTTGTTGCAAATGAAAGCTAATAGTCTGAAGTATAACTCCACCAAAAATCATGAATTTTGAAAGTGTTTAGATATTTTTTCATAACGTGTGAATTTGTGTGAAATATACAGTGAAAAACAAGTAGAATGCAGAAATGTAGAAACAAGATAAGAACACCGAGAATTTATCCTGGTTTGGTCAATGTGACCTACTCCAGTCCCAAGGAACACCTTTCCTTGGATTTCACTATGGTATGAACCAAAGTACAACAAGAACCAAGCTTGATCCTTGGGTTAAACACCAACCTTATTCAAGACATGGATGAACACCTCTATGCAACGCTTAGTTGCAACATCTCTACTATCTACTGATGTAGCCTTATAGATTTGGCTAATCAATCTTACAAATAAAGCTCAAGAGGCTTGTAGTTCTCCAACAAATACAACAAGAACACCTTGGCTACAAAGAATGGAACAAGAATGACAAAAAGAAGATAGCTAGACAAATCAACTGTTGCTTTCAAGTGTGCTTCAAGTGTGTTCTTCTCCTTCACCTTTGCCTCCTATTTATAGTGTGAGTTGAGCCTTGTGGATAAGAAATCCAATGTGTCACCATCTACATCATCAATGCTTAAGTGTCTTTACATCATTGGTTAGCCATCTAATCACCTTGTACACTTGGCAAAATGAAGAAGAATGATTGGTCCACCTTGGCACACCTTATGTTGGCCGATTTTTCCACCTTGGCATGTCTTGATTATCCTTCGCAAAATGAAGATAATAAGGGTAATATGCAGCAAGAATACCTCAAATTCTTGAATTGAAAAAAGGGCATGTGAAGGATGAAAGTTTGACCCCAAAATCAGCTCCAAAATAGCCTAAGTAGCCGTTATTTTCAAACTCAAAAATTCCAAGTTGGCAAAATACTTCTTTTTGGTTGGTCCACTTGTCACCAAGCTATAAAATGAGTAACACATCATCTCCAGCTGTAAAACCACGTTTTTGAACACATATATATGTATATCAACTCAGATTTTTAAAGAAGAAATCAACAAATAATAATTGACAAGATTATGTTAACATATAACACCAAAATTTCCACTTTTGCTTCTTGTATGTTGTGATCACTTTCACACCTTTAACACCATTAAATTCTCTGTAAAATGATGATTAATATCCTCCAATAACATATAGAAAAGGTTCTTCAAGAAAGAAATAGAATGTGACATCACAACTCGTCACATATCCCGCTATAGTCGATAATATCATCATGTGAGAGTTTCAACACAAAACCACCATATAATCTTCAAAATAATTATAACTCAACTCCAGAATGAAAATAAGAATATACTCAAGAGATTCCTTGAGTGAAAATACCAAAAATACCCTCAGGGGTAAAATGACCAAAATGCCCCTAGAGAGAGAAAACTCTAGAAATGACCCCGATGGTCAAAAATGAATATAATAACACTTTTGTCATGATAAATAAGATGAGAATATGTCCTTGAAGTATTTCCACCATATCATGTTCCTACAAAACTCAAAATACCAATTTTTCCCTTTTTGGTAAGTTGTAGAAACTTCCAAGGCACATTAGTCACAACACATTTATATTTATCAAAATCACATAATAATCACATAATGAACATATATAAAACATGTCAAAATGAAAACAACCACTTTATCGAATTTTAGAAAAATATTTCTAAAAACCCTAGACATCGATCGATCGAAGTGCCTCAGCTTCAGAGATCAATGTCTCATAGTGAGTTTCAGAATGTCTCTGACCTACATCGATCGATCGAAGTGAGGGTCGATGTATACATCGATCGATCGATGTGTCTCAGGTTTAGAGGTCGATGTCTCACAGTAAGGTCTTGAACATTCTCTTCCTTACATTGATCGATCAATGTTGAGGGATTGAAGTACATCGATCGATCAAAGTGCAACGACCTAAGTGATCGATGTCATTTTTCTCAACTTTTCAACTTTTAATCACATATAACACCATGTGTGACATTTTTATACATTCACCACTTAAAATTATGACTTTGTAAATTATCCAAACATATTTCTCAACATTCTCCCCCTTTTGGATGATTTTCAAAATAACTTAACATGATTTCAATGTCACAACTTATAACCAATTGTTTTTCAAATTTTTAACAATTGAATTGTTTTTGTAAAACCTCACCAACTACCAATTGTTTCACCAATTCTATACCAATTGTTTTCAAACTCTCAATTCTCATTTTTTAACATACGTGTTCATATGCTCCTCCTCAACTTGTACTCTCCCCCTTAACCTATGCTCCAAAACTTATACCAATTGAAACTTAGCATATTAGTCAACCAACCAAATCATGACTTATCAACTAAAATCATGTTCTTATTATATCTCCCCCTTTATTTTACAAATCATGCAAAAGATAGAACTATGCAATGGTATCGTAAGTCATCATACCTAACATGGCTCGTAAGTTTTCAAAATTGGCTTGACTAAGGGGTTTGGTGAAGATGTCAGCTATTTGATGATCAGTTCTTACATGATTTATGGTTACATCCCCATTTTGAACATGATCTCGAAGAAAATGGTATCTAACCTCAATGTGTTTGGCCTTAGAATGAAGCACCGGATTCCAAAAAAGATTGATCGCACTTATGCTATCGCAGAAAATTGGAATCTTATTCATTTTAATGCCAAAATCACTGAGTTGTTGTTTAAGCCAAAGTATTTGGGTAGTGCAGAAGCTTAAGACTATATACTCGGCTTGGTGGTAGAAAGAGCTACACTAGCTTTCTTTTTAAAAAACCAAGAGATCAAGTTGGATCCTATGAATTGACATGTACTACTAGTAGATTTTCGATCTAATTTGCAACCATCATAATCAGCATCACTATAAGCATACATTTCCAACTTAGCGTTTCTATCATACCAAAGTCCTAAGTGAGGTGTGTGTTTAAGATATCTAAAGATCTTTTTCACTGCATTGTAATGAGATACCTTAGGACAAGATTGAAACCTAGCACACAGACACACACTAAACATGATGTCAGGTCTTGATGCGGTTAAATATAACAATGAGCCAATCGTAGACCTATATAGTGTGTCATCAAAAGGTTAACCATTTTCATCCTTATCTAGTTTGGTGCTAACACTCATGGGTGTAGGTGTTGGTTTCAACTCTTCAAAGCCAAACTTCTTAATCATATCATTGACATACTTAAGTTGGCTAATGTGAATTTCTTGAGGGGTTTGTTTAATTTGAAGTTCTAAGAACTAGTTCGATTCTCCTACCATTGACATTTCAAATTTTGACTTCATACATTCTTCGAAGTCCTTTACTAAGGTAGGGTTGGTTGAACCAAAGATTATATCATCTACGTATATTTGAACTATTAACAAGTTGTTATCTTTTCTTCTTAGGAATAATGTGTTGTCTATAGTTCCCTTTGATAATTATTTGCAATCAGGAAATTTGCAAATCTATCATACCAAGCTCTTGGAGCTTGTTTCAAACCATATAGAGCTTTCTTAAGCTTGTAAACATGGTTAGGATTCTTTGGATCTTCGAATCCGGGGGGTTGTTTCACAAACACCTCTTCTTGGATGTATCCATTCACGAACGCACTCTTGACATCCATTTGGAAGAGTTTAATATTGCTTAGACTTGCAATCACAAGTAACAATCTAATTGCTTCTTGCCATGCAACGGGTGCAAAGGTTTCTTCATAATCTATTCCTTCTTGTTGATTATAACCTTGTGCGGCTAGCCTAGCTTTATTTCGTGTGATGTTTCCTTGTTCAACTATTTTATTTCTAAACACCCATTTTGTTCCTACTATAGACTTATTTTCGGGTTTAGGTACTAAGTCCCACACGTTGTTCCTTGTGAATTGATTCAATTCCTCATGCATAGCATCTATCCAAGATATATCACCTAAGGCTTCCTTTACATTCTTTGGTTCTAAGTGTGAGATTAAGCTATGCCATTCAGGTTGACTTATATTTCTACGTGTTCTAACCCCAACACTTGGATCCCCAATGATTAATTCTTTAGGGTGCCACCAATTCCTAGATTGACTAGGTTCACCCTCATCTTGTTCAAATGTTTCATTTGTATGAACATTATCATATGTAATTGAATCATTAGTTGTATTATCTTCCAATTGCAAAATTTCTTCATTTATTTCATCTAAGGGTTCATGCATATCTTGTTAAGGGGGAGTTGGTTCTTGATGATCAAGTACAGGCTCAAGTAATATATCATCATCATCAAACATATTTTCAGCATTACTCTTGTTTATGTTGAGTTTTATCACTAATCTCAAAACATGCATTTTCATTAAATTTCACATGTATAGATTCAATTATCTTTCTAGATGAAGGATTATAACACCTATATGCTCTTGAATTTGTTGAATAACCAACAAATATGTATTCAATAGACTTTTGTTCAAACTTGTCCAGATTATCCTTAGTGTTTAACACAAAACACTTACAACCAAAAACTCTAAGATAATCTACCTTAGGTTGTCTATTATTTAACAATTCATGATGTGTTTTATTTAATTTCTTTCTAATAGAAAGCCTATTTATAACATAACATGCACAACTAACAGCTTCAACCCATAAATATTCTGTACTTTATTTTCACATAACATTGTTCAAGCAACTTCTTGAATTGTTCTATTTTTACGTTCAAAAACTCCATTGAGTTGTAGTGTTCTAGGTTGTGAGAATTCATGTTTAATTCCATGTAATTCACAAAACTTGATTACATCTTTGTTTTTAAATTATCCACCTCTATCACTTCTAATTCTTTTAACATTTTCTTCGTAAATATTTTCGAGCTGCTTGAGAAGAGTTTTAATTGCTAATGGAGCATCGTCTTTGTGTGTTAAGAACAATGTCCATGTGTATCGTGCGTAATCATCTACTATGACACACACAGTAGTGTCCACCTAGACTTCTTGTCCTACTTGGACCAAATAAGTCTAAGTGAAGCAATTCTAGTATATGACTAGTACTCACTTCATGTTTTGGTTTTAATGTTTCTTTAATATGTTTTCCTTTAATACATGTTTCACACATTTGAAAGTTATCTAAGTCTAACTTAGGTATTCCTCTAATTAAATTCTTCTCAGATAACTTTTCAATTGTTGAAATTCCTATATGGCCTAGTCTTCTATGTCATAAATTCACATCTAAGTCATGTGATACTAAACACTTAACCTTAGCATCTAACATATTATCTAAGATAAGAGTATAAATGTTACCATCCCTATTTCGTTTTAAAACAATTTATCCTTTTTCATTCGTTATATCATAAGAATCAGGGAGAAAAAAAACATAATAACCATAATCTATAAGTTGCGAAATGCTTAATAAATTATAAGAAAGATTTCTTACTAACAACAGATTTTGTATTTGAAATGTTTTAGGGTTCCCGATTGATCCTTTTCCAACAATTTTCCTTTGTTGTTGTCACTGAACGTCACTTTTCCTCCATTCTCGATATGTTCCAACTCGATGAATAGTTTGGGGTTGCCCGTCATATGTCTTGAGCATCCACTATCTAAAAACCATTTGGTTTTTAGATTCTTTGACTTTGTCTCCTTCTTGCATTCCTTGCAATTTTCCTACAATGGAGACAAAGTTTTAGGTACCCTTTATTTGGGTCCTTGAATGTTAGGGCACCATCCTTGTTTAGATATCCCTTAGGTATCCCAACTTGGACATACATTCTAGGCACACATTTGACATTATTATAAGTTGAATAATACAAAGGATTTTCATGTAATTGTCCATTCCATGTAAAATATACATGTTATACCTTGGTCGATAAGTACTATGTCTTGGCCGATTTTGATAGTGTATATAAGGCATATGATTTTGTTTCTTGAATGATGCTATGTATGTGTGTTCATATGCATTTCTATAAGTCTTATATGAATGTTGCCTATATTTAGATTCATAATAAGTTGGATGCATTTTATTATGTCTAGTTGCATTTGTATACATATAGGCATAATTTCTAGGTTGTCTAGATGCAAAATTTTTCCTAGTAGCATGTTGATATGTGTGTGCTTTTGTGGGTGCATGTTGTATTTTTGCCTTAGAATACAAAGAAGAAGGAGTAGAAGAAGATATAGCAGGCAAAGCTGATTTCGTTGTGTTGTATAACAGTTTTGTACTAGATGAAACAAACTTAGTATTTTTATCTACCTTTACATTTTCTTCTTTATAGCCTAACCCGGTTTTATTGTTTCCATATTTTTGAGATGATATAAGTGTATCTAACCTGTTTGTACTAGATTTAAATTGTTCTAACATTTTTTCTAAGTTTAGTTTAGTAGATTTAAGTTGTACTATCTCATTTTTACAACTTTCTAACTTAGACTTCAATATACTATTTTCAGTTTTTAATGTTTCTTCATTTTTCCTATATGATTCAATTTTAATCTCTAAAGAATCAAGAGTATTGGTAGACTCTTGTTTAAAAGATTCTAATTGATCGGAAAACTCCAAGTTGGATGTCTTCAACTTGTCGTTTTCTTCAATTAGTTTCTTCTTTTCTTTAGAGAGCTTTTTACAGTGAGCATGCATCCTTAAGATTTCTTCATACATTTCATCGAATGACATTTCATTATCAGAATCTTCATCAGATGAAGAACTTACCTCGTTGGATACAAAGCAGACTTGAGCTTCCTCAGTGTCGGATTCTGAGTCGAACGAGTCGCTCCACGTGCTTGCCTTCATTGCTCGTTTGCCTTTCCTTGACTTGGTCTCCTTTGCCTTTGATTTTTGCATCTCCTTGTCTTGTTTATTGTTATTATTATTGTTGTTGTTGTTTGCATTTTTTTTGTCGGGCAATCATAAGAGATGTGTCCTTTTTGACCACATTCATAGCACTTTAACTCTTTATTATACCATTTGTTGTTATTAGAGTTATTTTTCTTAGGTTGAGAAGAAGAAGAATAAGAAGATCGTTGTCTATTCCTATTAGGCCTTTTGAAAAACTTTCTGAGTTTTCTAGCTATCAATATTAAGTCATCATCTAATTCATTACCACTATTACTGTCATCATTATTTGCATATGATTCAATTGATTTGAAAGCTATAGACTTACCGGATGACATAGATGACTCAGACTTCCGTTGGTTTAGTTTTCCTTGTAAACTCTAAGTGAACCGAACAATTCATCCATGTTAGTAATTGACTTTGTCTCTTTAATTGCTGTTACCTTAGGATCCCATTCAGCAGGAAGGCTTCTCAACACCTTTTGAACCTTCTCATTGTTGGTAAATGATTTGCCTAAAGCTTCAAGGGCATTGAAAATGTTAGTAATTCTCAAATCCATAGATGTTATGGATTCGTTCAACATTTTGAAAGATATAAGATCAGACATAAGCATGTTTATTTTTGACTCTTTTACCCCGCTAGTACCTTTATGCTTTAATTCTAATGATTTCCACATGTCGTGTGCACTTGTGCAATTTGACACATATTCTGCTTCAGAGGTCGTTCATTCATGGACATTTTCTTTTTATCTTTGGAAGACCATTCGCTTTTATATTTTTCTATTTCCTGTGTGACTCCACTAACTTGTACAATTTTCATTGGAATGTATGGCCCATCTTCAACTATAGACCATAAATCGATGTCTATAGCCATTAAGAAGAGCCTCATTCTAAGTTTCCAATGAACGAAATTATTACCATCAGAAAAAGGAGGACGTTGTGTGGACATACCTTCCAACTCATCTTTGTGAGAAACTATGGCCATTGTATGTACCTTTGATTTGAGATTAGCAGGCTACTTTGAAATGTTGTTTCTTGTCCTTTTCTTGTTCGTATGGTGTTGAATCTTGCTTCTTTGAGTGGTGTCGACCTTGCTTTGATACCAATTGTTGGACTGTGCACCTGCAATAAACACCACTAGAGGGGGAGGTGAATAGTGGTTAGCAGAAATTACACTACTACCCTCGATAAAAATCCCTTTCGAAGACAGAATCTGAGACTACCTCAGATTCAGAACCCATTTTTGAAAAATTCCAAACTCCTTCTACACAACTCCAAAAATTATGAAAATTTCCATAACTTAACTTCAATGTGTTAAGAAAGCTCCGTCCAAAAATCAGATAAAAATAAGATTGTTTGAACCTTCAAACTAATACAAAGATTCAGATGGTCAATCTGGACAGAATTGGACAGAATGTTGTGGAAATTGAAAAATGTGTTTCTCTTTGAATAATTAACCAAAAAGGTTGATCTTTATGTCAAAACACTTCTTAGGATGTCTATTTTATTTTTCCAGAAGGCCCTGACCTTAAACAATTCTTGATTAAAACAGAATTCAATTTTTCTCAAAACTGGTCAGATTGCAGCCAGACTGGAGCAGTTATCTTGCAAAGACTTAAAGACTAACTTGTTGAGAAAAAGGGGTTTGAGTGATTACAAAATGCATGATTTAAATAAAACATGTATTAATGAAATGCATGACATGTTTTATGACATGACACGTTTTTGCATGAAACTTGCCTTATATAGTTCATATATATTGTTGCAATACTAACGAGCCATGAAGCTTTAAAGCTTGCATAAAATGGCAAACATTTGTTGTGTTCGAACTATTTTCAGGTGACATTATTAATGAACTAAACTAGTTCATTTAAGTGAAGTACTTAGTTAAATAAACTAAGTAGTTCATTAAAGGAAGCTATATTTGGAAAAGGCACAAAGGCAACAAATTGAAGAGTGGAAAGTTTCTCCTCTCCTTTATACACGCCTTATACATATATTTTTATATACATTCAGATTTTTTATAAAAAGGCACAATACACATATATTCCAACGTACTACCGACACGTTATATATTTTACGAACGTACGTTAACGTCACACCACTATATTTACCTCATATTTTTGAGTATATTCAGGTCTTATATCATATGATATAAGTCATGGTGATTGACAAAATTATTACGACACATTACAAGGTTCCAAACCAAAAGTTGTCGTATCGGGTGAATACCGAAACTTCGCCAACGTGTCACGTACTTGCCATATATAGATGGTCAGCCACTACATTTCAAAAATGGCTACAAATTTCGTGGCTTGCATGGTATATTCAGCCATAAAATCATTCCATGTTGGCACACACAAATCACCCCCAATTAAGGCCAAATTGTGGAGATTTCAAATTCAATATTCAAGTTATTTTATGTATATTATGTGTGTCATAATATATATAACATGTGCAAAAATTTTGAATTTAATTGGAGAAAATTCGCGTAATCGACAAAAGTCGAAAATTCGATTTTCTACGAACATAACACATGGAACGTTTTTGTCATGACATGTAACATGTATCTGGACACTTTTTACATATTCAAGACATATTAAAATGTTCTGGAATATTCAAATTAGGCTGATTGGAATTTACCATATGTGTGTAAATATTGTGCATTATTTGACAAAGTTTACCAACAGAAAATTCAGCACATGTGCAGGAATTTCACACACCATTTTCAGCTTTATTGGAGCCTAGATGGAGCTTATTTATCACTTTAATTGTTGAAAAATAAATAACATATGATGGGTGACTTTGAAGAGGGCAACACACAAGGAAAGATTTCAAAAATGCAACACATGCTGAAAATTTTCAGCACATGTGAATAGTGGCCGAATTTACTATTTATTTGTCCTTAATTTGCATCCCAAAATTGAAGGGATTGAATGGTGATTATTTGGTAGTGTTTTGAATTCTTTTTGGCACATGTTTTTCAAGTTAATCTCAGATTCTTACAGCGCACTAAATGGTGACAAGGTTGGACCAATCATGAAGTGCCAAGTAAGCAAAGCCAAGTCATGCATCCAATCATGTTGCGCCAAGTGAGCAAGATGGTGTCATATCTACACAAGAAATTCTTCCAAGGACTTAAAAAAGAGTTTCCAAGGTGAATAGATTCCCTAAGAGGGCGCCACTCTTGAATTAAAAAGAAGAGAAGAGAGCATACTAAGACAAGACAATTCTCATATTCTCTTAAGTGCAAAAAGTGTCTTCCACTTTCTTCTTCTACCTTTCTTTCTTCTTCTCTCTCAAGCCTATTGTTCTTATATTTAAATATATTGAATAGGCTTTTTATATACCACCATATACTCTATATTGTTGTAAAAGATTGATCAAGGTGTGATCAATCTTGCATCCGCTAGGTGGTGGTGTTCGTGATCGTTGTAATCACTTACAAGGTTTGTAAAGGGTTAGAGTTGGTGTGTAACTCCAGCAACCCTTTGTGGTAAGGTGTTATTTTGTTATTAGTTATAACCGATGAAGGTGTCCTCGAAGACTGGAGTAGGTTGTGTTAACCGAACCAGTATAAAATTCTCGGTGTTATTACTTTCAGCATTTTACTTTCAGTTTCCAGCATTGTGTATTCATTGCAGTAGTAAAAATATCAAACGAATTTCAAAAATCACAAAACTTTTCAAAAACATAGCCACACGTTTTATTGGCACAAGTTTCAACCCTTTTAGACAAGTATAAGTCATCCAAACGTCAAAAGTTCTGAGACTAGTGCAGTCTGATTTTCAAGCTTGAAAGGTTGAGACTTTGAACGTATTTGACTAACTTCCCAAAGGAATTTTTCAAAACTGTTTCAACCCAATTAAATAAACATAATAAGGGGTTTGTCATTAAATTTTCAGACTATTTGAATCAATCATTTAATAGGAATAAATTTTTGAAGTCAGACTACCGTTTCTGGCAGATTTGTGCAATCTGACCATCAACGATTTTTGAAAGGGTTAAAGGTTGAATTATGATCTGAAATTTTTAGGAGATACTCAGAACATCGGAGACTAAGATCTCTCCAAATTTCAGAATTTTTGATGACCTGTAACCTAGTTTTTAAAACGTTTCAAAACAGGTCCTGAAAACAGAAACTGTTTTCAGAAGTTGGGTTTTTGGTTTAAAACAATTTTAAAACCCAAATTTTCCGCACCCACTATTCAACCCCCCTTCTAGTGGTGCCTTGCAGGTCCTAAAAGTGGTATCAGAGCACAGGCACGCTCACAACAAGGATTTCCAACGATCTTAGTGAGATGGCAACCACTAGCAACAAAACCGAGCAAGAAGGTATGTCAATGCAAAGGCCTCCACCCTTTGATAGTGAGGTAAATTCCGATTCCGATTCTGATTCTGAAGTTTCTTTTAATAATTTGTATGATGAATATCTTGAATTATATAAATTTGCTAGAACTCTTGCAAAAGAAAAGAAACGCTTAATTGAAGACAAGAAATTGTTAGAATCCTCTAACGCAAATCTTGTATGTCAATTAAACGCTTCAAAAGAGGAGTCGTCAAATTTGATTGTGTCATTGAGATCTGAAATTCAATCCTTGAAAACAGAAAATATGGTAATAAAAGCCGAGATCTCAGATTTTAGATCAAGAAACGAAGATCTAGAAAAGACGGTAAAACAATTCGATAGAGGAACTTGCACGCTAGATCGTCTCATTTCTTCGCAAAAGCATGAAAGTGACAAAACTGGATTAGGGTACCTTGAAGATAATGAGGAACAAAATAAATTTACAAACTTTGTCTTATCTTCATCTAAGCAACCATATGTGTTCAAAAGGATTGAAAAGCCTAAGAAGGTGAACATCAAAACTAGCAAGTCACCTATTATACCTCATCACACTTCTTCTTTCTCATCACGTGCAAAGTATAATCATGTACCATATAGATTTAAAAGGAAACCATCGATGCATACACGACGATCATACAACACAAATCCATTTAGATCACGCTGTATACACATGAATACAAATGCATATCAAAGACAAAGATCATACTATGTGCATGATGGGATTCTCGGCCAAAGGCCAAACGCATTTGCCCCTAACATATATTATATTGTGTCTTCATCTCTTTTCTCACCATTTGGACGACCTAGAAAGGTCACCCAAATTTGGGTAGCAAAAGGGACGTTCGCAATGGGTTGAATAAATGACCCTTAAGAATGCACTTTTGATACTATTGCACAACACACTTGAAATGCATGATTTTTGTTGTTATACAAATTGCTATTTCTTTTTTACATGCCCTTTTGATTTTATTTCCAAAATAAAGGGGGAGAGAGTGCATGATTTGAAGGGGAGTGAGAAAGATTGATTGCACAAATCAAGGGGGAGAGAATTCAAAATTCAAATTTGAATTTTGTGCACGATTGGAGGAGAGCGACAAAATTTAAATCATGAACGTAGGTTATTTAGTAAATCATCAAAAGGGGGGAGATTGTTGAGAAAAATGGGTTTGAGTGATTACAAAATGCATGATTTAAATAAAACGTGTATTAAAGAAATGCATGACATGTTTTATGACATGACACGTTTTTGCATGAAACTTGCCTTATATAGTTCATATATATTGTTGCCATACTAACGAGCCATGAAGCTTTAAAGCTTGCATAAAATGGCAAACATTAGTTGTGTTTGAATTATTTTCAGGTGCCATCATTAATGAACTAAACTAGTTCATTAAGTGAAGTACTTAGTTAAATAAACTAAGTAGTTCATTAAAGGAAGCTATATTTGGAAAAGGCACAAAGGAAACAAATTGAAGAGTGTAAAGTTTCTCCTCTCCTTTATACACGCCTTATACATATATTTTTATATACATTCAGATTTTTTATAAAAAGGCACAATACACATATATTCCAACGTACTACCGACACGTTATGTATTTTGCAAACGTACGTTAAAGTCACACCACTATATTTACCTCATATTTTTGAGTATATTCAGGTCCTATATCATATGACATAAGTCATGGTGATGACAAAATTATTACGACACGTTACAAGGTTCTAAACCAAAAATTGTCGTATCGGGTGAATATCAAAACTTCACCAACGTGTGACGTACTTGCCATATATAGATGGTCAGTCCCTACACTTTAAAAATGGCTACAAATTTCGTGGCTTACATGGTATATTCAGCTATAAAATCATTCCATGTTGGCACACACAAATCACCCCCAATTAAGGCCAAATTATAGAGATTTCAAATTCAATATTTTTGTCACATGGGGCGCCACTTTTAATCATCCATTAGAGCTGAATATTCAAGTCATTTTATGTATATTATGTGTGACATAATATATATAACATGTGCAAAAATTTTTAATTTAATCGGAGAAAAAGCGCGTAATCGACAAAAGTCGAAAATTCGGTTTTCTACGAAGATAACACATGGAACGTTTTTGGCATGACATATAACATGTATCTAGACATTTTTTACATATTCAAGACATATTAAAGTGTTCTAGAATATTCAAATTAGGCTGATTGGAATTTACCATATGTGTGTAAATATTGTGCATTATTTGACAAAGTTTACCAAAAGAAAATTCAGCACATGTGCAGGAATTTCACACACCATTTTCAGCTTTGTTGGAGCCTAGATGGAGCTTATTTGGCACTTTAATTGGTGTAAAATAAGCCACACATGATGGGCGACTTTGAAGAGGGTAACACACAAGGAAAGATTTCAAAAATGCAACACATGCTGAAAATTTTCAGCACATGTGAATAGTGGCCGAATTTACTATTCATTTGTCCTTAATTTGCATCCCAAAAATGAAGGGATTGAATGGTAATTATTTGGTAGTGTTTTGAATTATTTTTGGCACATGTTTTTCAAGTTAATCTCATATTTTTACAGCACACTAAACGGTGACAAGGTTGGACCAATCATGAAGTGTCAAGTAAGCAAAACCAAGTCATCCATCCAATCATGTTGCGCCAAGTGATCAAGATGGTGTCATATCTACACAAAGCATTCTTCCAAGGATTTAAAAGAGAATTTCCAAGGTGAAGAGTTGCCCTAAGGGGGCGTCACTCTTGAATTAAAAAGAAGAGAAGAGAGCATACCAAGACAAGACAATTCTCATATTCTCTTAAGTGCAAAAAGTGTCTTCCACTTTCTCCTTCTACCTTTCTTTCTTCTTCTCTCTCAAGCCTATTTTTCTTATATTCAAATATATCGAATAGGCTTTGTATATACCACCATATACTCTATATTGTTGTAAAATATTGATCAAGGTGTGATCAATCTTGCATCCGCTAGGTGGTGGTGTTCGTGATCGTTGTAATCACTTACAAAGTTTGTAAAGGGTTGGAGTTGGTGTGTAACTCTAGCAACCCTTTGTGGTAAGGTGTTATTTTGTGGTTAGTGATAACCGAGGAAGGTGTCCTCGAAGACTGGAGTAGGTTGTGTTAACCGAACCAGTATAAAACTCTCAGTGTTATTACTTTCAGCATTTTACTTTCAGTTTCCAGCACTGTGCATCATTTTCATTGTAGTAGTAAAAATATCAAACAAATTTCAAAAATCACAAAACTTTCCAGAGTTTTAAGTTTCATTTGGCGCAAGTTTCAACCCTTTTGGGCAAATATAAGTCATCCAAACATCAAAAGTTCTGAGACTAGTGCAGTCTGATTTTCAGGCTTTCAAAGGTTGAGACTTTGTACGTATTTGACTAATTTCCCAAAGGAATTTTTCAAAACGGTTTTAACCCAATTAAATAAACATAATAAGGGTTTTGTCATTAAATTTTCAGACTATTTGAAGTAACCATTTAATCAGAATAAATTTTTGAAGTCAGACTAACGTTTCTGGCAGATTTGCGCAATCTGACCATCAACAATTTTTTAAAGGGTTAAAGGTTGAATTGTGATCTGAAATTTTTAAGAGATACTCAGAACATCTGAGACTAAGATCTCTCCAAATTTCAGAATTTTTGAAGACCTGTAACCTAGTTTTTAAAACGTTTCAAAACAGGTTCTAAAAACAGAAACTGTTTTCAGAAGTTGGTTTTTGGTTTAAAACAATTTTAAAACCCAAATTTTCTGCACCCACTATTCAACCCCCCTTCTAGTGGTGCCTTGCAGGTCCTACATAACTTTTCCTTGCTCAAATCAAATGATTCTTGTTGCAAATGAAAGCTAACAGTCTGAAGTATAACTCCACCAAAAATCACAAATTTTTGAAGTGTTTAGCTATTTTTTCAAAACGTATGAAGTTGTGTGAAATCTGCAGTGAAAAACGGGCAGAATGCAGAAATGTAGAAACAAGATAAAAACACCGAGAATTTATCCTGGTTCGGTCAATGTGACCTACTCCAGCCACAAGGAACACCTTTCCTTGGATTTCACTATGGTATGAACCAAGTTACAACAAGAACCAAGCTTAATCCTTGGGTTAAACACCAACCCTATCCAAGACTTGGATGAACACCACTATGCAACACTTAGTTGCAACACATCTACCACCTATTGATGTAGCCCTACAGATTTGGCTAATCAATCTTACAAATGAAGCTCAAGAGACTTGTAGCTCTCCAACAAATACAACAAGAACACCTTGGCTACAAATAATGGAACGAGAATGACAAGAAGAAGATAGCTAGACAAATCAACTATTGCTTTCAAGTGAGCTTCAAGTGTGTTCTTTTACTTCACCTTTGCCTCCTATTTATAGTGTGAGTTGAGCCTTGTAGATAAGAACTCCAATGTGTCACCATCTACATAATGAATGCTTAAGTTTCTTCAAATCATTGGTTGGCCACCTAGTCACCTTGTACACTTGGAAAAATGAAGAAGAATGATTGGTCCACCTTGGCACACCTTATGTTGGCCGATTTTTCCACCTTGACATGTCTTGATTATCCTTTGGAAAATGAAGATAATAAGAGGTAAATATACCACAAGAATACCTCAACTTCTTGGCTTGAAAATAGGGCATGTGAAGGCTGAAAGTTTGACCCCAAAATCAGCTCCAAAACAGCCTAAGTAGCCGTTATTTTCAAACTCAAAAATTCCATGTTGGCAATTTTGCCAACTAGCTTCTTTTTGGTTGGTCCACTTGTCACCAAGCCATAAAATGAGTAACACATCATCTCCATCTGTAAAATCACGTTTTTGAACACATATATATGTATATCAACTCAGATGTTTAAGGAATAAATCAACAAATAATAATTGACAAGATTATGTCAACATATGACACAAAAATTTCCACTTTTGCTTCTTGTATGTTGTGATCATTTTCACACCTTTAACACCATTAAATTCTCTGTAAAATGATGATAAATATCCTTTAATAACATATAGAAAAGGGTCTTCAAGAAAGAAATAGAATGTGACATCGCAACTCGTCACATATCCCGCTATATCGATAATATCATCATGTGAGAGAAAAAATACAAAACCACAATATAATCTTCAAAATAATTATAACTCAACTCCAGAATGAAGATAAGAATATACTCAATAGATTCCTTGAGTGAAAATACCATAAATACCCTCAGGGGTAAAATGACCAAAATGTCCTGGTGAGAGAAAACTCCAGAAATGACACCGATAGTCAGAAATGAATATAATAACACCTTTGCCATGATAAATAAGATGACAATATGTCCTTGAAGTATTTCCACCATATCATGTTCCTACAAAACTCAAAATACCAATTTTTCTCTTTTTGGTAAGTTGTAGAAACTTCCAAGGCACATTAGTCACAAGACATTTATATTTATCAAAATCACATAATAATCACATAATGAACATATATAAAACATGTACAAATGAAAGAAAACACTTTATCGCATTTTAGAAAAATATTTCTAAAAACCCTAGACATCGATCGATCGAAGTGCCTCAGCTTCAGAGATCGATGTCTCATAGTGAGTTTCAGAATGTCTCTGACCTACATCGATCGATCGAAGTGAGGGTCGATGTATACATCGATCGATCGAAGTGTCTCAGGTTTAGAGGTCGATGTCTCACAGTAAGGTCTTGAACATTCTCTTCCTTACATTGATCGATCAATGTTGAGGGATCGAAGTACATCGATCGATCAAAGTGCAACGACATGAGAGATCGATGTCATTTTTCTCAACTTTTCAACTTTTAATCACGTATAACACCATGTGTGACATTTTTATACATTCACCACTTAAAATCATGACTTTGAAAATTATCCAAACATATTTCTCAACATCTTCCCCCTTTTGGATGATTTTCAAAATAACTTAACATGATTTTAATGTCACAACTTATAATCAAATGTTTTTCACATTTTTACCAATTGAATTATTTTTTTAAAACCTCACCAATTACCAATTGTTTCACCAATTCAATACCAATTATTTTCAAACTCTCAATTCTCATTTTTTTGACATACGTGTTCATGTGCTCCTCCTCAACTTATACTCTCCCCCGTAACCTATCCTCCAAAACTTATACCAATTGAATTAGTCAACCAACCAAATCATGACTTACCAACTAAAATTATGTTCTTATTCTATCTCCCCCTTTATTTTGTAAATCATGCAAAAGATAGAACTATGCAATGGTATCGTAAGACATCATACCTAACATGGCTCGTAAGTTTTCAAAATTGGCTTGACTAAGGGGTTTGGTGAAGATGTCCGCTATTTGATGATCATTTCTTACATGATCTATGGTTATATCCCCATTTTGAACATGATCTTGAAGAAAATGGTATCTAACCTCAATGCATTTGGCCTTAGAATGAAGCACTGGATTCCGAGAAAGATTGATCGCACTTGTGCTATCGTAAAAAATTGGAATCTTATTCATGTTAATGCGAGAATCACTGAATTGTTGTTTAAGCCAAAGTATTTGGGTAGTGCATAAGCTTAAGGCTGTATACTCGGCTTCGGTGGTAGAAAGAGCTACACTAGCTTGCTTTTTAGAAAACCAAGAGATCAAGTTGGTTCCTATGAATTGACATATACCGCTAGTAGATTTTCGATCTAATTCACAACCATCATAATCAGCATCGCTATAAGCATACAGTTCCAACTTAGCGTTTCTATCATACCAAAGTCCTAAGTGAGGTGTGTGTTTAAGATATCTAAAGATCTTTTTCACTACATTGTAATGAGATACCTTAGGACAAGATTGAAACGTAGCAACATACACACACTAAACATGATGTCAGATCTTGATGCGGTTAAATATAATAATGAGCCAATCATAGACCAATATAATGTGTCATCAAAAGGTTTACCATTTTCATCCTTATCTAGTTTGGTGCTAACACTCATGGGTGTAGGTGTTGGTTTCAACTCTTTATAGCCAAACTTCTTAATCATATCATTGACATACTTAGGTTGGCTAATGTGAATTTCTTGAGGGGTTTGTTTAATTTGAAGTCCTAAGAAGTAGTTCGATTCTCCTACCATCCACATTTCAAATTCTGACTTCATACATTCTTCGAAGTCCTTTACTAAGGTAGGGTTGGTTGAACCAAAGATTATATCATCTACGTATATTTGAACTATTAACAAGTCGTTATCGTTTCTTCTTAGGAATAATGTGTTGTCTATGGTTCCCCTTTGATAATTATTTGCAATGAGGAAATTTGCAAATCTATCATACCAAGCTCTTGGAGCTTGTTTCAAACCATATAGAGCTTTCTTAAGTTTGTAAACATGGTTAGGATTTTTTGGATCTTTGACTTCGGGGGGTTGTTTCACAAACACCTCTTCCTGGATGTATCCATTCAAGAACGCACTCTTGACATCCATTTGGAATAGTTTAATATTGCTTAGACTTGCAATCGCAAGTAACAATCTAATTGCTTCTAGTCGTGCAACGGGTGCAAAGGAATCTTCATAATCTATTCCTTCTTATTGATTATAACCTTGTGCGACTAGCCTAGCTTTATTCCGTGTGATGTTTCCTTGTTCATCCATTTTATTTCTAAACACCCATTTTGCTCCTATTATAGACTTATTTTCGGGTTTAGGTACTAAGCCCCACATGTTGTTCCTTGTAAATTGATTCAATTCCTCATGCATAACATCTATCCAAGATATATTACCTAAGGATTCCTTTACATTCTTAGGTTCTAAGTGTGAGGTTAAGCTATGTCCTTCAGGTTGACTTATATTTCTACGTGTTTTAACCCCAACACTTGGATCCCCAATGATTAATTCTTTAGGGTGCCACCAATTCCTAGATTGACTAGGTTCACCCTCATCTTGTTCAAATGTTTAATTTGTATGAACATTATCATATGTAATTGGATCATTAGTTGTATTATCTTCCAATTGCAAAATTTCTTCATTTATTTCATTAAAGGGTTCATGCATATCTTGTTAAGGAGGAGTTGGTTCTTGATGATCAAGTACATGCTCAAGTAATATATTATCATCATCAAAAATATTTTCAACATTATTCTCTTTTTTATGTTGAGTTTTATCACTAATCTCAAAACATGTTTTATCACTAATCTCAAAACATGCATTTTCATTGAATTTCAAATGTATAGATTAAATTGTCTTTCTAGATGCAGGATTATAACACCTATATGCTCTTGAATTAGTTGAATAACCAACAAATATGCATTCAATAGACTTTTATTCAAACTTTTCTAGATTATCCTTAGTGTTCAACACAAAACACTTACAACCAAAAACTCTAAGATAATCTACCTTAGGTTTTCTGTTGTATAACAATTCATAAGGTGTTTTATTTAATTTCTTTCTAATAGAAAGCCAATTTATAATATAACAAGCATAAGTTATAGCTTCAGCCCATAAATATTTTGGTACTTTATTTTCACATAACATTGTTCTAGTAACTACTTAAATAGTTCTCTTTCTACGTTCAACAACTCCATTGAGTTGTCTTGTTCTAGGTGGTGAGAATTCATGTTTAATTCCATGTAATTCACAAAACTTGATTACACCTTTGTTTTTAAATTGTCCACCTCTATCACTTCTAATTCTCTTAACATTTTCTTCGTAAATATTTTCGAGTTGCTTGATAAGAGTTTCGATTGCTAATGGAGCATCGTCTTTGTGTGTTAGGAACAATGTCCATGTGTATCGTGCGTAATCATCTACTATGACACAGACATAGTAGTGTCCACCTAGACTTCTTGTCCTACTTTGACCAAATAAGTCTAAGTGAAGCAATTATAGTACATGACTAGTACTCACTTCATGTTTTTGTTTTAATGTTTCTTTTATATGTTTTCCTTTAATATATGTTTTACACATTTGAAAGTTATCTAAGATTAACTTAGGCATTCCTCTAATTAAATTCTTCTTAGATAACTTTTCAATTGTTTAAATTCCTATATAGCCTAGTCTTCTATGCCATAAATTCACATCTAAGTCATGTGATATTAAACACTTAACCTTAGAATCTAACATATTATCTAAGGTATGAGTATAAATGTTACCATCCCTATTTCCTTTTAAAATAATTTCTCCTTTTTCATTCGTTATATCACAAGAATCAGGGAGAAAAGAAACATAATAACCAGAATCTATAAGTTGCGAAATGCTTAATAGATTATAAGAAAGATTTTTTACTAACAACACATTTCGTATTTGAAATGTGTTAAAGTCCCTGATTGATCCTTTTCCAACAACTTTTCCTTTGTTGTTGTTACTAAACGTCACCTTTCCTCCATTCTCGATATGTTCCAACTCGGTGAATAGTTTGGGGTTGCCCGTCATATGTCTTGAGCATCCACTATCTAAAAACCATTTGGTTTTTAGATTCTTTCACTTTGCCTCTTTCTTGCATTCCTTGCGATTTTCCTACAATGGAGACAAAGATCCTGGGTCCCAGACATAGTGTTACACTTGGCAAAAACGTTAACATGGACTTGCCATTTGACGCCAACCTCTCATCTAGGCTCTAGCGTCAAGAGGCGACAGGCATAAAAACACCCAACGAGGGTGTATCAGAACAGATGTTGCCCCTGACATCCTCATTACTGCACTCGATGTCAGACGACCTCTAAACATTCATGCAGGCTGTAAAAATAGCATATCGTGTCTCAAGTGGAGCCAGTCAACGCAAGGTACGGTCCGTTAAAATTGTTTTAAATAACTTTCATGCCATAAAATCACTTCTGAAAACATGTCTTGTAAAACTCATTTTAAAAACATTTGCGTGATCGTCATAACGTCATCGCAAATATGCATCGAATAATAAAGCATATCGCTTACAAAATAAGTGTATTGTATGCATGAGAGTAGACTCGGTATGGGCTGACTTCACATCTATAATGTTTCCATAACTTAAGACTGATGGTGAGCTCTTGTGTCATATCATTTTCGCTCGGTAAAATTTTCGTTTTGCCCCTTTATAGGGCTCACGGCTCTCTCCTTAAAAATAAACCCTTCTTGGCTTTAATTATATAGACTTACCTCAAATAATTCTTTTGTATTATAAATTAAAGTTCTTATGGAAACAGCCCCTTTTCGTTCTTCAATAAAGTGTTAAAGTTACCATTTTGTTCTCATTAATTACTTTTATTTAAATAGCCAAAACAACTTGTTTTTCAATTAGGCAACTTATTTTAATTATTAGTTTGTGCGTTTGCAATTTTACCATGAGTATCTTGTACCTTATCCACCTTTTTTAAAATAGGTTCAACCGTATACACATTAATAATGAAAATCATCATCCATGGTCATCAAAAAGGTCATTTAGCCGAGAATCACAACACACACACACACCCCCTGACAACTTGTTGATTTCATGCATGACATACATGTATCTCATAATTATGTAATTTACACATGGAAAAGGCCACTTGGCTGAAACATCACATGCACACACTCACCAATAATTTTTGTCTTTTGTTAACTTGTGTTGTCATACAAAATGACTTCACCACATACATCTCTTTCACCTACATCTTTCTAATCAATTCAAATCTTCACCACCACACCACTATGCAGCTGAACCATGGGTGAAGAAATTGATTATTCCCTCTAGTTCATCAACTAAACATAATCACATACATTGATGAAAGTAGCTAACTACACTTTATGATGCTATGCACTCAATTTCCTGTGGGCCGAAATTTAAGCTATAGGCATACATAATCACTCATTTCTTTCAAGAACATGCAAAGTGAATATAGACATATATTTTTAGACGCATTTTATTTCATCAATTATCAAGTTATGCATGTTGGTAATCAACATAGAATTGTAGATGGAGATTATGATAGAGATCGTAGTCATGAGAATGGTACATGCAAACAATTATGAGACCTTCATCCTACTTATATTTGATATGCAAAGCCATTTCATATATCATCATCTTCATAGGTATGCACATAATGAAACTACTCCAAGATCATCACGTAATGAGCATGCATTGCATTTGTAGGATCTGCAAGGCAACACTAGAAGGGGGGGTTGAATAGTGGGTGCGGAAAATTTGGTTTTTAAAATTGTTTTAGAACAAAAACCCAAATTCTAAAAACAGTTTCTATTTTCAGGACCTGTTTTGAAACGTTTTGAAAACTAGGTTACATGTCTTCAAAAATTCTGAAATTTGGAGAGATTTTAGTCTCAGATGTTTTGAGTATCTTCTAAAAATTTCAGATTAAAATTCAACCTTTAACCCCTTTAAACACTGTTGGTGGTCAGATTGCACAAATCTGCCAGAAACGGTAGTTTGATTTGAAAACTTAATTCCAATTAAACTGTGATTCCAAATACTCTGAACATTTAATGACTAACCCCTTATTAGGTGTATTTAATTGGGTTGAAACAGTTTTGAAAAATTCTTTTGGGAAGTTAGTCAAATACATTCAAAGTCTCAACCTTTGCAAGCCTAAAAATCAGACTGCACTAGTCTCAGAACGTTTGACATTTGGATGACTTATACTTGTCCAAAAAGGTTGAAACTTGCGCCAAATGAACCTTAAGACGTGTGTCTATGTTTCCTGAAAGTTTTGTGATTTTTGAAGTTTGTTTACTATTTTTAAGAACGTGATAAAAATGATGGAATGTGCTGAAAACTGAAAGTAAGTGCTGAAAAGTAAAGAACACAAGGAATTTTATACTGGTTCGGTTAAATCAACCTACTCCAGTCTTCGAGGACACCTTCCTCGGTTATCACTAATCACAAAACACAGATGACACCTTACCATACAGGGTTGATGGAGTTACGCACCAACTCCAACCCTTTACAAACCTTGTAAGTGATTACAACGATCACGAACACCATCACCTAGCGAATGCAAGATTGATCACACCTTGATCAATCTTTTACAACAATATAGAATATATGGTGGTATAGATTAAGCCTATTCAATATGTATGAATGTGAGTACAATAGGCTTTAAGAGAGAAGAAAGAAAGAAGAGTAGAAAGAAGAAGTAGGCACGTTTTTGTTCTTGGAAACTTGTAAGACTTGTCTTTTGTTTGCTCTCCCTCTTCTCTTTTTATCAATATGTGCTGCCCCCTATGCCATTTCTTCCTCTTGAAAATTATCTCTTAAGTCCTTGGAAGAATATCTTGCATCATTGTGACATTCACTTGCTTACTTGGCAACTCCTCATTGGATGATCATTAAGCCCTTCTTACTTGGCGCTCATTGATTGGATGAGAGTTGTCATCATTTGATGACTAGATAAATCTGAAAATATCACTTAAAACATGTGCCAATTATCCATAAAAATGTTGCCATAAGTGTCATATCAATTCCACATAATTAGCAAGACAAATCATCACAATTAACATCATAAAAATCGGCCAACATTATTCTTCACATGCTGAAATTTTCAGCATATGTGATATCCAAGACAAGTTTAAATTATTGCCATGTATGTAGTAGATTTATCCCTTGAAAATAAAAAATCAAATATGCTTAATTTTGAGTCACAAAAATCGGCCACATACATTCCACACATGCTGAAATTTTTAGCATGTGTGATATTTAAGAATATCACCATATTATTTCCATAACATCTTTAGAATATTGCCATTTATCTTTCATTTAATACATTTAATTCAAAGAAGTAAATATAGCACAATCAATAGTAGAAATTCGGCCAGCCTTAATGCACACATGCTGAAATTTTCAGCATGTGTTACAGATGTGACATAGTTTGAAATGTTACCTTGTGTAGTTCCTTTCTTTATGTCACCAACCTTGTATACTTCATTCTTGGTTAATCAAGATGCTAACAAAGCTCCACATATGCTCCAACAAGGTTGTCTAGGCGTGTGATGATAGATTGTACATGTGCTGAATTTTATTTTTGCAAACTTTGTAAAATAATGCTCAATAATTATACACACATGGTATATTCCAATCAGCCCTTAATTGATTTTTATAGAACACTTTAGAATGTATAAAGCATGTAAAATGTGTCTAGATATATGTTATATGTCATGCCAAAAATGTTCTATGAGTCGTGTTCGTAAAAAACTGAATTTTCGACATTTGTCGATTACCCAATTTTTCTCCGATTAAATTCCAAATTTTTGCACATATTATATATATTATGTTACACATAATATACATAAATTAAGCTTTAATATTCAGCACTCATGGCTGATTAAAGTGGCGCCTACATGTCACAAAAATGTTGAATTTGAAATCTCCACAATTTGGCCTTAATTGAGGATGATTTGTGTGTGCCAACATGGAATGATTTTATGGCTGTATATACCATGTAAGCCACGAAATTTGTGGCCATTTGTGAAGTGTAGGGGCTGGCCACCTATATATGGCAATTACGTGACACGTTGGCGAAGTTTCGGTATTCACCTGATATGACAATTTTTGGTTTAGAACCTTTTAACGTGTCGTAATAATTGTGTCATCACCATGAATTATATCATATGATATAAGACCTGAATATACTCATCAATATGAGGTAAATATAGTGGTGTGACGTTAACATACGTTTGTAAAACATATAACGTGTCGGTAGTACGTTGAAATATATGTATATAGTGCCTTTTTTAAAAAAAATCTGAATATATATATATTTTTTTTTGAAAAGAAGTTATTTATTAATTAAAAGCCTCACTTTTGGTGGAGGAAAAACCATATTACATTGTCAGAGTATTCGAATAAATGAAATAACGAAACAAGGATGTCATATCTCCAGTCGTATATGATATGCCGCATTAAAACCTTGCCAAGAAAAACCACCCTTGTGGATAAAACTTTGGCGAAGGAAAAAGCATACATATTTATACGACTGTCATTGATATGATAAGAACATAAAATGGTGTACAAATCCATGAATGCCGTATACTTTTGTGTGAACAGTAGAATGTTGAAGCTGTTGCAATCGCTGCATCTTTGTCTTGCCATTTTCTTGAAAGCCCAAACCTCAAAAGATGTCCAGAGAGAAAGGAGGTCAATGTGAGCGCGTAACTGAGCAATCAGAGGTAGAAAAACCAAGCACATACCGGAGCTGCCTTGGCAGTTTAGGTGCCAAGGCGAAAAAGTGTAATGATGCTCCATGTCAGAACCGAAAATGCAGGAAGAAAGTGCCCCACTTTGGGTATTAGGCTCACCACCATGACGTGTAAAAGAATCTCGCACAAATGGGAATAGCACATCAATAGAGCATTAGTGTTGAGAATAATAAGCACAAACAGAGTGGGAAAATGCATACCCAAGTCGCCTTGACCAAGGGGCCAAGGCGACAATGGAAAAAGTCTTGCCACATGAAATCTGAATGGATCCACCATGCGAGTAAACCATGCATAGCGTAGGATCCAGCGACATAGTCTTCCAATCACCAATGAGTAAATAGATAGTTGATGTGATAACCAAATCGCTCCAATGAAAAAAAGAGGCGTGTTATGTATTTGAAATAAAATGTATAAATCGTAGATTAGTGGATGTTCAACCATACCGTGCCTGCCTGCATCCCTAAGGTTGCAGGCAGTAGATGTGAAACCTCGCCAATCCATATGGAAGACTTTTGTCAAGGCACCCGCAAATGAACGAAAGTAAGATCCAATGTGACTGTCGCACGGACCAATGAGGGCAGAGAGGTCGATGTAAAATGTTCCGTGCATGGGTGTAACATTGCATACTGTGCTAAATAGTGTGCCGCCATGTTTGCCTCGCGATAAATGTCATTGTAAGGAAGACGATGAAAATGAACTAGCGAGTGAAGCCTTTGTAGATGAGAGTTGCCATGGACAATGTTTTGCCGTGTCAACCGATTAATCAATTGGGCACAATCCAACTCTAGGATGATGGATCGATAAAATGGAAAGAAATAAAGGAGCCAAAAAATTGCCGCTTGAATCTCTGCATGTAAGGGTGAACTTAACGGAAGACGAAAGGAAATTGCACCAAGGCATGAGCCCCGATGATCTCGCAGTATTGCGCCTCCTGATGCGAAATGTCGACCCACAGCAGCATCGACATTTAATTTCAATCATCCAGAAGGTGGCGTGACCCAGCGAACTATCAATGGACGAGGTGGTCGAACTGCTAGCAGCCAACTGAAAATCTGCTGTGAGGTAGTAGATAGTTTAGAGCCTGCGATCTTTTTGTGCCACAAAGTAATATCATAATGTATGGAGGACCGAAGGGAAGATGCCGTGATATGTGTTTTGTCGCCATAGATCATGGAAGTATAAGCACACCAGATATTATGGACAATAATCGCAGGGATCACGATTTTATAAACTCTAATAAGAGAGGAAATGGATGATCGGTACCACCATGAAAGAAGATACTGATGGAGATGTATTGATGATGGAAGAGGACAATGCAGCTCACTAGCAAAATAGCGCCATATAGGACGAACATAAGAACAATATAAGAAAACATGATCCACCCTGGCCGACTAACTCTTGCAGAACGGACATTGTGTCGGATGAGCCGTTATATACTGTCCAAAGTAATCCTCAAAAGGTAATGCGGAATTGAAAAGACGCCATAAGAACAATCTTATAGACGGAGAGTGATGCTTCGACCCAATAAATGAGGTAGAAAGCAGTTTTGGAGAAGAGGTTCGGCAGATGTCATAAGCACTTTTTAGTGAGAATTCCCCCAGTTGAGTTGGCAACCATGAAAGTTGGTCACCCTGTCTATCAGTGTGCATTAAACAAAAAGAATGAATCCGGCATATAATTTTCCAAATAGGGGAGTATGGTAACCGAGGAAGATAATCATGACGCTGTCCATATTTCGCATGCATGTATTCGCTCCACAGTGTTGAGTTCTGGTGATACGACCACCAGAGGCGACAATAAAAACCTTTTGTAAGACATTCAAATCTCGAAGGCCTAAACCTCCCTCAGACTGCGGCTTAGTAATCTTAGTCCAGGAGACCAAATGATGTCGACGTCCCCAATAAAATGCCGCCATCTTGCGATGAATGATATATATATATATATATTAAAAAGGCGTGTATAATGAGAGGGAAGAAGACTTTCTATTCTTCAATTTGATGCCTTTGTGCCTTCTCCAAATATATCACCATTTAATAAACTACTTAGTTCATTTAACTAAGTACTTCACTTAGTGAACTAGTTTAGTTCATTAATGGTGGCACCTGAAAATAGTTCAAACACAACAAATGTTTGCCATTTGATGTAAGCTTTAAAGCTTCATGGCTCGTTAGTATGACAATATTATATATGAACTATATAAGGCAGGTTTTATGGAAAAAACGTATTAAGTCATAAAACGTGTCATGCATTTCTTTCGTACACGTTATTTAAATTATGTATTTTGTAATCACTCAAACCCCTTTTTCTCTACAGCATTTTCTTTAAGTTCATAGTGAAGACATTATTCAATCCTATGCATGTATGGTCCATCCTTAAATTTATGCATCCAAGATTACATTTTTAACATGCATGAAGAAGCTAGGAAGAATACTTGCTTTGATTCTTTAATCTTAACCTCAAAATGGAAAAAGATTTCTTCTTTTTCCCTTTCTTGGTACCTACGGTCAAGACAGCCTTTGAGGAGGGAATATTAGTTATTTTTAGGTAAGAAGTTATTATGAAGGTTCCAAGAAAATCAATCCTTAAGAAGATTTACCTTTGAATCTCTTGAGTTTACCCAATTCTTCAACCTAAGAAGTTTTCTTACCTCCTTATAGCACCTCTCAGTTGAAGGCTCTAAGAAGGGAGAGGTTTGAATTCTTTTTGAAAAAATGAAATGAAGAAAAGGTGTTTAAGAATAAGGATATAATTTTACCTTGATTCTTCTATACTTGAAGGCTAGATACTTCCCTTGAAAGTTGGAGAAATTTTTGGCTATTCCTCAAGGTCACTCATGGGTGGAGTTAGGAGAGTGAAGATGAAGAACTTACTTTTAGTTAGAGAGAGGAGTGTGGAGCGGGAAGAACTTTGGAGTGGAAGAAATGGTAATGCAAAGGATGTGGAAATGGGCATGAAATGAAACTCTTTTCCTTGCTTTCTCTACATAAGGGACGAAATGTGAAGTGTGGTGGAGGAATAATGATGGCTTGAGAAGTTAGTGGAAAGAAAGAGCTTGGTGTATGAATTTTAAGTGGTAGTCCAATTTACTTTATGTAAGGAAAGAAATGATTAGGGAAAAATAAGAGAAGAAGATAAATGGGAAACTTGTGGGAATCTAGGGGGTTGGCCGAGATTGAGGGATTTGGGGAGTGGGGGGTTTCGTCATTTTTCCTTGGTTGGAAAATGAGTGTTCAAGGATTTTTTCCGTGCATGGAATATGATTGGGAGATAGTCTTACATCTTGTAAGAATGAGAATAATGAAAAATATAAATAAAGGAAAAATAAAATGGAAGAATTAATTAGAGGGGTGTGAGGCATGCATGGATTGTTATTAGGTGGAATGAGGGTGTGGAGAATATAATTAAAGGAAAGGAGATAAAATGTAAGACAATTTTGACTTACATGCCTTGGATTAGGGCGGGTGGAGGGTGTTAGTGGAATAGGATTTTACTCTTTTGTCATTTCTTTTATTCCTTATTTGTGCTTTCCTTTTCTCGTTAATTTAATTCCTAATAAAAGTTGTAAAATTCTTTATAAGTCTATTTAATTATTCCTATTTCCATCATGAGGCTTTAGTAGTTCTTAAATTTTTTATTTAAGGTGCATTTATACATTTATTATGCTAAACGCGGTACTACGGTCGCACTCTAATTCCATCGTAATTCTTTTTCGTTCCTTTTTCCACTAGCCTGGAGGTGCGGGTCGTAACAACTTTACACCTTGACTGAGCTATGTGACGTGCTTGATTCGTTGAAACTAGTTGATTCTGCTTTATTTACTTCGGAATGTTTCTTCCTAAAAATTATAATACGTGACTATGATTTCTATAAAAAATAATTAAGAATTAAGATGCAAAAAAACCAACGAATCAGTCTTTTAGGAGAAATAGAATTTAGAATTTTGGTGGAAATACCAAAAAGTTTGTGACACGAGAGGGTGTTTTCATCACATCATCGTATCTGAACTTCTAAACAAAAGTGGATGAGAAAAGTGAAACTAGAACGCTTCTAGGAATAAGTTCTTCTTGAGTTTTCTTTGTCCAAACATATTTAAATAGAAGTGTTAAATGTGGGTATTATTAATAGGGTGTATTTAAGGAATAATCTTGATATGATTTTCTATGAACTTTTAAATAATAGAATCCCTATTCTAAACTATTTCATGATGTTTGGTTATTAGTGTTTCACAATCAACACCAAAGATATCTTAGAAAGACTTGATATTTAATGGATGATGATTAAGATCTTTTAGGTAACCACGTTTTGTAATAACTTGAACAATTCACCTGGGAAGGATTTTAAAATAAATTTAAAATGATAAAGGTTATCTAAGCATCCATGATGATCAAAAGCAAAGAGAAAACATTTAAATTGTATGAGACTCTTCAAATTTACAAAATCTAAAGGACATGAAATTTGGTGGATCATCCAAGTTTTGGCTTTAAGCACGATGGATAAGAAACCACATAAGGTAGAAATATTGAATCATAGTTCAAGACTGTTATCAAGATATGGATGAGACTTTTGTCTTATCTTACAAGGTTAAAAAGTTCTATGAAACCTTCTAGGATATATTTGGTGTTGAAATTTCTAAGTGTACCAACTATATATCAAGTTCATCATCTTAAATAAATATATTCAAGAATCAATTATTGAGCTAGCTAAATCTTTGAATCTTGAAGACCTTGATTAGTCAATATAACAGTAACGTTGTATGACTTGAATCAAACTCCTATAGTTTTGTATAAGAGGTTAAGGTAATCTCTTTTTGAAAAAAGATGTTAGGTCTGTGACAAGCACTCCAAAGGGAGGAGGGGTGAATAGAGTGTTGGGTAATTTTTAGAATTTTCTCCATTTGGCTCACACATGTTCAAATGCTCTCCAAAATAAGAAAGAGAAAGTTGAGAAACAGAGACACACGATTCAGGGGTTTGAATCTCTTTGAATCTACTTCAATACCACTTTGTTTACAAAGTTAATTTTCAACGGTAACTTTCTTAATACCTTCAACAAGAACAAGAATAACAGCAACAACATTTACACTAACAATAGTGCAAGCAATAACTACAGCGTCAGCAACTCGTTGCATAAACACTTTGCGCAACATTAACTACAACAATAGAAGCTTATTGCACAAATACTTTGTGCAACACAAAAACAGTAGCTACAAGCAAGAACCACTTCTTGCTTCTTCACAACTTCAACAAACTTCTACCGAAGAACTTTTCACCAAATGGGTTTTGGAAAAAAAAGTGAAAGTTACACTTTCATGTAAGTCTAAATAACAAGCAAGAGATCAAATATGTTTAGTTCATCTCGTGCTAGACTTCTACTCTCACAATACAACAATGAAAATAAGCAACAAGAGCTTAATGAACTTTGAACACTTTTGCACCTTTGAGAGTTTTTTACAACAATGGAGGATGAAGCTTGACTAGGATAAAAGTGTGTTTATGTCTCATATGAGATTCTTTAATATATAGAGGGTGTGAGCTACGTTTTTTTTTTTGCAGTTCCCATAAAGTCTTCAACTTAAACAAATGTCTTGAAGATGTTCAAATAGTCTTCAGCCACTCTATAGTTAGATTTGATGCTCTATAGTCACTGTAGAATATCTTAGGCATGTTTATGATAATCAAGAAAGCATTATAGATGTTGGGAGAAAGTCTACAATCAATTTGGATAAGATTGGAGAGTGAAAACACTATAAATCTTCCTTGTGTTTTATTTTAATGGTTATAAAATTTTGAATTCTTTGCAACATCGATCGTCTAAGTCTTATTTTTTGAGAGTGATGTCACATCAATCGATTGATGTCTTCATACTGAAAGATAGATATCTTACAGTGTGGTTTCAATTTTGCATCTTTTCTACATCGGTTGATCGATATCTCTTCTTTTAGAGACTGATGTCACATCGATCGATGTCTTCAAACTGAGAGATCGATGTTGGACAGTGTCGTTTAAATGTTGCATCTTATCTACATCGATCAATCATTGTCTCTTTTTTGAGAGACTGATGTACACATCAATTGATTGATGTGCTTCAACCAAGGAGATATATATCTCACAGTGCACTTTCAGACTTGCACATCTATACCACAGATCGATCAAATTTATTTCTGAGGGATCTATTTATATATAGATCGGTCTATGCAGAGATCTATATTTACATTAATCTCTGATATATATATATATATATATATATATATATATATATATATATATATATATATATTGTGAAACAGCGAATTTTATTATGTCAAAGCCTCACTTGTGGCGGAGGAAAACCATTTTACAATCGTCAGAATACGTAAATAAAAAGATCAAAAAGCTAATAATGTGATATCTCCAGTCGTATACGATATGTCGCATTAAAACCTTGCCAAGAAAAACCACCCTTGTGGATAAAACCTTGGCGAAGGAAAATGCGTGCATATTTATACGACTCTCATTGATACCGAATCTGTCCATTACATTAAACAAAAAGCCTATGTATGCCGATGTTCGTCGATGTTGTATGCCGCAGTTGTTGAAAACCAATGCCCATTTGAGTTGGACTATCTTGTAATATTGCCACTGTAACGCTCCAGGGTGAAGCTCCATCCAAAAACCATCCACTCGTAAAAGCCTCCCATTTGTGTTGATCAGCCATGTTATCCAAATCACAATGACGAGCCATGTAATAGCGAAAGAAAACCATGTGTAAACCTTATTGAGATTACATAAGGAAAAATCAAGGCAAGAGAAGTAAAACCACCCTTGTGGATAAAACCTTGGCGAAGGAAAAAGCATACATATTTATATAATTGGAACGTTGATCCATAACAAAGCGCATAGAACAATATATCCTAAACATATAATATTCAATATGTGCCCCGAGTCGATGTAGGCCAGAAAGCCGAGAATAACTATGAATCTGCAATGGTTGAGCAACAGTAGATAGTGCCATCCATTCTTGTGACAAAGAGAGTCCTCGTGCAGCGTCAGCATAAACCGTGCATGCCAGAAAAAATAGTCAGTGTCTCGCATATGAGTAATATGTATAATAAGCATTGTGCATGTAATAAACATACCAATGTTGCTTGTATTCACGAGGAACACAGGCAACCACCAAAAAGCCATGCCCAAGACAGCTACCGGCCGCCTCTGAAGAATGTATAATGTACTGCATAGGGCCTCCCACCAATATGAAAACATGCTCAGGAAAAATACCAATCCTGACATCAGAAAGAGAAGTGTGCACGATAACCGAAAAAGATAAACACGAAAGAGAACATACCCCAACCACCTACACCCAAAAGATGTAGGCGAAAAAAAGGAAGAAATGTTGTCATGATCCTAAATCACGAATATATGTAGTATTCGCGTTTGTCATCAAACTGCCCCGTGCCATAGGTGGAAGATCCATAGTCCTCTGAAATATCGTTGATGACCACCGCATTAGACCACGTTGTACTAATGTGTGAGCCACCGATTTTCCTTCGCGTGGGACATATAAGATAGTGCAACACAAAAGAGCCAAGAAAATCTTCAAACGCGCTACATCATTGGCCAGCCGTCCCGATAAGGAGACTGTGTCCGTTAGAAGCGTTATCAAATATTGGCAGTCAGTCTCAATATACAACTCATAGAACCCCAATGTAGCAAAGTAAATCACTGAGTAAAGCATAGTCTGTAATTCCGCATGTAGTGGCGGTAAAACTAGAAGCGGGAAACTCAGCGCTCAGACCATATGTGCATTTTTATTGCGCAAGATTGCTCCTCCCGCTGCCCCTCTGTGGCCCACAGCCACATCATTATTTATCTTGAACCTACCTGTCGGGGGCAGAAGCCATCGAACAATAGTCATTCTACGAGATCGCATGGGTGGTGAAAACTGTGCTTGCAGCAACGACTGTATAGAAGCTGCAAATCTAGAGACTAAAATGGAAGAGAACTAGGAGTATATGCCATGTCGAGTCTGCTCCTTTAGACGCAAAAGAGAAAACGCTTCATCACCAAATTGTATTGTCGTATATTCTTTTCAAATAGACCATGTTGTTAGTAAAGGTACTACTGCAGCAAGATTTCCCATCATTATGACGGGAGTGGCATGTTGCCACCACCGTCTTAAATATCGACGAAGCATCAGATCAGTGGGTAGAGGCCCCCTCAAAAACCCCTGCGAGATAGCTCCATATAGCCCAAATAAGAGGACTTGTGTAAAAGGTATGACTCTGCTCACCAGATGCATTTCGGCAAAAATAGCAGCAAGACGGAAATGGAACCATCCAGGCCGAAACATTGTAAGGCATAGGTTGTGCATTATACCATAATCTCCATAAAAAGACTTGTCCCTGTTTAGGCGCATTTTTCCACCATATAAACCAAGCATATGGCTGCGTAGCAATGTGAGTCCTACAAGTTTCATATGCTACTCATAAGCTGAATTGGCCATGCGCATCATCCAACCAGAATAAACCATCTGATGTGTCTTGCACATGTAAAGTACAAAATGAGTGAACACGACATATACGCTTCCAATCAGATGAGTCATAAACCATCCCTGCATCTCATGTCTAGCACCATACTTATGCCTCATATACTGTGACAAAATGGACGATGAAGTCTGATAAGTCCACCATATTTTACACTCATACGCTTTCTGTAGATCCTCAAGATTACGTAACCCCAAACCACCCTCGTCTTTTGGATGGCACACAGAATTCCACGCACGCCAATGATGTTTTCGATTCCATAAAAAATTGGCCATTTTGCGATTGAGCTCAGTAATAACACTTTTGGGTAAGCGGGTTGTGGCCATAATATGCAGCGGCAAAGCAGCTAGAACCGACTATATAAGATCTAGTCTCCCTGCCATACTCAATAGGCGTTGAGACTATCCTTGTAACCGAGTATCAAAATGTAAGAGCAAGTCTGTACAATATCGTGGGTGATTGATTCCCTTGAACAAATATGATCCCAACACTTTTGTGGGCGATATACCTCCCCCAATAACCATCTGACACTTATTATAATTAACTAATTGTCCTGAAGCGCGCTGGTACTGCTCCAAAAATCTACTAAATGTTTGGAGATTATCGGCCGACCCATTAAAAAAAATTAAAAGATCATCCGCAAAGCCAAGATGCTAGACCACTTGAGAACGACCACCATTAAAGCCATTGATAGTACCCGATTGAAATAACGCCTTTAAACCTTGAGAAAAACCTTCCGATGCAAGAATAGATAGCAACGGTGAAAAAGGGTCACCTTGTTTGACTCCTCGAGAAGGATGGAAAAAACCACAAGATTTACCATTAATCAATACAGAACAACACGTGGCAGCCAAATTGTTCATGATAAGACGCACAAACCTGGCATGAAAACCAAATCACAGAAGCAACTGTTCAAGGTATTGCCAGGATACTCTATCAAATGCCTTTTCTATGTCCAACTTGATCATCACATGTCCACCCGGACATTGACGATCTAAAATATGTATCATTTCCTTAGCCATAAGTATCTGCTCTGAAATTTCCCGCCCAGGCATAAAACCCGCTTGTTCCGGCGAAATCAATCTAGGCAGTAGCTTAGATAGACGAGAAGATATAACACGGGTAACAACTTTGGAAATGAAGTTCGTTAAGCAGATGGGACGGAAATCAGTAAAAGTACCTGGATTGGGAACCTTTGGCAATAAACAAAGCAAAGAAGCCGCCATTTTTCTTGGCACCTGAACCCCCAAGAGAAACTCTTGAACCGCCAGCAGCACATCTCTCTCCATAAGATACCAAAAATGTCGATAAAATGAACCAGGAAAACCATCCAGACTTGATGCACTCGTTGGACTGAGACTCCAAACTGCCTGCTTAACCTCCCCGTTTGGGGCAAGCTCTGTAAGTCATCATTATCCTGCTCAGTAAGTATACTAGGAATATGCTGCAATAAAGAATCATGATCAAATATAGGCTCCGCGCAAAAGAGATGTGAGTAAAAGTTGACTGCCTCCTCTTGGATCAACTGAGAAGTGTCACATGGAACCCCAATGGTTGAATTAATAGAAATGATAGTCTGTCTTTGTCTCCATGTCTTAACCGTATGATGGAAAAATGATGTATTTGCGTCATCCTCTTTAACCCACTTCACATTCGCTTTTTGCTTCCAATAAAGATAAGCCCTATTCTGCAAAAGCAATAGTCGTGCCTTGGCAAGATGGTAAGGCTCGCGATTGCTAACCGTAGGATTCACATCATAAATCCGTTCCATGCGCATGGTGTCCTCCTCTGCTACCATTAAATCACTGAATATATTTCCAAAAACATTTTTATTCCATATCCTCAAATCCGATTTTTAACTACTGCAATTTCACATAGAAAAAATACATTCCCCCAGTAGTCGCATAGGACCTCCAATGCGCACGAACAAAGCCATCGAAATCAACATGTGTCAACCATACATCAAAATAACGAAATGAAGAAGGACCTGTATTATCTCACAATCAACACTGCAATAACAATGGTGCATGGTCGAAAGTAGTACGATAAAGATAATGGACCAAGCTATGATGAAAAATATTACAATATGATGTCGTATAAAAGAAACGATCAAGCCTCCTCCAGACCTTACCAAGTCCCTGGCCGTCCGACCATGTATATGGTGAACCTTGAAACGGCATCTCTAATATATTTGTGGTCTCAACAAACCTCTTAAAATCAGCTAAGGTTCTCAGAGATGGCATGGATGCACCCTTAGGCTCATCCAGAGACAAAAATGTATTAAAATCACCACCAAGAAGCCGTGGAGAATTGTCCTCCTCCCGAAATGACATCAAATCAGGCCACAATAGACGACGTGCAGCTACTGTGTGCCGAGATAGACCGCAGTAAACCAAAAGGACTGTACACTAGCCAACCACCGTAAACGTAAATAGATATTTTGTATACCAGGGCGAGCATCCATTAGTTCTGAAAAAGAATCATGCCAAAACACCAAAATATTTCCATCACTAGATGAACAAGCATGTGAAAAACCAATTTGCAGTCTAATGCCTTCCATTCGAGCTTGTCGAAGCTTCGGCTCTATCAAAACCAATAATTGCAAACGATGTTGTCGAGTTAATGAAATAACACGGACCAGCGAGGTAGAAACACCCCTAACTTTCCATAGTAGTGCATTCATTGAGAAGTATCAATAGAAGATTTAGAAGACGATTGATGCACGGCACCTCTAGTGAGCACAGTAGGAGGAGGGCCAATGGCATCTGATCTTTTCTCCTATGCGGGCGCCTATGCCAAATGTTTAGCAAATTATCAACGACCTGAGCAACGTCCGGATGCGATATGTTTAAAGAACCATCATCTAACGGAGGCGTGGCAGATAGAACCTTTGCTAAATCTATGACTGCTGTGCGCAGCTCTTGCGTATCTATCATATTATCATCGTGAACCTCCGAATCCGACGCATGCCACAGTATGATCACTGGTTCATCCTCAATAACCTTCAGAATTGGAGCTGAAATACATTGTAAGCGATGAATATCTTGAGAGTGAGATACTTGTTCAATCTCCGATGCTACCCCTGTAGATTCTAAAAAGGTCGCTTCAGGCAGATCAGAGTTAAGTTGCACCTGATGCTCCAGTACGCTCACTGGTTCCTCCGCAACAGCTTTCATAATTGGTGCTAAACTACAATGTAAATATGTGAGATACTTGCTCAAGCTCCGACACTACCCCTGCAGATTCTAACAAGGTCGCTGCAGGCAAATCAGAGTCAAGTTGCACCTGTGTATCTGCTACCACTGGCAGTGGTTCAACTATTTCCATATCGTTCTCAGTCGTACCAGTTTTGTTGACATCATCCTTTTTCTTGGGGATCCATCTTTGAGATGGCTGAACGTCTTCCCTCTTTTCCTTAGAAGGAAACTTCGAAGCTTGTGAATCAATAATCTGCTGTTGCGATTCCTGTTTTTTGAGAACAGAACATGATTCCGCAGAATGACCGAGTATGCGATAGGAGGAACAGTAAGAAAGTAGATTCTCATATTCAACTGGTTGGAAGAAATTATAATCATCACATTGAATATATAAACGTTGAGGCAATTTTTGTGATAAATCTATCTCTACATAGATTCAAGCAACTGAGGGCCGCAGGAGCTGCATGGTGGCTGAATCCTGCTTCAATTGAGTACCCACCATCTTGGAGATTTCAAAAAGAGCCGCCTTTTGTTGATAATGAACTGGTAGTCCCGGAAAGGCTATCCAAATAGGCATTATCGGCGCATCTGAGGCAGGATCAAAATCCATGGTCCACTTCGTAACTTTCATATGACAGCCTACTATTTGCCATGTCCTACGATAAAAGCAATGAATATAATCCGGTTCATGCAGAAAATTCAGCAGGATATGGGATTGATCTATCAAGGTGATGCGAAAATCCGATTTGAAACCAATCTTCTCAAAAACTTCTCGGATCACCTTAAGTGAAGGCCTCCCGTACCAAAAAGTTCCGACTAACGCAAGACGATATGGGGCAGCCAGGGCTTCAATTTCTGTATCCGAAAATGAGATGAGAGGAATTCCTTTATGCTTAGATGCTGCTTTCGGAGAGATTGTGAGTGCAGGAGTGCCGGAGTTGACAACGGCAGCAAGCTACATGCAGTAGCCATATACTGAAAGCACGTATACAAGCTCTGTATGCCAATATCATCATTATCCGATATCGTACAAGCCATATATACCAATACACCAATATATCACTATAAGCCACATATACCAATATAATTCATAACCACATATGGACTATATAAACCATACTATACATGAGCCTTACACCATACTATAGTTCTCCCTTTTTTTGCAATCATCAAAACAATAGAACAAAACATATCGCATATGCAAAATATATTTTAATAAACATAACTTGGATTCATGATAGATAGAAGTTTTAGTACATCTTAAAATACTAGGCTATGACCTAGCTAGATGGGCATAGAGGTGATAAATATCTATCCTAGTCTTCATATGAGGAGAAAGATATACATAAAATGCATACTTTCATTTTGGCCTTGAATCTAGTCATTTTGTTCTTGATGGTAGCCACTTCATGTTGAAATTCCATAAGTTCTTGAAGTTTGAGAACATTTCAACCTCTCTCACCACTTCTCCCCTCTTCTACTTTGCTCATTTGAGCCTCTGGAGCATCATTCTCCTTTTCCTCCTTTTATTCTTCTTGGCACATGCCTTTTTGGGCTTCCTTTGAAACTTGTTAATGTGCTGGATGTTGACTTTGTCATGAAATTCCTTGTGCATAATCTTTTCAACATCTGAGTCATCTAGTGCCATATTCGACTTTGTGAGCATGAAATTGATTAGGTCGGCATAGAGAAGAGCTTTAGATTTTTTGTGGCTGCTTTCATTACATTTTCCATACATATTTCACCAAAGTTCAACACCTCTCTATTTACAATTCGATAGCTATATAGAATCGAGATTTTTTGGGAGCTTAGCTGATTTTCTATTTATACAAAATGTGACTAGGACAGTCAGCACCCTATACACTAATGTCATATCAATAAAGTTCTTAATGGGGCAAAATCCAAAGAAACTCTTAATATGATCTTCACTCACTTTCCGCTTGACTTTTATCCTACTTCCACACTTCAAAGCCATTCAATCTTTCATCCGGCACATCGATATAGTTTCAAATTGTCTGCTTATCTCATTCAAGATGTTTGTCATTAATAAATGTATTCAAGGAGTATGATAATCCATTCAAATATTCAACCTATAAATTTGTGTAAAAGAGTCTAGTATACTTCTTACTCATTTTTGTATTTCGTTTTAAGTCCAAAGGGGCCTCTAATTTGCACATCCAACCAATCAAGAAGGTTTTCAACTCAGAATTGACCCAATATCATTAAATTTAAGCAATTTTAAAAGGAACCATGGCTCTCTCATTTGTTTTCCACTCTTCAAACAGTTCTTGTGCTTGAAGGGAGATATAGTTGAATTTACATATACCATACACGGTTCTAAGACTCCTCAAATGTTCCTTTTGATCCACAGAAAGTTCTTTAGGCCCTTTTGGATATTTTCCATTTGTTGTGTTAGGAAATCAACCGAGATCACTGCCAAACGCGCAGCAGAAAACAAAACTTGATCTCCGATTTCCTACCAAGGATCCATGTTGTTCGTTTAATTCGACAAAAGAAATCAAAAACTACCTCCGTAGATTCGAAGTCTGCAGATGGAAGAGGTGCGAAATCACGAACACCCTCTATCGGCATCCACACGAATGCTTCCGCCCGGAGTGCTAGCTCTTCAAACGGCGCGGCTGAAGAACTCGTTTTTCACAAAAACGATTCTAGGGTTTCTGTTGGTTTTTGTGTGTATTTCGTATGTCTCTATGTACGAGATACATAGATATATATATACGCATTTATGGATATTAAAAACCTAGTCCTAATCGGTTTCGTTGATGCCAATCAAAATCCATATCAGATATGGATTCTGTCAGGATATTCAAAATCCATATCAGATATGTATTCTCTCATTATTATCTGACAGCATATATATATCTATATACATATAACCACAAAAACGAAAATAATAATATTAATAATAATTAATATCCAATATTAATATTATTAATATTAAAACGATAATAATAACAATAATAATTAATATCCAATATTAATATTATTAATATTATTAATCTCAGCCTTACGCATTCTTGTGTGTGACCCGATAGGCCCATATTAATTGGCAGTTGATTAAATCTCTATTAAACCAACAAGTCGTAATTGGCCTCTAGCAACGCATTACAACTACCCAATTAATACGAGTAAAGTCCAACTAGCCTAATAATAGTACATGCATTAATCCCTTTATCACACGATATCTAGTTTGAACATAAGTCATGGTCAGCGTCATACTTATATAGTTCAAACATATGATTACTCGATCTCTAAGTAGACTGATAAAACAAATGATATTGATCACACTATCAATTCATTTGAGCACGGCCATGCATTTCACAGTCTCACTAATCAAAAGGCCCAAAGATATCTCTCTCAAAAGAGAGGGACAAATTCTATCTTGATTGTTCAATATCCTCTACATAATTTCTATCACATTCAATCATGACCTTTATTATTATCCAGCTACGGATAACGTTTGATCATGTCAAAATATAATAGTCCTTATGTTGGAAACTATGACAATCTCAAGTCAAAGGATTAAAACATGACTATCATG
>AP025071.1:14524239-14534710 GCA_036186865.1 Eustoma russellianum
GACTATCATAAGATTTACTTATGACGCTAATCCATGTAGCAATCTCATGATGGGTCTATCCAATACACTGTTCTCTAACAAGTATCTATGAGATTGATTCGTATCACCATACACATAATCATCTCATGATTATCAAATCAATACTCATACTGATTATAAATTATTTTATCTCCATAATAATAATGAATCAGGGACATATATCAAAATTGTGTAACATACTAACCAACAACAATGATAATAAAACCTCTTTTATTAATAATAAATGCATAACATAAATATCCAAATCATGGCCTAGGGCACATACACTAACATGTTGGACCTGTGTGAAGCCAATGCTTCTATGTCTATTTGTCCTAGTTCTTAGTTGAGTAGGCACTTGAGGCTGTGGAGCTTGACCTTGGAGAGGGTTGTTCGGCCCTCATTCTTCAATTTGAGAAGTCCTTATTCTCTTAGATGTGTTTTTTCTCTTTCTTGATATTTTCCCCAAAATCTAAGAGTTTTAAGTTTGGAGGAAAGTAGAAAGTTTTGAAGGAGATGAAGAAGATAAAGTGGGGGCTATGAAATTCAAGTTCAATGAAGAGCAATTGAAGTATTTTGCTTGAATTTTGAAAAGAGGAGGCTGTTTGCAGAAGAAAAAACCCCTAGAAGAATGTTCCGGTTGGATCGATTAGTTTATAATGACAAATAAGATGTTTTCTGCCTTATTAACAGGTTTATAATTCCTGAACCCATTGATATCGATCGGTCAATGTAGAGATCGATGTGTACATCCATCTATCATGCATGCACATCGATCGAACAAATACTTATTTCAACAAATTCAATCTTTACGCATTGTACTTTATTTTTAGTACTTTATTTTTAGTTTTTATGCATGCACATCGATCGAACAAGTACTTTATTTTTAGTTTTTATGCATTGTTTATCATCTCCAATCTTGTTCGAATAGATTCGAATGCCTCACTAGGAGAAGATTTTGTGAATATGTCTGCTAATTGATTATTAGTTGGAACAAATTCAACATAAACCAACCCTTTTTGCACATAGTCTTGTATGAAGTGATGCCTAACTTCAATATGTTTGGTTCTCTATGATGAACCAAATTTTATGCTATACTTATCACTGAGGTATTATCATATAAAATAGACATTTTGTCAGACTTAATATTGTAATCATTAAGGGTGAGTGTCATCCAAAGCAATTGTTTACAACACGAAGCGGTTAACATATTCCGATTCTGCCATGGAAAGTGACACACCATTTTGTTTCTTTGGAAACCAATAAACCAAGCAATCTTCAAGGAATTGACATTTTGTGGATGTGTTTTTTCTATCAACAAGATTTCGTGCATAATCTGAATTACTATACCCACTTAAGTGAAAACACTCATTCGTAGGATACAAGAATTCAACGTTCAACGTACCTTTTAAATACCTAAAAATACGTTTTATAGAAACTAGATACGATTCCTTAGGAATACTTTGAAATCTAGGGCATAAGCACACAACATATATCCGATCGGTTATCCATCAAATAATGTAAACTACTAATAATACCCCTATAATTTGTTACCTCGACTTTCTTTCCTTTTTCATCTTTACCAAGCTTTTCATTTGTGCTCATCAGCTTGCTTACGCTCTTTCCATCCTCAAATTTGTATTTTTTGAGAAGATCCCTTTGTGTACTTTATTTGAGAGTTGTATGCTCCATCCTTGGTCTCCTTGATTTGAAGCCCAATGAAGTAGTTGAGCTCATCCATCATGTTCATCTTAAATTCATCTTTCATTAGCTTAGCAAAGTGCTCACAAAGAGAGTCATTAGCTGCACCAAATATAATATCATCAATATATATATGAACAAGTAAATGATTACTTCCTTGTTCTTTTATAAAAAAGGTAGCATCAACTTTTCCTCTTGAAAAACCATTTTCAAGAAGGAAGTTGCTCAACCTCTCGTACCAACCTCTAGGAGTTTGTTTAAGTCCATAAAAGTCTTTTTCAGTTTAAAGACATAATTTGGATAATTGTGATCTTCAAAACCTGGTGGTTGAGTTACATATATCTCTGCTTGAGTTATTCCGTTCAACAAAGCCGATTTTACATCCATTCGATATAACTTAAAATCTGTATAGCATGCATATGCTAAAAACATTCTAATATCTTCTAACCTTGCCATGGGGCAAAGGTCTCATCAATTCTTTCTTCTTGTTTATATTTTTGTGCTACCAACCTAGCTTTGTTCTTTGTCATATTCCATTGGTCATCTATTTTGTTTCTAAATACCCATTTACTACAAAAAGTAGGACGATCATTAGGTTTTGGGAACTATCTCCCAAACATCACTTCTTTCAGATTGATTTAGCTCTTCTTACATAGCTATTACTCAAACCCCATCAATTATAGCTTCATTTATATTTTTAGGTTCAATTTGTTGAATGAAACTAGTTTCACAAAATTTTCTCCTTGTTGACATACCTTGACTTGTTTCACCTAGAATTAATTCTTTTGGATGATATTCCTTATATTTAAATGATTCCGGTAGATTTGAAGTATCACTTTTTACTTCTTTTTCTTCTTTTATCATCGAAAGAGGTCCATTTTCAAGTGACTCAATGCTAAAATTAACAAAGATATCTCCCTTTGAATTATCAAGATTTTCTATAAGACTTACTTCAACTATCTCGCTTTCTTCATCATCATTTAGCTTTGGTTCATCATCAAGGAATTCACATAACTTAACATGAATAGACTCTTCAACTTTCATATCTTTTTATTCGACACTCTAAATGCCTAGCTATCGTTTTCATATCCCATAAAGACTCCTTCATCCGCTGCGAAATCGAGCTTATCCAAGTTTTCTTTGTTGTTAAGTATGAAACACTTACAAGTAAATACCTTGAAATATTCAATGTTGGATACTTTTCCTTTCCAAAGTTCATAAAGGGTCTTTTAAGAGATGGTCTCAAGTAAACTCTATTTATCATATGACAAGCGGCATTGACCTCTTCGGCACAAAAGTACTTAGGTAACTCAAATTCATTTAGCAAGGATCTGCTCATTTATTGAGTTCTATTCTTCCTTTCTACAAAACCATTTTATTGACGAATTATATGGGCCGAGAAGTTGTATCCACACCCTTGAGATACACAAAATTCTTGAAACTCACCATAAAAATCCCCACCTTTGTCACTTCTAATTTCTTTGGTGGTGTCTTCTCTTAGGTTTTTTAATCTCATACAAAACTTTATAAACTCTTGGTATGCATCATTCTTTTAATCTAAGAACGTGACCCAAATAAACCTAAAAAAGTCATCTACCACCACAAAGTCGGTTAAGAATGACATGGTGAATTTTGGATCAATGTAAATGGGGATGATCATAGAAGCTTCTACCCAGCCCAGTAAGGCTCTTTCTTTTGCAAATCATATTCACTATATGCTAGCACATAAGGGTGTTGATGTTAACGTGTGCAAGGTCACAAAGGCACCTAATAAGGATACTTTTGATATGAGGAACGTAGCCCATATGCATAGGACTAGAAGGGTATGTGGAAAGGGGTCATAGAAATGAACCTAAAGAGTCCGAACCACAAGAGGTTCACAAGGCCAAACATGTACCTCAGGCTCAGCCTTCCCCTCCACACCTCTATATAGCTCAACCACAAACCACTCATATCTCTCGGGATAACAAAGGAAAGGCACCCATGGATAAAGACTCCAGTCAGAATATATGTTTGATGCCGGAGTCGAAATAGACAAACTTAACTCGATGTTTGGGGATGTGAGTGAAAGAAAAAGAGAGGAAGGTATTCGCATTGATGTTCTTGAGGTAGAAGTATCCTCACTCAAAAGTCAAGTGAGCATGCTTGAAACTAAGCTTCAAAGTCAAAAGACAAAGTACCAAAAGCTCAAGGCTAAACTCTATTCCGACATGTCGGGCCTATGCTTTTCATCCACCACAAAAAGAATTTCATTTACCGACGAACCGTGGTTCGTCGGTGTTGCGTCGGTACTTTGCGACGCATTTGCGATACACTCATTTTCATCGTTAATTGCGACGAAAATACGATAAAAAGCATTACCGCTAGCAGAAAAGTAGTCAGATTAATACGTTCGTCGGTGTTTTGTCGGTGGTGCGTTGCTATTCTGTGTGTTTTATTCGTCGCTATGCAGTTTGTAGCCTTACGTCGCTATATCGTAGCTATTTTGTCGCTAAAATTCCAGAACAATGATAAAATAAATTCGTCGGTGAGTAGGTTTTTGGCGTTGTGTATCGTTGGTTTTTTTGTCGATGAAACCCGCGTGTCGCAAACGTTTTGTTTTGCTTTTCGTTCATATTCCGATTTGTCATTGTGTCATCGCAGATTCGTCGAGGATTAAACACGTGTATTAATTAAAGAAAAAGAAAGCAGTGATTGGAAAAAAAATTATTAATTTAATAATAAAAATTTACATTATGAAACGAAAAATTAAAAAAAGAAATCTAAAAGAGAGGCGCAGAGGGGCCGTTCACTCTTCGTCATCGGAAGAAAGAGTGGCTGCCACATTATCTGCGAACTCTCTGAGGAGGCGCTTCAGTTTGGAATATCTGAATTTCAACTTCTGCAGCCTTCTAGTCATGCTGTGCAGTTGTCTCGACTGCTGTTGCATGTTTGCTATCAGCATACGGTAGTCGATATCCTGTTCCGGCATTTGTTCTTGAGCATCCTCTCGCGGTAGTGGGCCATACACAGATACGGAACCCTTTCGCTCAACCGATGGTGGTTGGGGAGAAGGCCCTTGTGGCGGGGCACTGTTTGCCCCTCCACCACGCCTTGGGGTTCTTCTAAAACGACGCGGCATATTTTGATGTTTTATAACTTTGTATGTGTGTATATATATGTGCGGATGTTTGGGGTATAAATAGGTAATTTTAGCGACGATATAGCAACGAACTTGCGACGCATTCTTTGACCGTTAACCAAGATGGGAATATGTGCAGGTGTGACGCTTCGTGTGAATTAGCGACGAATTAGCGACGAAATGTGTGCGGGCGTGACGGTTCGTTCGAATTAGCGACGCACTTAGCGACGAATTAGCAACGTAAACACGTTCTAATTAATTGTAACCGTTGGGAACTGAACGGACACTGCGGAATAGCGACGCACATAGCGACGCACTAGCGACGCCGTAGCGACGAAACGCGTCGATTGGGGTGAAATGACGTCGTGCATCGCAAGGGCATCGGTAAAGCGTCGCTAAATTCCAATAAATTTGCGCATAATAAGTTAAGTTTCGTGGATAATAGGTTCTCGTCTCGTCGTTGTATTAAGTTTCGTCGATATGTTTAGTAGGTTCTCGTCTTTGTATTAAGTTTCGTCGGTATATAGTTGATGTTTAGTTGGTTAATTAGTCGTCTCAAATTTTTCTGAGCCACATTTCGTTTGTATTTTAGCGTCGTCAAAATTCGTAAGAGATTAAACACGTGTTTAAATTAAGAAAAAGAAAGCGATGATTAGAAAAATAAAACTTCATTAATATAAAATTATAAATTACAAAATATACTAGGACAATAATGGAAAAACTAATCTAAATGAATAACGGAGAGGAGCCATTCACTATTCGTCATCCGAGCAGAGAGTAGCAACACTCTCTGCGCACGCCTTCAGGAGGCGTCTCAGTTGTGCAGCTTTGGATTTAATCCGCATCTGCCTTGTGTCCAGATATTGGAGACGCTCATCCTGGTACATAATATGCTCCCTCAGGTCATCCACTGTTTTCCACAGTTCTTGTATATCTTTATGGAGATCGCCAATTTGGCGATCCCGACGTGGCCCAAAAAGACTGGGTTCAGAGGACTCAGCCTGTGGGGATGATTCTTGTGGTGGAGGAACCGCTGAAGAAGAGGGTTGTTGAATAGGCCGTCTTGCCGCTGAATGGCAACTACCACGTCACGCTTGCGCTTTAGTACAAACCATATTTGGGTCTTTTTTTATGATTATAAAGGAGGTTGTTTTCTATGTAATTGGGGGTCACGGTCCATCCTGTTTATATAGGGAATTCAGCGACGACATAGCGACGAAATAGCGACGTACATGCATCGAAAGTGTAACAGTCAGGCTTTGCGGACATATTTGTGTTTCTTGGTCGTCGCTAAGTCGTCGGTATTTGTGTTTGTTTGTTTCCGGGATTCGTGTTTCATGGTCGTCGCTTAGCGTCGCTATATCGTCGCTAATACGTCGCTAATATTGCAGGCTGAGAACCATAAAATGCAGCTTTCTTCTTCCACTCTTCTCCCATTCTTCTCCCATTTCAAACACAAAAATCATAACTTTTCTACGAAAATATAGATGGAAGAAATCTTATTGTGTGAAATTTTGATGTTTTCCACCACCGAGAAAAGATAGCTTTGTTATTTTGAAGGTATAGCGAGAAAATGGATTCGAGGAAGAGCGATAGAAAGTGGATGTACGAGAGAGTAAACAGCGGGGAGTGGAGTTTTAGATTTGTTGAAGGTCTCGAAGAATTTATGGATTTTGCGACGAGTAATGAAAGTGGAACGCAGATTAGATGTCCGTGTAAGAAATGCAAGAACCGTAAATATATGCATCCGGGTGACGTGAGGGTTCACTTATTGAAACAAGGTTTCGTGCACAATTACCATACATGGTACTGCCACGGAGAATATGAGGGGGCGTCTACATCTGCAACTGTACACGTCTTAGGGGGACCCGGTCAGGTTGATGCCGAAGAAATAGGCGAGGGATCTCACAACCCATACGTGCAGATGGTGCAAGACGCAGCCGCCGGCACATTTACGGGAGAGCAGTACTTACAAATACAGGATCAGGATGAACAGCCGCGTGTATTCGTGGAGGAAGATCCGAACCCTCAAGCGAGACAGTTTTTTGAGATGCTGAACGCCGCCAACACGCCGCTGTATCCCGGTTGCGGTAGTCACACAAAGATGTCCATGATCGGTCAGATGACGAGCATGAAGACGGAGCACCGCATAACGGAGAGATTGTACGATGGGATGTGTCAGCTGATGAGGGAATCTCTTCCCGAAGGGAACACAATGGTCGACAGTTTTTATTCGACAAAGAAACAGCTGCAGGCGTTGGGACTGCCGGTTCAGAAGATCGATTGTTGTTCAGAGGGGTGCATCATACACTGGGGCATCGACGAGGATAAAGACAAGTGCAGGGTCTGTGGGACACGCATGTGGAGAACGAACAAAAGAAACCGGAACGTGCCAAGAAAGCAATTCTACTATTTACCTCTCGCCCCTAGACTGCAGAGGCTCTACGCATCCGGTGCCACAGCTAGCCAGATGAGGTGGCACGCGGAGCACTACACGAAAGACGGTGAGATGTGCCATCCATCTGACGGCGAAGCTTGGAGGACGTTCGATGCGACACATCCGGGTTTTTCGTCGGAGACAAGGAACGTTAGGTTGGGTTTATGCACCGACGGGTTCAACCCGTTCGGACAGTCGGGAGAGCAGTATTCGTCGTGGCCTGTAATCGTGACGCCGTACAATCTACCACCTTGGATGTGCATGAAGAAGTCGTACATGTTCTTGACTGTGATCGCACCGGGGCCTAGGAATCCGAAACAAAAGATCGACCTGTACCTGCAGCCATTGATACATGAGCTGAAGTTGTTGTGGGAGTTTGGCGTGGAGACGTTCGATGTATCGACCAAACAAAACTTCCAGCTACGCGCTGCGCTGATGTGGACCATCAGCGACTTCCTGGCTTATTCTATGTTCTCGGGTTGGAGCACATCGGGGAAATACGCTTGCCCTTGCTGCATGAACCAAGCGAAGACGATGTCCTTGAAACATGGACGTAAGATTTGCTGGTTCGACAGCCATAGGCAGTTCCTGCCCAGACGTCATTTGTACAGAAAGAACATGACGTCGTTCATGCCTAACATCGTCGAGAAGGATATGAAGTCCGAGCTTCTCACGGGTGCGGAGGTGTTGGAGGAGATAGACAGTTGTGGATTCGTGGGGGTCGCTGATGATCCGGACGGTAGCCACAACACAGACCTGACCCGTTATTGTATCGGGTGGAAGAAGAGAAGCATATTCTGGAGCTTCCGTATTGGAAGAGCAATATGATCAGACACAACCTGGATGTCATGCACATTGAGAAGAACGTGTTTGACAACATTTTCAATACGGTGCTGAATGTGCCTGGAAAAACAAAAGACAATTTGAAGGCACGACTTGATATGCGCGACCTGAATATGCGACCAGAGCTGCATCCCGTTGGCACATTCTACATGCCGAAGTCCTCTTACACGCTGAATGCGGAGCAGGTCAGTGCGTTGTTAGCGTGGCTAGGGACGGCTACATTTCCTGACGGCCATGTTTCGAACCTGTCTAAGAACATCGACGTGAATAAACGCGGTTTGCATGGGATGAAGAGCCACGACTGTCACGTGTTCATGCAACGGTTGATGCTCATTGCATTCCGCGAGCTGCTTCCAACCAATGTATGGGAAGCACTTACCGAGATGAGCCTGTTCTTCAGATGTCTTACATCCACGAGACTCAGGGCGGATGATATGTCAAGGCTGGAGGGCGAAATCCCATTGATCATTTGCAAGCTCGAAACTGTATTCCCTCCGGCCTTCTTTGATTCAATGGAACACCTGCCAGTTCATCTACCATACGAGGCAGGCGTTGGTGGTCCTGTTCAGTACAGGTGGATGTACCCGTTCAAGAGGTACTCTTATTTATTACGTGACGTTCTTATGTGTCTAAGCGCAAGCATTTGAACAGATATTCCCCATATGAACAGATATCTCAGGCATTTGAAGCTGAACATCAAGAACAAGGCGAAAGTCGAGGCCTCGATGTGCAATGCCTACCTGACGGAGGAAGCCTCGACCTTCGTGTATCATTACTTCGATCAGATGTCCCGTCGAGGTGCAGAGATGTTCTCCGGAACGACGACGGCATTTCCAGATCCGGTGTCCTTCCGATATTCACACATCCGATCAGATTTCACGGACAGGGAAAGGAAATGATATTGGGGGACAGCAAGCTGAAGATTGCTCATTCTTATGTTCTGCGCAACTGTCGTCAAGTCGACCATTTCCAGAGGTATAAACGATATCCAATTTTAATTTGTAAATACCTTGCGCTACTCTATCCATTGTATTACAAAGATATACAGGGTACTCATTCGTAATTTGCTTCAGCTTATTCGTTGATTTATTGCAACACCGTTCACCGGGTATATCGAGCGATGCAATAAACAATGAGTTAGATGCCAAGTTTGCTGATTGGTTCAGGTGGCATGTAAGTTTACATGTTTGTCGGTTACGTGTACGTCATGTGATACGCATTTATTGCCCCACTGATGTATACTTACTTGTCGTTTTACAGGCGAGCAAAGGTCATCTGGCTGACGATGAGTATGGTTACATTCTGACACCAGTAGCCGAGGGTCCATTGAACAGAGTCACGCGCCACGATATGTGTTTTGTCAATGGTTATAGATTCCACACAGTCTCCCATGCCAGCCGAAAATCGTCGGAGAACAGCGGAGTGTGTGTCAAGCGGTATGACAATAGCCCGGACGAGGATGACTTCTACGGCTACCTTACTGACATCATTGAGCTCGAATATCCCGCATTGCCTATAAAGCGGGTGGTGCTATTCAAATGCGAATGGTACGATCCAACTCGGGAAGGTTATCGCGCTGGCACAAAGGTTCACGTCCGATATAAGTTGGTAGACATACACCAAGGGCGATGGTACAGAAAGTACGATCCATTCGTTTTGGCTAGTCAAGCGTCCCAGGTGTACTATCTATCGTATCCAACAACGAGGATGAATGCGAGCTCAAAAGACTGGCGAGCCGTGTGCAAAGTGAAATCGAGCAAGTTTGATGTCAGTATACAGCCAGGTTCAGAGGGCATGGATGCCGCATTTCAAGAAGAAAACCCGCCCGTTCTGGATACGACATATGTTGAACTGCACAACCTCCCTCTAAATGACCCCACCAGCGGTTTCATCGAAATTCATCTCAACATACAACCGCCTGACAATATTGAATATGTAGGCGAAGACGAATACGAGGATGAAGAGGACGACGAGCATGTAGATGAAGATGAAAATGAATATGAAAATGAGGATGAAAATGAAGACGCGTATGAGGATGCGGATGACAATGAAGATTGAGGTTAGTCACAATTTTTTATGTACCTCATTAGGCGAAAGTGTGTATGTGTTGATGTACTTATACACATGTATATACATAATGTGTGTCTGTAAATACTTTATATTTTGTATTATTTTTTTTCCAATACTGATGTCACCGACACATTACCGACGAAATCTTTCGTCGCAAATTTGAAATAACGACGACATATGAAATAGCGACGCCACAATAATAGCGACGGACTTTCGTCGCTAGTGCGTTGCAAAATTTTCGACTAAAAACTGAAAACCCTTCTCTTCTTCCCCATTTCTTC
>AP025071.1:14537715-14571519 GCA_036186865.1 Eustoma russellianum
AAATTAAAAAATAGCGACGAACCTGCGACGAAAGGAAAATTTATAAAATAGCGACGAAAAAATACACCGACGAAACAACGACGGCAAAAACAGGTCGCAGAACTGACAGATTTTCGTTGCAAATGTGCGACGAAACACCGACGAAATTTTTCCGTCCCAATAGCGACGCTTCACCGACGAAATTCACTTTGCGACAAGACGTATCGCGACCTACTATTTTTGTCGTTATTTCGTCGCTATATGCCTGTAGCGACGAAATGGCGACGAGTTTTGTCTGTCGCTATATGTCTTTTTTTTTGTGGTGATCCGACGAGAAGTAGTTTTCTTTTTTCCCCTCCCATCTCACTAAAATTCATGTATTTAGTTTAGTTTGTTGCTTAAACTTGAGCAAGTTATGTTTATATGTTTATGTCTCTTAGGATATCCCTGTTTCATGTGGTTATGTACTGCTATGGCTATCTTTGGTGATATGGATCTTTAATATGTCTATGTATTGAATTATGTCCATGTTTCAGTTGTGCTTCTATAAATACTTATTGCTTTTTGATGATTCAAAAGGGGAAGAACATGTGTGCATAGATATGATTGTGTATCAATGTGCAGTGTTAGGCTGTATATCGCTAACTTATAGTGTATTAAGCATTGTTGACAATGTTGGCATGATGCATCAATTAGATATTTGATAGTATCTTATATATATAATAGTTAGAGATATGATTGTATATGAGTATATGCATGTGAATTGCATATTTGGCGAAGAAGTATTGGATGAATTAGTTGAGCTAAAACTGAGTATTTTGGAAAGCATAAGTTCAGGAGGAATTTTAAATAAAGTGCACATAGTTAGGGGGAGTTTTGCTCAACAGTGTTTGTTAACACACTGATAGGAACGTCTTTCAATATGACATATGAACTTTTGCAAAACTAGACAGTGGCATAAAATCATCAAAAATAGAGAGATTATTGGGTTATAAGTATATTTTGACGATCTATATAAGCTAGATGTGCAAATGATTTCAAAAGAATTACGAAACAAAAGTTGAGGTTTTTTTACTGCAGTCGTCGAACCTTTAAATTGGGTTTGCTGACATTACAACAAAGTTTTGTCTAATTCGATGAACGTTTCAATGAATACTTGGGTTGCGTTTTGTTGACCATAGTTAACAAACTCAGAATAAAGAGATCATCGAATGTTCGGCGAGGTTATTTCCAAATTCGAATTTGACCAAACTTTTGACCGAACTCAAAAGTAAAGGTTTATTGACCAAAGTCAACAAACATTAGGCGTCACAAATTAAAAGTTTGGTGACAAAGCAGAGAGTACCAGTGAAGGTGAACGAACTCAAAATTTTGGGTTCGTCGATCACCAATTGTTCAACGATAACGTCTGGCGACTGTATAGCCGTTACAATATGTTTTTCAAACTATAAAGGTTATATCTATTTCTATCTATTCTAGATTGTCCAAGTGGGAAAATCTTCACCTACAAAAGAATGGAGATTTGTTGTTGATCAATTAACATTTCCATTTTTTTATTGGCCTCCTCCTCTCTTCAATCCACATGAGTTCAAATCTCTATTGCTATGTAAGTTACTGAATCCTTCTCAGAAGACTATTGGGATTTTGAAGAAGAAAATGGTGGAGAAAGAGGAAAGGGTAAAACAAAATTGAAACCTTATGTATACAGGATCTTTGAGGATGCAAACACACAATTTCACCATTTTCAAGCCACATCTCTCACTATTGTCAAAAGCTCTCATTGGTGCAAGAGAGCTAAAATCTTCTCTAGCTTTGTTGCTTGTTTTTCTTGTTATATTGTGAGAGTAGGAGTGCAACACGAGAGGAATTATATGTATTTGATCACTTGCCTCTGATTTAGACTCATTAGAAAGTTTCTTTTCACCTCTTCTCCAAAACCTATTTGGTGAAAGTTCTTCGGTAAAACTTTGTTGAAATTGTAAAGGAGACAGAACCGTTTCTGCTTGTACCTATTGTTGTTGATGTTGCACAAAGTGTTTCTGCAATAAGCTATTGTTTTGGTAGTTGTTGCTTGCACTAGTCGTAAGTTTAACTGGTGTTATTGTTCTTATTTCTTAGTTAAAGTAATAACAAGAGTTGTTGTTGTAAATCCACTTAAAAGCAAAGTCGTAATAGAGTAGAATCATACCGTTTCGAACCACTCTAGATTATTTGTATTTGCTTATTGTTTCTCATCTCCTTCCTTGTAGTATTTGATCTATTAATTTTTTTATCTAAATTATAGATAAGTAAGGGTGTCCAACTGGTAATTTCACCAATAGTAAGGTTGTCCATCGCATTCGATGAAAGTACAAATGCTACTTAAAACTTTATAGAAAAAAATGAATATCAAGTGTAATTAACACTTTTATGCTACTAAGAATTCCATCTCTAGATGTCATATAGTTTAGCTAATTTATTCGAGTTAATCACTTTTTTTATTCATATTTTTTCTAGTTGCTACACAAAATTTTTAAAATTTCTGAAACGACAGTTTTTAACCAAATTTTGCTAATTTGCTATGCTAAATTTCTATTTTGTATAATTATCTATGATTTGAAATTCAATTATAACGCTGATTTCATAACAAAAATAGATATTTACCGCAACAAATTAACAAGAATGTGATAGAAAAATCTGCAATTTTAAAAGCCTCAGATGTTTTGTGCAACAACTAAAAAATTATTTAGAAAAAAAGATATGATTAAATTTAATTTATTATGACGATGGATCACTCTATGTTATTATCCTCTATATTATTTTTAAAATTTTCATCTAGAATATATACATTAATGTTTACATGAATATGAATACATGCATAGCACTTTGGAACATGGATATCATGAATTGCTATATCTTTTGATGGTGAAAATAAATACTCTTTTATATAAATTCATATTTCTTTCACAAAAAATAAAAATCACATCTCATTTATTGGCAAGATATTTTCCATTAGTTATGTGTGTGTGTATATATTCAGTAATTGTGAAAGGTTAAATTACCTTAAAAGTAATAAGAAAACAGTAGTTTTATTCTACACCTATAGTAATTATTACTTATCTTAATGGTTACTCTTCCATCAGATATCCCCAATTGATGGGAAATAACATTTTCAGCATTCTAGTTGTGTTTAAACTTTAAAATATATTGTCATATTTTTTGTTTGTCTATTTTTTATTAATTGAGGATCAACTAATTAGATGATGTATAAGAGCTACTTATAGTCAAAATGGCCAAAGAATTTCAACCGTGACTAGAATATTTATGAGAGAGTCGCTGGACATTTAAATATGTAATATGAATATAAGTCGGACAACTCTTTATGATAAACCAACTGAAATATATTATATATATATTACTTTAATTCCCAAGGTGGAGTCTCTGAATTGGTGCCCAAATTTCGTCTTGTGGCATTGTCGAATATGGTGGTGAAAGCAATTACAAAAGTGGTTGCCAATAGACTCAAACTTCTGATTGGAAAATTACCAAGTGAAAATCATGCAGCTTTATTATGAAACGACAAGCAAGTGACAATATAATTGTGGTATAAGAACTTCTTCAAACAATGCGAAAGAAAACAGGTAGAAAAGATGTGATGCCAATTAAGATAGATTTGGAAAAAGAATATGATCGAATTAGTTAGTCATTCCTCTCTAAAGTTCTATATGCTGTGGGTTTTGATGATGCATTACTGGAGCTTATTATGTTTGTGATAACCACAGCAAATCTGCAAATTCTTTGGAATGGCAATAAGTTGGAGGAATTTCAGCCCATGAGAGGATTACAACAAGAAGACCCGCTCACACCTTATTTATTCGTGTTGTGTATGGAATTTATATCACAAACGATAAATAAAGCGGTCAACTCAAAGGCTTGGAAGCCGATTAAAGCATCTAGAAAGAAACCAGCTATCTCCCATCTATTATTTTTTGATGATCTCCTCCTCTTTGGGGAAGCTATGGAGTCGCAAGCACGAGTGATGGCAGCCTGCTTAGCGGATTTTTGCAACATGTCGGGACAGAAGATAAACATGGCTAAATACAGTATCTATGTCTCTAAAAATGTTAGAAGAGACATAGCCTTCCATTTGAGTAATCGGTTTGAAAAATCCATCGACAAACAATTTAGGAACATACCTCAGTATGCCATTATTACATGGAAGGATTGGCAAAGGGACATATGGATTTTTAATCGATAAGTGAGATGCATATTGGCCTCATGGAAGGGAAGACTATTATCTAATTCAGCCCGCCACATTTTGATTCAATCTGTTACTTCCACGGAGCCATGTTATGCTATGCAAACGACTATGCTACCAAAAAGCACGCTGGTCCAATTAGAGAGATCGAACCGGTGCTTTTTCTAGGGTGACTATGGGTGACGTAAAGAAGCTGCATACAATTGCGCAGAATCAAGTTTGTAAACCAAAGGGAGCCGGTGGAACAGGTATAAAACAACTATTGGAAAATAATTCCTGACAAATTGATTTCTGTACCATAATGGCTGACCTGAGCCGAGGTCAGGGCCGACCTGAACTGAGTAACACTTCAGAACTGCTGTTCTGTGCAGTCAGCCTGACCTCAAGTCAATCTAATCAGACAAGTCTAATCAGTCCAGTCAGCGTTCTGGGCTGACCTCTGACCTGCCGATCTCGGCACCTCGGCACCCCTCAACGAGTTGTGCTTTCAGCCGCTTCAGCCAAGCAGAGCCCAGCACGTCAGAGCTTAGAACAACGGATGTCCTCAGCCAAACAGCGGAGCTCAACACAAAACAGAGCTCAGCAACCGATGCTTCAGAACAACGAATGTTCTTAGCAGATCTGTAGAGTTCAGAACAAAGCAAAGCTCTGCTTGGTAATAACCTTCTCAACTCAGAAGAGCAGAGATCCGAGGTGGAGTACAAGACTCTGTCCTTAAGAGACGTTATTGCTTCGGTACACTGTGCCCAACTAGAGGAGCAAACCGTCTCCCAGGATACAACGGAGATCAGTTCAGACGTGCGGAACTGCAGCGTTGAACTCCACGAACCTTTAAGAGTGTCCTCACCTTCTCGGTATACTGGAATGAAGAATAATTGGGTAGAATGAAGATGCCGAGAGAGATTGCAGAGAATAGAAAAACTCGTGATTTTATAGAGAACAGCCTTGGCTACTATTTATAAGGAAACTCTGAGGTCACCTGCTACAGTCGCTCTAATCTCGATTGTAGGATCGGATACCGGCTCGGCCTAAACCGTAGGATCAGATAAACATACCAGGTCTGCTTCTAAGCCATCAGGTCAGCTAACTATTCAATCTGAGCCGTTAGATCATAACCGCTTCAGGTCAGCTTGGCCGAATAAATCTGAACAACCTTTTCAAATTTAAAAACCGCCATCCTATCTCAACAGCCCTGGCGAGTTTGAAGATAACAACTCCACCCAGGCTGTTATGACCCGACATGGTGCTACTGGTCTTGGCCTGCAGTCTACAGCCCGCAGTCCGGCCTGTAGCCCAGTCCGTTTCCTGAGCATTTCAGGTTGGCAGCTCGGTCTGCTACCTGGAGGCCCACTCCCAGGTCTGGGCCGAGCTGAGCTGACTTTCTTTTACTTCGAGCATTAATTTTTCATTCATCCGATATCGTAATCGAGTGACTCAAAATGCCTACAGTTATCTACTCATCGTGTAGATAATCAAGGATTCTTTAGTTTCCACTAATCACTAGTGAAACTAATCATAACATTGGTTCAAAGTGCATTGCAAACACCAGTTTGCAACTTGGCCCAATTACACTATATTCACATTTTTCTCCAACAATCTCCACATGAATGGGAATTAATGCAGAGAGTTTAATGCAGACTCTACCGAGAAGTTAGACAAGAAAATGTTGTATCAGACAAGGTAGCTTTTGGCTTTGAACCTTTCGTAGTGAGTACTATCGGATCCACTCGGCTAATTAGTGAACTTAATGTCTTGAACTAACCGGCCTTTAGTGTGCAACCCAGACAACAGTACTCACACAACATTTCCTTTTACACACCCTTTTGGTTCTCATGATGGCGTTCATTTTGGCCATGAACCGCCTGGTTTCAGAAAGTGTGCTAGAAAACTTTGGCCTTACAAAGTCCGCATAGAAGCGGCCTCACTTCACACTTACATAGGTGTTTCCTATCAAGGAGTATTCTGTCATACCCCACTGAATACATCAAGACATCGGAACCATTAAAATCCTTAGCTTACCCCTCATTCCTCTGCAGACAGCACTTTTAATTTGACAGAATGGGTAAGTGCTTACTGATCTTCATAACTTAGTTGTCCCATTGAACCACGATTCTGGGATCTCCAGTCAACAAGGTTGGGTTACCGTTACAAAGAGTCATGCATTAGGTTTTAGTCTCATTCCATTTGTCAAAATTGACATCCGATCTCTAGGCAAGCTTTTGTAAGCGGATCCGCAAGATTCTCCTTTGATTTTATGTAATCAATGGAAATCACACCATTAGAGATCAATTGCTTAATGGTATTATGTCTCCGACGTATATGTCGTGAATTACCATTGTAGATGATGCTTTGTGCTTGTCCTATAATAGACTGACTATCACAGTGTATGCTGATAGGAGCGATTGGCTTAGGCCAACACGGAACCTCTTCTAGAAAGTTTCGAAGCCATTCAGCCTCTTCTCCAGTTTTATCTAGTGCTATAAAACTTAGCTTCCATAGTGGAATGAGCTGTGCACGTTTGCTTTGTGGATTTCCACGACACAGCATCACCACCTACTGTGAATAAATATCCACTCGTGGATTTAGAATCCTTACTGTCTGATATCCAATTGGCATCACAATAGCCTTCCAATACTGCTGGATATCTTGAGTAATGTAATCCAGATTCATTATATACCTCAAGTATCTCATTACTCTATGCAGAGCATTCCAAGGTTCCTCACTTGGATTACTGGTAAATCTACTCACTTGTTTACCCCATGCGCTAAGTCTGGTCTTGTACAATTTGTTATGTACATCAGACTTCCGATTACTTGTGAATACTCCAATTGAGCCACTGGCTCGCCTCTGCTCTTCCTTAAGTGAGTGCTTAAGTCAAACGGAGTCTTCACTGGTTTGAATCAAGCATATTGAAGCGTTTTAGAACAGATTCAATATAGTGAGTCTGTGACAATACAAGTCCTTCGGTTTTTCTAGAAATTTTAATTCCTAGAATAACGTTAGCAACTCCCATATCCTTCACGTCAAGTTCCTCGTCAACATCTTCTTAGTAGTTAAGATGATATCTCGAGTACTTCCATGATTAGCATGTCATCAGCATAGAGACATACTATTACATATGCATTTTGTGTGTTCTTAATATAGACACATTTATCACACTCATTGATCTTAAAACCATTAGCTAACATAGCTTGATCAAATTTCAAGTGCCACTGTTTAGGCGCTTGCTTAAGTTCATACAAGGACTTATTGAGTATACGGACCTTAGACTCTTGTCCTGGAACCACAAACCCTTCCGGTTGTTCCATATAGATTTCTTCGTCTAACTCACCATTCAGAAAAGCAGTCTTCACATCCATCTGGTGGATTTCCATATTGTAGACTGCAGCAATTGCAACTAGAATCCTTATGGACGTGATTCTAGTTACGGTGAGTAGGTGTCAAAGAGTCAAAACCCTTCCTTTTGTCGATAACCTTTAGCTACCAACCTGGCTTTATGCTTTTCGATAGACACATCCTCTTTCAACTTCTTCTTAAAAATCCACTTGCATCTAAGTGGTTTACTTCCTGGTGGAAGATCAATCAACTCCCATGTGTGATTCTGAAGAATCGAGTCTATCTCACTGTTAATTGTCTCTTTCCAGAACGGTGCTTCTGGAGTTGACATTGCCTTGGAAAAATTCCTCAGCTCATTTTCTACCATATAGGTCAGAAAATCAGGACCAAACGAGGTTGGTATTCTGGCACGCTTGCTTTGACGAATTTCCTCATCACCTCGAGGAATCGCCTCACGCACTCGCTTACCATTTCTCGTTTCTTCTTCTTGTTCCTTTACTTTCCTTGGAAAGACTTCCTCAAAGAATACTGTGTTCTTTGACTCCATGACAACATTTTCATGAATGTCAGGAACATCTGATTTGTGTACCAAAAAACGATATGCACTATTGTTCGTTGCATATCCGACGAATATGCAATCAATCGTTTTAGGCCCAATTTTAATATGTCTTAGTTTAGGTACATCAACCTTAGCTAGACACCCCCACACTTTCAAGTATTTGTAGCTAGGTTTATAGCCTTTCCATAGCTCATACAGGGTTTCATCCATCAGTTTGGATGGAATTCTATTCAAAATAACGTTAACTGAGAGAACGGCTTACCCACAAGTTTTGGGGTAAGCCCGAACTTATAAACATAGCATTCATCATCTCTTTCAGAGTTTGGTTTTTGTATTCCGCAATGCCGTTCGATTGAGGTGTATATGGTGCAGTCGTTTGATGAATAATGCCATGTTCAGAGCAGAATTCATTAAATGGTGCATCATATTCGACACCTCTATCATTGCGAATCGCTTTAATTCATTTGCTTTGTTGATTCTCAACTTCATTTTTATAGTCCTTGAAAGCATCAAGGGCCTCGTCTTTGCTACTCAGTAAGTAGACATAACAGTATCTTGTGCAATCGTCGATAAAAGTTACGAAATACTTTTTACCACCTCCGTTCGCACAATCTTTAAATCACACACATCGGTATGAATTAAATCCAAAAGTTCAGTGTTCCTTTTAATAGAATGAAATGGCACTTTTGCCAACTTCGCTTCAACACATATTTGGCATTTTTTATTATCAAATTTTAATTTGGGCAACAAGTCAAGATTAACCATTCGTTGTATTGACTTATAATTAACATGTCTCAAACAAAAATGCCACAAACAAGAAGACTCAAGCATGTAAGCAGAAGAGGAATCATTATTATTAGCCTCTGCGGGCAAATTTCTTTTGGGTACAATAGTGATGACAATCAATTTAAACATCCTAGCCGACAAGTACCCCTTCCACAAATACATGTCATTTTACGAAAGAATAACTTTATTGGACTCTAACACTAGTCTAAAACCATGCATGACTAGAAGAGATCCAGATACTAAATTCTTCCAAATGTCGGGGATGTGCAGCACATTCTGCAGAGTCAAATGTTTCCCCGAGGTCAGCTTGAGAACAACTTTGCCCTCGCCTTCAATCTTCGAAGAGGCCGAGTTCCCCATGTATAGTTGTTCATTGTTCCCAGACTTATATTCCGAGAACATCTCTCTGCTGGAGCAAACATGTCTAGTGGCGCCAGTATCCAGCCACCATTCACGTATGTTCCCCACAGCATTACACTCTGAGACCACCGCACAGAGGTTTAGATCATCCATGGCATCGACGATGTTTGCCTTTGCCTTAATATGCTTCTTCTTGGGCTTTCTGCACTCATTGCTGATATGCCCCTGTATGCCACAATTGTAGCATTTCCCAGTGAACTTCTTGGCGATCTGTTTGCCTTTCTTATTCACCCCGAGCTGACCCTTGTTTTTCTTGGCCTCTGCAACATGGGCCTTGGCCTGACCAGCACTAGTCTGTGGCTTTTGTTTAGATCTACGATTGTCTTCCTCTATGCAAAGTCGAACAATCAGATCCTCCAACGACATCTCCTTTCGCTTGTGTTTGAGATAGCTTTTGAATTCCCTCCACGAAAGAGGTAGCTTCTCAATTACTGCAGCCACCACGAAATTCACTGAGCAACATGCCCTCTTATTCCATCTCGGCTACTAACGTCTGAAGTTCCTCAACTTGAGAAAAATAGTGCGAGAGTCAGACATCTTGAAATCCAAGAATTTGCCGACAATAAACTTTTTAGTGTCGGCATCTTCCGTATGGTATTTCTTTTCCAATGCCTGCCACAGACCCTTTACGGTTTTGTATGTGCAATACAAACCGTATAAGGAGTTGTCTTAGCACCCCCAAAATATAGTTCAGACAAACATAATTGTTGAAGTTCTAGGCCTCAACAGAGAGTTTGTAGTCCATAGTTTGGGTCTGGTCCTCCTCGGAACCGCCCACAGGCGGGTCCTAGGTCAAAAACGAAGCCAGTCCCACGGCAGTTAGAAAGAACAGCATCTTCTACTGCCAGCGTTTGAAGAAGCTCCCAGTAAACTTCTCCAGTTTCTCCCTTGGGCCACAGCAGGACCCTGTGCAGGAGCATTCTTTAGCACCCCCAGCATTTGGTGCCATAAGAGCAAAGCTGTCCACGTTTGCGCCTTGAACTGAGTTTGAACTCGTGTTCTCCATTTAGTCTCTGACAATCAGAAACAATAAACAATCAGTACAGAATCAAACAATAACGTCTTAAGAATTGTTGGAAAATAATTCCTGACAAATTGATTTCTGTACCACAATGGCCGACCTGAACTGAGCAACACTTCAGAACTGCTGTTCTGTGCAGTCAGCCTGACCTCAAATCAATCTAAACGGACAAGTCTAATCAGTCCAGTCAGCATTCTGGGCTGACCTCTGACATGCCGATCTCGACACCTCGGCACCCCTCAACGAGTTGTGCTTTCAGCCGCTTCAGCCGCTTCAGCCGAGCAGAGCCCAGCACGTCAGAGCTGTAGAACAACGGATGTCCTCAGCCAAACAGCAGAGCTCAACACAAAGCAGAGCTCAGCAACTGATGCTTCAGAACAACGAATGTTCTTAGCAGACCTGTAGAGTTTAGAACAAAGCAAAGATCGGCTTGGTAATAACCTTCTCAACTCAGCAGAGCAGAGATCCGAGGTGAGTCCAGGACTCTGTCCTTAAGATGTTATTTCTCTTGTACACTGTGCCCAACCAGAGGAGTAATCGTCTCCCAGATACAATGGAGATCAGTTCAGACGTGCGGCACTGCAGCACTGAACTCCACGAATCTTTAAGAGCGTCCTCACCTTTTCGGTATACTGGAATGCAGAATGTTTGGGTAGAATGAAGATGCTGAGAGAGATTGCAGAGAATAGAAAAACTCGTAATTTCTAAGTGTATTTACAGAGAACAGCCTTGGCTACTATTTATAGGGAAACTCTGAGGTCAGCTGCTACAGTCGCTCTAATCTCGATCGTAAGATCAGATACCGGCTCGGCCTGAACCGTAGGATCAGATAACCACACCAGGTCTGCTTCTCAGCCGTCAGATCAGCTAACTGTTCAATCTGAGCCGTCAGATTATAACCACTTCAGGTCAGCTCGCCGAATTAATCTGAACAATCTTTTTTCAAATTTAACCGCCATCCTATCTCAACAACCTGGCAAGTTTGAAGATAACAACTCCACCCAGGTTGTTAAGACCCGACATGGTGCTACTGGTCTCCGCCTACAGTCTGCAGCCCGTAGTCCAGATGTAGCCCAGTCTATTTCTTGGGCATTTTAGGTTGACAGCTCGGTCCGCTACGTAGGCCCACTCCCAGGTCTGGGCCGAGCTGAGCTGACTTTCCTTTTACTTCGAGCATTAATTTTTCATTCACCTGGTATCGTAATTGAGTGACTCAAATGCCTACAATTAGCGTTAAAAAAAATGCCTACAATTATCTACTCATCGTGTAGATAATCAAGGATTCTTTAGTTTCCACTAATCACTAGTGAAACTAATCATAACATTGGCTCAAAATGCATTGCAACACACAGTGTGCAACTTGGCCCAATTACACTATATTCACATTTTGCTCCAACAACAACTTCATCTTATGAGCCAAACAATGCTCGCCAAACTTGCACGGAAGTCTATAAAAGAGGAAGACATATTATAGGTCCAAGTGTTGCGTGCTAAGTAGGGTAGCATTTGGACTGCACGTCCCCTCGAATAAATGGATCATACACATGGAGAAGTATAATATCGGCAATGAAGGTGGTTAAAAAGGGATTAAATGTGTAGTGCCCTATCCGAAACTAGGGTCTCGGCACGGTGCATCCGTCGTACTCTGCTACGAGAAGTATAAGGCGTCGATACTATACATACGCATGTCGACATGAATCAAGAATCGATATAGCAGAAGCAACATAACGATAAATATGTGAGATTCATATAAATACAAATCGTCATAATTCCGTACAAATCATAATGTACAATGTTCCCAAAATAATATAAGTACATCATGATCTAATATCTAACATAACCAAAAGGTCACTCCTACACACTTCTTTGCTCACGGATAATCTAGCCGGGGTTTGTCCTCTATGAAGATTGTGGCAGTGTCTCTGTTCTCTGCAATGTGATAAGGCAAGTATGAGTGATAACACTAATTGTCCAGCAATTAGTCTGTCTAGATACGTCATGTGGATCATGCATGGGACACGGGGTCATGAAATAATAATACATTAATAAATAACATAACATGTTACGTCTCCAACTTTAATAAATAAAGTGCATAATTTAAATGTAACCAAATAATGTGTAAAACATATAAAATTAACATCATCATCAAAGTAAACATTCTCTGTTATCAAGTCTTATAAAACCCCACCTTTACATCTCCAACCTTAATATTCCAAAATCAAGGTCTAAGATAATCATTATACTTAGTCTCATTCTCTATATGCCTTAAGCCCCCACATAAATCATGTAATACAATATTCTTACTATGCGATGTCTTTAAAACAATGTCATAGTCATAAACTGTAAATCATGGTAACCATGTCCATTTTTCCATAACATGTCGAAACATAACATTTCATAAACATGAAATTTTTCATATGATGGCTACAACACATTATCTTGCATGCAAATGATATTGTTATAGTAACGGAATAATCTTCCACGTAGTGATATGTACAAATATGAATCCCGGTGAGTCCACATGGTGTTACATCATACGTACATATCACTAACGGTAACTCAATATGCCAGAGATCCTTTGTCCTCGATAAGGTGTTACCCACGGGCCTGCAAAGAACATACTGTATGCCCATGGTATCAACCCCCTTGAGTTCCGATGTCATACAGCGCTCCAATCATCGATAATATACTGTATGCCTATGACATCAACCACCTCGGTTCTAATGTCATGACGGTGTACCAAATGAATATATACATACTATAAACATGTCATAGAATATACGTCTATACGATATGATTCCACGTACAAGGGTGAACTTTTAAAACACTTAATGAGATGCAAGATATATGTACATGTCTTGGCCTATTAGTCCCTCTTCCACATTTATATGCCCTTAAACCCTCTTATATCATCATATCATAAAAACCCCTATATATATACGCATATTTCATGCCTTAAATCATGAAATATACTATCTATTTTTAGTCCCCAAAGCTCTCGGCCATACACCCCAAAAGCATTCCACTTTTATCCAATTTTTCCCATCAACATTTCCTTAAAATATTCATCTTACACTTAGTTAAATTAGCCCAAAAACCCTAATTTAACATTCATTTTCATATGCTTTCACATATCCTACTAATATACATAAGTGGTCATATTTATATCATACTTTGTTTCATGCATATTTATATTCATAAACATGTACAAAGCTATTTATTTCACATCAAACTATATATTAGGCCGTGTATTATATATATACATACATACATGGTCTTTTTTGTCCGAATATACTTACATACACATATTTATATTTTTCTATTCATGTAACATATTTTTTATTCCATATTTTAGTCTTATGGACAACTCTTTATATGACACATATATCTAAATTTATAACATGCCATAAAGTTTATTCTATCTCATTTCTTGGTCTTATGGCGGAATACTCTTACATATGTATATGTCACATAAATCATTTCTTTTTCATATCTCTTACGTATATATTAGTTTGATATTTATTCCAACTATATGTATACTAGTTTCCATCAACACAATGACTTGCAATATCATGATAAAATACATAAACATACAAGATGATGGAAACCATAAAAATAAAGCAGGCAGGCTAAGAAAACCCTACTTTTGGTCGTGGTTTATAAATGCGTAAATAAACATGGATATCATCAAGAAAAAACTCTTGTGAGCTAGAATTATTGACATGAATATAATTGCCTCATAACATGCTAAATCAAGGACACAAAAGTTCTTGAAAGCTAAATTCATAAACAAACACATAAGTGATGATCTTCATAGAAAACATATGAACACATGCATAAAATGTCTTCTTACTGAACTTTTCTTAACATTTCATATGGTTTCATATTCCTTCTTTAACTTTTGCATACATCACATGAGAGTGTTTAAGTCTATATTTTCCACAGTGGCCGAATGTGTATATGTAATATATCACCCTATATACGTCACTTAGAAAAATAGCTTTTACATAATCTTGATACTAAAACATTGAACATACATCATGGATGATCCAACTTTATATGAATATATACTTAGATATTTGAAAATCCATGAACGATCTAGGAAGAGTACTTGCCTTTCTCACTTAACCTTAGAAGAAAAGTGAAGATTCCTTCACTTGGCTTGAAGAGAAACCTTCCCTTTTATGTCTTAATAACCCACGCTTTTGACAAATAAAATGGAGGGTTAGTGAGCAACCATAGAAATTGATAAATGGAAGAAGTTAAACTCAACTTACATGAAGTTCTTACCTTGCTACTCCTTGGTTCTTGGCTCAACTAAGCTTGGTCTACTTAATTCTTGGACGAAGAAGAATATTGTAGCTATTGTTTTGGATGAGTGTATGAGATGAAGAGGAGAAACTTTCCTCCTTTTTTCTCTTGTAAAGGCTTGGACAAGAGGAAGAAAATGAGGCTTGGAAGGCTTGTTTCTTGCTTAGGAGAGGAAAGAGAGTGTTTTGGAAGATGAAGATTTTGCTAAGTGTTAAAATGATAAGAAGAAGAGAGTATCTCTTCTAATAGGAGGGGGAGGGTGAGGGTCACATAGGAGTGAAAGAAGACTTCATCACGAAAGTTGATGTGAGAAGATGGGGTGATTTAGTTGTCTTGACAATTTGTAAGACAATGGAGTGAAGGAAGATAGAAAGAAAGAAAAAATACCTTCTTCACCTTGGAGTGTAAGGGCGGCCAACTGGAGAGTGGGAGGGAGTGCTTTGGCTTGGTTGAGGTGTGTAAGACATGTAAGAAAATGTGTAAGGGATTGGAAGGTTTTTGGTATAACTGATGATTGCTTGAAGCAAGACAAAAATATTGTCTTCTTCTTGCTTACGGGGATGCCTAAATGAGTGGGAGTGGGTAGAATAGGACAAATTTTTATCATTTGGTTTCTACACAATGTTCTACACTTGGTATTTTGTTGGAGTATTAATCTAACTACAATTTCTTCTTCCTTTTTTCTTTCATTAACCGCCCATATTATGCCTATATATATGTTATATAATTTTCTCACTTATCCAAAATATCTACTCATGTCTTGCTTTCTTTTTTCTTTTATTTAAATGCTCTAATGTCTTGTGGTCATTTGTTTTGTTTTGATTTAATTTATACTAATATTTAGTTGTTATATATTAGTCTTGTTTAAAATTTTATCAACGCAACCATAACGTTTGTTATCGCATTTCATTGCACATCGATATATCACATGTTTTAATACACACCAAAATTTACACGCATTTAAGTACGATATTAAACATTGGCGATGTAACGAAATTTTTCGGGGCGTAACAAAATGTAAAAGGAGGCCAATATAGCCGATTGGCAGGGGAGTAATAGATATGTAGCGCCCTGGCCCGATACTGGACATCGGGTACCAGTGCACCCGCCGTAGCCTACTACGAGAACTACGAAGCGTCAAAGCATATCAAGCACACGTCATCCATGACGTAAGATAAATCAGCGAAAAACGTCGTAGAATTAAAAAACTTCAATAACAAATATCCCAAATGAAACACAGCGGAAATAAACGTGTCAGGGAGAGTGTCTAAAGTATCATTCGATACAAAGCTTTAACAATAAATCCTTCACTAAAAGATAAGGACTATAAGCCTGTCCATTTTAGTACCATCGTTCCAATGAGCCCACTTGCCGTTATCAAAAATCATCTCGTACTTTGGCTCACCTGAAAAGCAGATAGAGTATTTGTTCTTAGCGAAAACACATCGCTAACATGTACCTGTCTATACACCTTACAAGATCACACATCGACGAGTCACCAGTACAGAAAATCAATGCCCAAAATAAGGTGCTCGGGTTGGCAAATAGCATCTGTTATAACTACTCATCAAATCCAAATAAGCCACATAATTGACACACAAAATGAAACCAACACATATAGAGCCAACATCTACATAAATAGAACATATGCTAGTAACATTTCTTGCATGTCAAATCTTATGCTTCGTGTAACATGATGCATGTACTTCTTCAAAACCACACACAAAACCCATGCATATGTCTTCTTTCGTAAACATGTCATGCGTGTCATTTCACAAAAACTTTTCATAATTCCTCTTATCATATTCTTCGCGTAGCCAGAACTTTATACCCGGTGGGTGATCAGTCCACAGCAACAGAACTTATACCCTGTGCTGAAATGTTTACGGCCCCATAACATATCACTTTATACTCCGTGCTGATAGGTCCATGGTCCCATACATATATCTTTATATCCTGCTGATAGGTCCACGTCCTATAAAATAACTATTATTTTCCATGCTGATAGGTTCCACGGCCCCATAAAATAACTTTATTTTCCATGCTGATAGGTCCACGACCCCATAAAATAACTTATTTTCTGTGCTGATAGGTCCACGGTCCTATAACATACTTTATATTCTGCTGTTGATTCACAGGTCACGCTTTTATACCCTGCCACTACAGGCGTGACTTTTATACCTGTGATCAACCAGCAGCCATAGCTTGTCTTTCGAAAACTTTAATCTTCTTTTACAAACACATGTTCTTTCGCAAACAAATATCATGTCGAAATGTAAAGTGCTCATGTCGTGATGCAGAGTGCTTATGTTCATCATATCGAATGTGTAAACATGCACACACACTTTATTATCAAGTACAAAGTCCTGAACCTTAAGCACACTATGCTCGTACCATTTCATGTGCGTTCGTATTACAAGTTCGCTCGAGTTCACATTTAGCTTTACAGAATGGCCCTTTCACATTAAGAGTTCACTTCAAGTTCACACTTAGCTTTACTCATTCACACTTCTTTAGAGACCTGTATTCGTGTTATTTCCTGCTCCTTCGTATTGCCAATTCATTTCGAATTCATACTTAACCTTACTTATTCACGCTTAATATTCACAACTCAAACACACCTCATTCGTACCATTTTATGCCCTTTCGTATGCAAATTCACTTTGAAGTCATATTTAACCTTACTCATTCACACTTACGGTTTATAATTCAAGTACACCTCAAATACCCTTGTATTATACTAGCACAGGACGAGAATAAAGGTATCTCACACGCATGGAGCACTTAATGTGTCAAAAGGGACTTCCAGTACACTTGGAACGCCTTCAGGAGGTGCCTAAAGTGACTCGGAGTGCCTACTATAGGTGTTCGAAGTGGTCTGGTATCCATCGAACGCCTACATGAAGCGCGTTATGTGACATCGAACACCTTCTGAGGTGTTCGAAGTGTTCTGGAATATGCTGTGACACATCGAACGACTACATGAAGCGTCTCAAGTGACATCGAACACCTTCTGAGGCGTTTGAAGTGTTTTGGAATGTGCTGAAACACATCAAACGCCTACACGAAGTGCCTTATGTGACACGAAGCGCCTAATGTAGGTGTCTGAAGTGTTCTGGAATGTGATGTGACACATTGAACGCCTACTTTAGGCGCCTAATGTGACATTGAGCGCCTAATGTAGGTGTTCGAAGTGTTCTGACGATTCCAGAACTGCAAATTTCTGCAGTAACTTCTCCCCTTCACCTTCCTCTTCACCCCTCTCGCGCTAAACACTTCAAGATTCATCTTAGCACCTAGATTCATCATGCTTAACACACCATTAACATGAATTGATTCTTAACATGTCAAAACGTATTCACCCTAAGCCTTCTACCACCCACAACCTCCAATGTATCCTCAAACTTTCCAACACAACCAAATCTACAACAACCCATCCTTCATCCTTCATCTTCCTGCAAATACTCTCAAATCATCTAAGTTACGGTTAATAGACTTAAGAACTTACAACAATACAATAAACACAACACGCATGACACTTTTATGGGCATATTTAACAACAACAATCACCACATAACTGTTTCCAGAATTTGGCCCAAATGACTTTGCTCAAGCAAAAAAACAACAAATACGTATAGTAGAGCATGTAACTACACAAATAATGATTACTTATGTATGATCCGATTTTTCTCTTTATAAGAACATAGGGCCTGTTGTATCAAAATTTGCATAAAGCGTATAGAAAGATTACCTGCCTTTGTTTCTAGTTAGTCTTACGAGTGTACTGTAGAATTTCGGGAAGGATTGAACCTAGGTTGACCACATGTTCTTCTTCTTCTTCTTCTTCTTCTTCCTTTTTCTCTTTCTCTTTTCTCTCTCTCCCTTCTTCCCTGCCGTTCCCCCCTGTTCTCCTCTTTTGATAACCACCATTTGGTGCTTGTGGGGAGTTATACTCCTTTGTGTAACTTCCCCAACATTTAAGTGGGGAGGGGTATTTTGGGTATTTCAGCCTAATTTCTCAATTTCACCCTTTTGCTTATTTTCTCACCTATATTTTATCTAACTAAGCCTCGTAAACCTATACATTTAATGAAATTATATTTAAAGTTGACTTCTAACTGTTGAAAGTCGTACTTAAAAGTTACAGGGTATAACAGATTATTTGGCAGGTTCACGCTGATGGAAATTAGCTCAAGTAGATCAAATGAATAAAGATCACTGGATGAGAATTTGGAGAAGGACCCCAACGGACGAATATGCTATTATGGCAAACTCGATTGGGTAAACTTCCAACGGACGCGCTGCTATATGGACGAAATCTTCGAGACACACCTATTTGCCTAAATGCAATGGGGACTCGGATGATACGTTACATTCCCTAAGAAGTTGTCAGTGGGCATCCACGATTTGAAAACAGCTGGTGAAGAGAACGGCATAGACGAGGTTTTTTAAGGGGCGGAGAGGCGTCGACTTGGATTGACATGAATATGGTTGAGGAATTGGATAATGAACAAGTGGAGGAAAAATGGACATATGTATTTCGTGAAGGTGTTTATTCCATATGAACTTTACAGAATAAGAGCTTATATGAAGAAGACTTTGTACAACAGAAGGTGAATGTCACAGTGCACATGATTTTTGAAAGGGCCAGGAACATCTGCCTAGCTTGAGATCGAGTAGCTTGATAGTGGAAACAATGTATATAAAAATAGAATAGTTTTGTTTACAATCAAATGTAACTTCCAAAGTATTTTGACAATGAATAAAGAATCACTTTCCAATGAAAAAAATTGAAGATAGTATCATTTTTCAAGAGGCTTTCGAAGTCCTAAATTCCATACCACCTCAATAACTTCACATTTCTTATAGTGTAAGAGGGTCATATTCTTATCCCGAGGACATCCACTACCCTCAGTCTCAAGCTTCATGGAATATATAAATCGAAAAGTTCAACGACCTCCTATATGGGAGGTCCTTACTTGGTGCCCACAAGGTATCAAGTTTAAGACTGATGCGATATAAAAAGATGACGTCATAATTTTAGCGCCCACACTGTAGCTGCCAAAGGTCGAAATGACAACCTCTTGTAATGCAATCTACCACCCGAGTACTAAATAAGCTAGGTTATGATACCAATAACTTCACATTTCTTTCTTATCTTATTAACATGGAAGTGGAATTCACCATGTATAGCAAAGAAAAAATATGAGGTATTTAAGGCATTGCTGCCAAACAGTAGCCTGAAAACCTTTTGGACGAACAATAATACCCTTATTTCAGTTGGCTCATTCAAGAAAGTTGTTCAATTTACTTTTACGATATGTATATGTATGTGTGTGTATATATATATATGGTGTATTGTATATATATGTGTACATATATATATGTATGTGTATATATGTATATATATCTGTGTGTGTGTCAGATGAATAAGGAAAATTATATTGAAACTAGTTAAATGAACGAAATTCTAAAATAGTTAAGTAACCGTTGAAGTTCTTTGCTTTTCAAATTTACTCTAGTAAAAAATAAAAATAAAAATACCTCTTCACAATGTGTTTTTGCCAAATCATTTCTAGACCCATTTTAGTACAAAATTCGGCATTTTGTCCACCTGCTTTTTTGTTCTAAAATAACAAAATTACATTCTTTATCAAATTTGAGAAAATTATACAGTCAAAAATCACAAAAAGTGTTAATACCAAATAATTTAAACTATTGTGGTTATTGAGAATCATTCATCAAACCACATAAGGCCAAAAGCTCAAAACAAATATTGGAGGCTCCATTAACTTTTAAAAAAATTCTTATACTTTCTCCGTCTAAAACATAATATAATAGTTTTCATTTCAGTTTGTCCCGAAAATATTGTCCACTTTCTAAAAATAAAAAGTTTTGAATCAGTAAATTTTCATACTATTCTTTAAATTAGCATTTGAATGAATTAGTAGCTTATATCAATTAATAAACTAATGGTAGAATTATAAGAGTGATCAATATAGTTTGAATTCCGTAAATTATGTTCAAGTCGGAAAGAGTATCTCTTTTAGTCCAATGTTAAAAAAATGTAGAAGTCAAATTTTAAACTAGATTTTCAATTTTAAAATAGAGAAGATCTGGAGATGGTTTACTAAAACACAATGGTAAAACACAAGGATGAAAAGTTAATTCCCTAAAAAAAAGATGACAAGAAAAAGGAAACTATGAATGGAAGTAGTCCCATCTTTCGCTGATCCTACTTGTGGAATGAGCATCCACTATCGCATACAGCAGGATCGGATCTGTTCACTGCTGTATGCCGCTGACCGTCACAGATTGTTGATAGATATGACTATCAATCACGACTTTTCAGATAGTCTCTAAAAATATGTTGAGTAGAAAAAATTCTTTATGAACTATGTGACAAGTCGTGATTGACCGTCACGATTGTTGATAGACATGACTATCAATCACGTCTTCTATATAGCCTAGAAAAGATTTGTTGAATAGAAAAAACTTGTCATAAACTATGTGGCAAGTCGTGATTGGCATTCACCGCTGACCCACCAGGTCAGCAAATCCCATCCTGCATGCTACTACCTGATTGTTAAGTTGATGTATTTATATTCTTCTCTTCCCTCCCCACTCTTCCCTCCGTAAACCAAAAAAAACAACAGTTGCAAGACCTGAGAAGCAAATAGCCTTGAAAAGAGAATCAAATCCTTTTACTTAACCTTCACGCGCCTCCATCTACATTTACTCAACTCCATTCACTCCAAGTTTCACCTCTGCACTCCTCTCACTTCTCATAGAAACTCTCAGTTCCTTTCTTCTACACTCTTCCCAAAGTTTCTTAACTCATCTTCTGTTTCACTTATTAATTATTTCATACTGTAGCTTCCTACCCCCTTAACCCCAAGGAATCCCACCTGCATTTTTTTCCTCAACCACTTTACAATTCTTCTTCTTTAAATTCCCTTGATGTATCATTCACTTCCAGATGAAAGTGAAAAAAACAGAGCTTTTCAGTATGTGAAAACAGGGGAACTCTGAGTAGAACCAACCTGAACTTGAACAAAAGCTTCACTTTTTTGCTTTTGTCTAGTTAAATACTTAAATTTCAACTTGTTTCTTACATGGAGTTTTGGAAAGAAGAGGAAAGAAATCATCCAAATTGCTTGTGGGTTGATGAACCTATTATAGTAGGTGCAGGACCATCTGGGCTGGCAGTCTCAGCTTGCCTTAAAGAAAAAAATGTGCCTTCTCTCATTCTTGAAAGAAGTGATTGCATTGCTTCTTTATGGAAACAAAGAACTTATAATCGCCTCAAACTTCATCTTCCCAAGCAACTTTGTGAGCTCCCTTTACTTAATTTTCCCAAAACTTTCCCCAAGTATCCCACAAAGAATCAATTCGTTTCCTACGTGGAGGAATATGCTAGACTTTTTTCAATTCAGCCTAGATTCAAGCAGGCTGTGCAAAGGGCAGAATTTGATCATGTTACAGGTCTATGGAGAGTAAAAACTCAAGATTGTGATTATGTTTCAAGGTGGATTATTGTCGCCACTGGCGAAAATGCAGAACCTGTTATACCAGAGATTCAAGGGATTGAGAAATTTCAAGGGTCGCTTTTGCATACTAGTATGTATAAGTCTGGTTCTGAACTCAAAAACAAGAGAGTTTTGGTGGTGGGGTGTGGGAATTCTGGCATGGAAGTTAGCTTAGATCTTTGTACACATGATGCCTTTCCTCACATGGTAGTTAGAAGCACAGTAAGTTCTCAATCTGTGCATTATGTTATATGTGTGATGAGTGTGTTCTTCTGTTATTTGGTTATGATGTTTCATTTGTTAGTAAATTTTTTTAGAGTTAAATTATGATGTACTATGTATTTATTTAATAGTTGGTGATGTTTTACTTTTTTGATGATTTTCAGGTACATGTTTTGCCAAGGGAAATGTTTGGTATATCTACATTTGGAGTAGCCATGACTCTTGTAAAATGGATACCAGTGAGGCTAGTGGACAAGTTTCTTCTGCTAATAGCCAACTTCACATTTGGAAACACTGATAGGTTGGGTCTCAGAAGGCCTAAAACTGGACCAATTGAGCTCAAAAATGCCACTGGAAAGACACCAGTCCTTGATGTTGGAGCATTATCACAGGTCAAAGCTGGTAAAATCAAGGTAAGGAAAAGAATTCTCATGGCCTCACCACTTAGTTATGATAATTGCTAGTCATCTTACTAATTAATGATATCTCTTGTCTTGCGCTCCTTGTTTTAAACACAACTATCTTGCTAATGTGACATTGTGTCTTGCTTGTCTATATCTTATGAGAGGAAAAAGATAGATTTGCGCTCCTTGTTTTAAACACAACTATCGTGCTAATATGACATCTTGTCTTATTTGTCTATATCTTATGAGAGGAAAATGGTAGATATTAAGATTACTAACAGTTATTTCAAAAACACGTAAAATAAAATAAAACTGTTGATCGATTAATTGTTATAAAAGAATTACAAGGATTGGAGAAGTTTATTAGGCTAACGAAGTTAAGGGTTTGGTGCAGGTAATGGAAGGTGTGAGGGAAATAACAAGAAATGGGGCAAAATTCATGGATGGACAAGAAAAAGAATTTGATGCCATAATTCTTGCAACAGGATACAAGAGCAATGTACCTTGTTGGCTTAAGGTAAGCAAATGATAGTGCCTATATTTCTGCCAACGTTTTTTCTTTTTTTGGATTTCTCTTGATAATTTTTCTTCAATCTCACATCTTTTTCATTCTTACACATATAGTAGCCTACAAAGCCGTTATTTATTCTCTTATTACAAAAGAAAAATCTGACTTAAATTCTTTGGATTATTCTTCACACTTACTCTATGGGATTTTGGTGGCCCTTCATGATGTGTAACTATCATGAAATATTCTTGTTATTTGAGCCTGTTACAAAAATACCAATCCAGAAACAGTTCCTTTTGTCTTGGAACTAATGAATCATTGACCAAGTTATTTGAATCAATATGTAGCATCTGACTATTTGGCGTTACGTTCGGATATATGCCTATCTAATGACGCGTGTGTGACGTTAATTTTTATTTTTATTTTCCAATAGTTGTAATACAACAACATTACCTCATTGCCTTAGAGGCTTCTGTCTATGGTAGGGCATGGGTGTCGGATGTATGTAACAATGCCGATATGTTAGAAACACACATGGATAGTTTCCCGATGACCCATAATGAAAATTACATCAGGCTGTGACCATCAACTGCTACTTCAAAATATAAAAGGCGCAGCCAATTTAGTGAGTCATTTTGCTTTATTCCATCATATTCCAAAGTTAAGGAAGAGTGTTCATGACTCTATTAGAAATGAGGATTGTCCAATAGTCTGTAATACATGAGTCCAAATTCAGCACAAATGAGATAATGATAGAATAATGATAAAGAGCGTTTGCGGTGCACTAGGCTTCCGCGTTTCCGCAGGGTCCGAGGAGGGAACGGATCGCTTCACGATCTGATGTACGCAGTCTTACCATATACTTTGAGTAAGAGTCTGTTTCCGCAGATCGAACCTGTGACCTCAAGACCACAAAACAGCAACATTACCAATTGATCCAAGCCCGTCCACAAAGAATACATGAGAGTCTTCCAAATAAGAATTTCCTTATCCATAGTGGTCCATAATTGGATGCAAGAAACTAAACCAAGGTGAACAATTGTACTGACGGTTCAAATCAGCAAGAGCAAAATGAAGTTCCAGCACATGTACACATGGTTTCACAAAATAGGAGTAAGGTACTATATGAAGTACCACAGTGGGGGAAAAATTCAGAGTCCTCTGGCTTTTAGGCTAGTGTACAATAAGCAAAGAAACTAGTACCACTTGTCACATGCAAATTTTAGAGGCAAACTTTTAGTACTAGTGGAAAACTTTTGCTATTTGGTTCTTGTTTTTGTGGCTAACATAGCACAAAAAGAATGACATTTGATCTACAGGTCTCCAACCATTTTGTCCATGCAACTACATTCTGTTTTCAATTTCATAGTCTTAACTGGTTTTGTGTGTTGACATGTAGGGCAACGATTTCTTCGCGCAAGATGGAACGCCAAGAACACCATTTCCAGATGGATGGAAAGGGACTAATGGACTATACGCGGTCGGATTCACTAGAAGAGGCCTACTTGGAATCGCATCAGATGCATTTAACATTGCAAGAGACATTGGTAACCAGTGGAGATTGATGAAAGACTGCAAGTAACATGTTGCTATGTTGGACTACTTAACCAGACTGAGTGAAGCTTCAGTCATGAGGGATTTGGTCACCAGAAAGCACAACTTCCTCGCAATCGAGTCCTTTTTCTTCCAACCCCACCTTACCCCCACCGGTGGCCGGAGCGGGGGGGGGGGCATAGAGCCAAACCAAGGTGTTGTAAATCAATCAGTTTTGCATGCGGCCCTGTTTAACCTTCTTCCCTAGCAATTTAGTATGTGTCACAGTAGTTTGTGAACTTGGTACAGAAATTTCTACTTATGCTAGGAAACGTTACTTTTGTGAAAATATGCGAAATGAAGTGAGATCGTTTAGTTCTTGGACCTTGTAGCATGTACAAAAATTTGATTAACTAAAATATGATAATACAAACTGTAGCGCCCCGGCCCGAAACTGTCATCGGAACCAGTGCACCCGCCGTAGTCTACTATGAGAACTACGAAGCGACAAAGCAGATCAAGCATACATCATCCATGACGTAAGATAAATCAGCAGAAACGTTGTAAAATTTAAAACTTCAACATCATTAATGTAACCAGAAAATACAACGGAAATAAAAGGTGTTTGATCAACTGTCTAACATAACTTCCAGTACAACATAATAAACATTGAGTTTCCAAACTTAAAGAGAGTAATCCAGCATCTATCTACTTCCATGTCCGTCATCCCATTGAGCCCACTCGCCATCGTCTTCGACAAATATCATTTCATATTCCGACTCACCTGAAAAGGAATAGAGTATCTGTTCTTAGCAAAAATATCGCCAGCAAGTAACCCGTCTATACACCTTACGGGATCACACACGACGAGTCACCAGTGTATAAGTCATTGCCCAAAATAAGTACTTAGGTTAGCAAATAGCATCTTTATAAGAATTCCTCAAAACAGATAAATCACATAAATGATACGCATATACGAGATCAAACATGTACTAAAACAACATATCACATAAACAAGGCATAAACTAGTCACACTTCTTGCATGTCAAATCTTATGCTTCGTATATCATGATGCATGTACTTCTTTAAAACCACACACAACACCTATGCATATGTCTCCTTTCATAAACATGTCATGCGTGTCATTTCACAAAACATTCCATAACTCTTCTTATCATATTCTTCGCGTAGCAGAATTTTATACCCTGTGGGTGATCAGTCCATAGCAAACAGGACTTTATACCCCGTGTTGAAAGGTCCACGGCCGCATAACATATAACTTTATACCCTGTGCTGAAAGGTCCACGGCCCCATTGCGTACATCATATATCCGTGCTGATAGGTCCACGGCCCCATAAAGTATTTTATACCCTGCTGTTGATCACAGGTCACGCTTTTATACCCTGCTTTCGCAGGCGTGACTTTTATACCCTGTGATCAACCAGCAGCCATAGTTTGCCTTTCGAAAACTTTAAACTTCTCTTGTAAACACATGTTCTTTCGCAAAGCAATTCTCAAGTCAAATGCAAGTGCCCATGTCATGATGCAGGTGCTCATGCAACTTCGTATCAAACATGTAACATACACACACACATCTTACATATCAAGTATACGGTCTTGCACCTCAAACACTCCATGTTCGTATCTTTCCAAGTCCGTTCGTCTCACTAATTCACTTGGGATTCAATCTTACTCTTACTTAGTCGAACTTACCATCTATTCCTCAATTACACCTCAAATACCATTGCATTTTATGTTCAAAAGATGTGTATAGAGTTACTACACAGTACATAGGGCGCCTAAAGGGTCAAAAAGACTTCCAGTATACTTCGAACGCCACATGAGGTGCCTAATGTGGACATGTGGGCGCCTATACTAGGCGTTTGAAGTGTTTGGGGGGTGCGTATACATCGAACCACCTACATTGAGGCGCCTAATGTGACTTGAAAGCGCCTATTATGGTGTTTCGAAGTGTACGGGGATGCTCTGGGACAACTTGAACGCCTACATTAAGCGCCTAATGTGACTTGAAGCGCCTAATGTAGGTGGTTCGAAGTGTTCTGACGGTTCAGAATTGCAGTTTTCTGCAGTAACTCTCTCCCTCACCTTCCTCCTTCAAAACCCTTTCATGTTTACACTTCAAGATCCAACTTACACCTAGATCCATCATGCTTAAAACACCAACTAACGTGAGTTGATTCTTAAACACATAAACTAGTGTCCATCCTAAGCCCTCTATCGATCACACTTCCAATATCTCTTCAAACTTTCCAACACAACATACCTACAACAATGTCATCTTTAATCCTTCAACCTTTGCAAATACACTCAAAACACTTGGGATGTACTTAATGAACTCAAGAACTCATACCAAAACAAGGAACACATTACGGATAAATACTTTTATGGGCAAATTATCAACAAAGATCACCACATAACCATTTTTAGAAATTGAATTGGCTCAAAGAACGTGACTATACACCATCAACAACAACAACAATTACATATAGTAAAGCATTTAACATAAAAAACCAAAGCTACTAATGTGTGATCCAAGTTTTCTCTTTGTAAGAACATAGGGCCTATGGTATCAAAATTTACGTAAAGCATATAGAAAGATTACTTGCCTTTGTTTCTAGTTAAGCTTACGATTTTACTGCAGAATTTCGGTAAGGATTGCACTTAGATTGGCCTTCTTCCTCCCTTTTCTTCTTCTCTTCTTCTTCTTCCTCTCCTTTTCTCCTTCTCTTTTCTCTTGCGGTTTCTCTCCCTTTTTCCTCTGTTTTAACCGCCCCCTTGGATGAATGGGGAGTTATACTATGTGTTGTGTAACTCCCCTTTCCTTTAGTAGGGACTTTTTAGGTAATTTTTCTTAATTACCTTTAATTCTACTTTTAACCCATTTTTTTTTATTTTTTTCTATATTTTAAGTAACTAAGTCTCACATTCTACATCATTATTAAATTGCATTAAGGTTGACCTTTAAGATTGAAAGTCGTGCTTAAAAGTCACGGGTCTGACATTCCACCCCTTACAAAAAGTTTGGTCCTCGAAACTTACGTACCTTAGTCAAAGAGCTAGGATACCTCTCCTGCATTTGTTCTCAAGTTCCCAAGTGGCCTCACGTTTTGTGTGGTTGCTCCACTGCATTTGTTCTTCAATAAAACGAGGACTTAGCTTGCCTTTTACTCCAAACCTCATAACACCCCTCGTAGGTGATACCCTCAAATAGACACTTTCACCCACATTAAACTCCAATGGTCGTCGTTTGGAATCTGCCCAACCCTTATTGCGATCCTGAGCTGCCTTGAGTCTTTCCCGGATAACTTTTACCTTTTCTAGCGTTTTCTCCAATAGCTCAGGTCCGGTGATGGTCCTCACACCTACTTCGTCCCAATAAACCGGGGACCTACATTTCCTTCCATACAAAGCTTCAAAAGGAGCCATGTCAATTGCGCTGTGGTAACTGTTGTTATAAGAAAACTCCATTAGCTTTACCATTTCATCCCAACTCCCTTTAAAATCCAACACACAAGCCCTTAGCATATCTTCCAAGGTCTGAATTGTCCGCTCGGACTGTCCATCGGTTTGGGGATGACGCCGTACTCAACCTTAATTCCGTACCCATGGCTTTCTGGAATGCTGTCCAAAACTTGGATGTAAACCGTGAATCTCGGTCGGACACTATACTTACTGGAACACCATGCAAGCTAACAATATTCTCCATATATAAATTCACTAACTTGTCAAGAGGTGCTTCACTTGAAACGGGTAGGAAATGGGCAGACTTTGTTAAACGATCCACGATGACCCAAATCATGTCATATCCACTTCTTGTCTTTGGTAAACCAGCTACGAAATCCATCGTGACATGTTCCCATTTCCATTCTGGAATTTCTAATGGCATCAACAATCCACCAGGCCGTTGGTGTTCCGCCTTGACTTGTTGACAAACTAAGCACCTTTCTATAAATTCAGCAACATGTCGTTTCATTCCGGACCACCAATAATATTGCTTGAGATCTCTATACATCTTGGTGCTACCAGGGTGTATTGATAACCTCGAACTATGAGCTTCTTGCAAAATTTCCTTTCTAAGTTCGTCAACATCAGGTACGCATAATCTTTCTCTAAACCATAAGCTCCCATCCTCTTTGGTCCGAAATCCTTCAGCTTGACTATGTTCACCCTTTCCATTATTTCACTGAGGGTCTTATCATTCTTCTGAGCCTCCTTTATCCGATCAACCAAACTTGGTGTGATAGTCAATGTTGTCAAAGCGTTCACTGTGGAGTCAACCAAATCTAAACCGAATTCCTCTATCTCTCTTTCCAATGGTGATTGTCGCGCATGGCTGGACTTCCTACTTAACGCATCTGCCACTTTATTAGCCTTTCCTGGGTGGTAATGGATTGTCAAATCATAGTCTTTTAGCAACTCCAACCATCTCCGCTGCCTCATGTTTAATTCTTTCTGAGAGAATAAATACTTTAAACTCTTGTGGTCCGTGAATACCGCGCACTTTTCTCCATATAAAGTGCCGCCAAATCTTTAAGGCGAATACAACTGCGGCGAGTTCAAGATCGTGTGTTGGGTAGTTTTGCTCATAAGGCTTTAGCTGTCTTGAGGCATATGCAATGACTCGTTCGTTTTGCATCAAAACACAACCTACAAACATTAGTCTAAACTTAATTGGTATGCAAGATCATAACCTTATACTACAGTTTACGTACCTAAACCGTTCTTCGATGCATCACTATAAATCACAAACCCATCAGTTCCGGAGGGTTGAGCCAATACTGGAGCTGTCGTTAACCTCTTCTTAAGCTCCGTGAAGCTTTGCTCGCATTCCGCCCCGTCACTCAAACTTGGACTTCTTTTGAGTAAGGCGACTGAGAGGTACGGCTATCCTTGAGAATCCCTCAACAAACTTTCTGTAATAACCCGCTAGACCCAAGAAACTTCGCACTTCGGTGACGTTGGTAGGTCTAGGCCATTCAGTTATAGCTTCCACCTTCTTCGGGTCAACAGCAATCCCCTCCTCCGATATCACGTGACCCAGAAAAGCCACACTTCTTAACCAAAACTCACACTTGCTAAACTTAGCGTATAGTTGTTTCTGCCTCAAAATACCTAGAACGGTTCTCAAATGCTCAGTGAGTTTGTTCGTCAGGAGAATACACCAGAATATCATCTATGAATACCACTACAAACTTGTCCAACTGTTCTCGAAAGACGGTATTCATAAGGTCCATAAAAGCTGCAGGGGCATTTGTTAATCCAAACGGCATCACCAAAAACTCATAATGGCCATATCTTGTGCGAAAGGCTGTCTTTGCGATGTCCTCGGCCTTCACTCGCAACTGATGATACCCTGATCGGAGATCAATTTTAGAGAAGATTTTAGCACCCTTGAGCTGGTCAAATAGATCCTCAATTCGTGGAAGGGGATACTTATTCTTGATGGTAACTTTATTCAACTCTCTATAATCGATACAAAGTCTCATGCTACCATCTTTCTTCTTTACAAACAAAACAGGTGCTCCCCAGGGCGATACACTAGGGCGGATAAACTTCTTGTCTAATAACTCCTGCAGTTGTTCCTTCAACTCTCTCAACTCTGCCGGAGCCATTCTATAAGGGGCTTTAGAGATAGGTTCAGTTCCTGGAACCAAGTTTATCTCGAACTCGACTTCCCTCGGGGGTGGTACTCCTGGTAAATCTTCCGGAAACACATCAAGAAATTCATTAACCACTGGAATTTGCTCAATAGACGGTACTTCCTGAGTAGCATCCATGGCATACACTAGAAATCCCTCAGCACCCTTCCTCAAGGCTTTGCGTGCTTGTGCAACGGACACATATACCTTCTTGGGAACTTTCTTTCGTTCCGCATCTCCTTGAAACATTACCTCTTCCATCTTAGCACTCTTGACTGTCACTTGCTTCAATCGACAGTCAATGTTGGCGTGATACTTGGCCAACCAGTCCATTCCCAATATCACGTCAAAGTCATACATCTGAATAGGGATCAGTGTGGCGGAGAATGTTTGTCCTTCAAACTCTAATTCGCAATCCCGGTACTGATGATACGAAACCATAATTTGATCTCCGGCCGCTTGAACACGATACGGAGTTTCTAACCATTCAGGCAAACTACCAAGGTGTTTAGTGAATCTCTTTGCTACGAAGGAGTGGCTTGCGCCGCTATCAAAGAGCACGTTGGCAGGTACCTTATTTACTAAAATCGACCTAAAGCCATATCAAGTTTTACACAGAAGATTAAGCACGTAAATACTTAATTCAATAAGGATTTAAACTTAGTTTAAATGGTACCTGCTACTACATCGGTAGCCTCCTGCACATCAGTGTCCGTCATGAGATGTACACGGGCATTTGCTCGTGGCTTTGCTCTCGGCTGCTGAGCCGCCTCTCCAGGAATATTTTTCTTCATCTCCGGACAGTGTCTAATCATGTGACCCACTTGACCGCATCGGAAGCATGCTCCAACCACCTTTCTACACTTCTCCGACGTGATTCTTGTTGCAAATGGTGGACAAACTCCTATAGCCTGCATGAACTACTGGATTCTGGGGTGGGAGTCTCTGAAAATCTCCAACTGGGCCTCTTTTCGGAATCTGAACCCAACGTCTGGGTCATCCACCAACTCTCACATCATCCCTTGCCCTTTTGCCTCTATCAGACCCTCCTGCACTAGCTGCTCTTGCCGCTACTCTGCGGAAATCGCTCTCAACCCCGAAAACATGCATCCAACATGTCCTCGTAAGTTTTCATTCCTGTGTTCACTATTGTCGTCTGTATCCTCGAGTCCAAACCCCTCTCGAACTTCGTCATCTTGAGGCGATTATCAAACATAATCGAAGGGCAAACTTACCCAAGGCATGGAAACGATCCGCATACTCCGACACCGTTATCATTCCTTGCTCTAATCTATCAAACGCTCTTATCTTTTCCAATATTGCAGTCTCCGGTACGTAATACTTTAGGAAAACCATCACAAAACTGTGCCCATGAGATTGGTGGGGTCATCCTCAACACCATTCCGTCCCACCATTCACCAGCCTTGCCACTTAGAGAGGTGTGGTCACATCAACCTTTATCTCCTTCGGCACTTGCACTAACCGAAAACATTTCTCCCCACCTCAGCCAGCCAATGTTGAGCCTCCTCTGGATCAGTACATCCTCCAAACTCTGGAACTCTCACCTTCTTCATCTCTCCGTAGAAGAACCGGATATTGTGATGTGATGGCGGAGGCTGATGCTGCTGAGCAAATCCTTGTGCGATCACCGTTAGTGCATCAGTGAGCACCTGGGGTAAAACCACTTGTGGTGGCTGGTTTCTCCTGTCATTCCCAGAGTTTCCTATGTTCTCTCTTCTTGGAGGCATTTCTCTGAAAGGTCAACATTGCATTAGCATTTAGTAAATACCAGATGTTACTAAAAGCTTGAATGCACAAGAACGGGTGAGGTATAAAATAAAATATTAATGCAAAATTAAATGCTAAATGCGCTCACACACACCCAACCCTGATCATACTTAAACTCTAAAGAAATCAACACTTATATCTAAGGATCAAACTTAAGGGGAAAATCATATCTAATTTGCTAAAAGATCATTGAACCTAAGTTTCCGGGATAGATCTGAAGTCGGTCTCTGACAACCACCTTGTAGCGCCCCAGCCCGAAACTGTCATCGGAACCAGTGCATCCACCGTAGTCTACTATGAGAACTACGAAACGTCAAAAGCAGATCAAGCATACATCATCCATGACGTAAGATAAATCAGCGGAAACGTTGTAAAATTTAAAACTTCACCATCATTAATGTAACCAGAAAATACAGCGGAAATAAAAGGTGTTTGATCAACTGTCTAACATAACTTCCAGTACAACATAATAAACATTGAGTTTCCAAACTTAAAGAGAGTAATCCCAACATCTATCTACTTCCATGCCCGTCATCCCATTGAGCCCACTCGCCATCGACTTCGACAAATATCATTCATATTCCGACTTACCTGAAAAGGAATAGAGTATCTGTTCTTAGCAAAAATATCGTCAGCAAGTAACCCGTCTATACACCTTACGGGATCACACACGACGAGTCACCAGTGTAATAAGTCATTGCCCAAAATAAAGTGCTCGGGTTAGCAAATAGCATCTTTATAAGAATTCCTCAAAACAGATAAATCACATAAATGATACGCGGATACGAGAGCAAACATGTACTAAAACAACATATCACATAAACAAGGCATAAACTAGTCATACTTCTTGCATGTCAAATCTTATGCTTCGTATATCATGATGCATGTACTTCTTTAAAACCACACACACAACACCCATGCATATGTCTTCTTTCATAAACATGTCATGCGTGTCATTTCACAAAAACATTCCGTAACTCTTCTTATCACATTCTTCGCGTAGCAGAACTTTATACCCTGTGGGTGATCAGTCCACAGCAAACAAACTTTATACCCGTGCTGAAAGGTCCACGACCCCATAACATATAACTTTATACTCCATGTTGAAAGGTCCACGGCCCCATTAAATACATCATATATCCGTGCTGATAGGTCCACGGTCCCATAAAGTATTTTATACCCTGCTGTTGATTCATAGGTCACGCTTTTATACCCTGCTTTCGCAGGCGTGACTTTTATACCCTGTGATCAACCACCAGCCATAGTTTGCCTTTCGAAAACTTTAAACTTCTCTTGTAAACACATGTTCTTTCGCAAAGCAATTCTCAAGTCAAATGCAAGTGCCCATGTCATGATGCAGGATGCTCATGCAACTTCGTATCAAACATGTAACATACACACACACATCTTACATATCAAGTATACGGTCTTGCACCTCAAACACTCCATGTTCGTATCTTTCCAAGTCCGTTCGTCTCACTAATTCACTTGGGATTCAATCTTACTCTTAC
>AP025071.1:14571529-14614463 GCA_036186865.1 Eustoma russellianum
CTCTTCTTCTTCTTCCTCCCCTTTTCTCCTTCTCTTTTCTCCTGCGGTTTCTCTCCCTTTTTCCTCTGTTTTAACCGTCCCCCTTGGATGAATGGGGAGTTATACTATGTGTTGTGTAACTCCCCTATCCTTTAGTAGGGACCTTTTAGGTAATTTTCCTTAATTACTTTTAATTCTACTTTTACCCCCTTTTCTTGTTTTTTCCTATATTTTAAGTAACTAAGTCTCACATCCTACATCATTAATTAAATTGCATTTAAGGTTGACCTTTAAGTATTGAAAGTCGTGCTTAATAGTCACGGAGTATGATACAAACCAAGCAGTACAAACTAAAATATGATAACATAAACTAAATACTACACTAACAACATTGTTTTTCGCCAAGAAACATTGGAGAAGTACAGCATAATTTGAAAAAATAACAAGTACACATAGCTAGGCATAAGAAAAAAACCGCATGAGATAGTGAGACGAATTAAACAAAATATAATGTGACTACATAAGAAAATGTTTGAAAATAAAATGAGGTTATCATCTTTAAAGAAAATAAGATAATACGAAAAAGCAAAGTGGAGAAACTAAAAAGAGGGACACATTTTCCGTGGTTCAGTCAATCTAATATGCATCAATATAAATCTATGGTAACATATAGAGTCGGAGTCTCACCAGAAGCAAACTCTCTATCCTTTGATACATAATTATTGTTTGTCTGCTACTTAACCTCCCCAGACTCTAACAATAACTTTTGATGTCGTTAAAATGTACTGAGTACGGATGATGATGATAAATCTATGTCAAAGTGAAAACGATTATTACGAAAATAGGCCATAAAAAGACTTCTTCAAAATTACCATTAACAAATGATCAACCATGATACTATTTTGTTTTTGGTTACAAAAAGTTTGGTCAGGGGATGCTTCCCTTGTTCAGAGCCATAACATATCTTCAGCTTTATCAATGACTTATAACAGAATTTACGGATTGTCCACTATCAAAATAGACTTATAACGAAAATTACAGATTGTTCACCTTCAAAAAAGATTATTGGCACCATAAATTCGAATCTAAAGGATTTACGAATTGTTCACCATCAACAGAGATTACTGTCAGTATGATTCCAACCTACGATCTTACAATGAAAAAAGATTATTGGCACCCTAATTCGAACATAATGAATTTACAAATTGTTCACCACCAAAAAAATTACTGATAGTATAATTCGAATCTAAGATTTTACAAACCAAACTGGACACACATAACCAGCTAAACCAATCTTCATCATCATCAACCACGATAGTAGAAGTTTAGGACCTTTGAATAATAAGACAAAAGTGACCAACCTAAGAAATTTTTGATGTGGCACTTCTTGATTCCACAGGCGACTTTACAGTTCTCCATATTGAAATAAAAAGTTTCAAACATTGAAGTAGTAATAAGAAAATAATTAAAATACTTCAACAGCTCCGTAGATGCACCTTTGGGATTCAAATGACACAATGCTTAGCCACCAATTTGCTTAAAATGACTTTGATAGCATACTCGAGGGAATACTATATTTTTGTCTCAAACATAAATAAATAACAAGTCTTATTGCAGAAAAGAATATTCTTACTCTGCATATATTTTTTCTTCTTTGTAGGATAATGTGTCCTATGGATTTAAAGTAAATCCAATGCAATCCGGACGTGGGATTCTAAGCCAAAATTTGTGGAAGTGTGTGGTTGTGTTATACTTATGATTTAAATGATGTAGCTTAATCATATGAGTGTGTTTGTAACTATTTTTCTGATATACTTTTTGATTCCAACATTTTCATTTTTATACTCTTTACGATATGAAAGAAATTTGTTTTATGCAAAATAATAAAAATATTTGGTAAACCGATTACTTCATATATATATAAGATTGATTAGGAGAATTAAAAGAAATATTATATGATTATTAATATGGATAGCTTGTTAAGTAGAATTTATTGGATAAGATAATTTAGATTATGTAAAACTAAACATGATTTAAATGAAACATGATTATGATCACAAAATTATGCCTTCAGTTACCAAATTATACACTTGAACAAAAAATTGGTTAGCCCGTAGAGAGTGTTGCAAAATGGAAAAGTATAAGTACAGCGCACATCTGATAGTTAAAATTTTGTCAATCATTTATATTTAGATTCTTATAGAACACTAAAATATATTTTATTAAAAAATAACTTTTAATTTAAATCCTTTACGAAAATCACATAAAGAAAATCCCCCATAGGCCAATAAAAATTTTAGGTATCATGGATTCAAATTTTAACTTTTAGACAAATAAGGGTCTTTGGTAGGGCTGTAACTGAACCGAGCTACTCGTTATGCTTGGTTCGTTCGGCTCGGATTCGGCTCAGCAAGAGTCAATCGAACCCGTTCGAACCATGATCGTGGTTCGTGTATTAAATAAACGAGCTTGAGTATTGTTCGTGAACATTTGTTCGGCTCGATACCTTTTGTAACGCCCCGTCCCGAACCCTAGGGTCAGAACCGGTACGCCCGCCGTATTCCACTAAGGGATATACAAGGCGTCTGTACGAATTCCTGCACTTATCAAAACGACACAGTATTCGCTTGCGAAAGCAGAATAAATCAATTCAAAACCCTAAATCAAAAGTAAAATTCCCAAAATCATGTATAGTCAACATTAAGTCAAAATGCCTAAACGACATCGTAAATTACGTAAAATGAAATCCCTAAGCTAAATCCTCAAATGAAATAATAAATGAAATAAAACTTCCTCAATTCTTGATCATCAGTCTCTAAGAGTCCCAATGTGCTCATTCAGAGTCCTCTCCAACCGATATGTAATCGTACCCTGAACCGTCTGCAACAAAACAAACGAATGGTGTGAGCGACAAAAATGTCACTCAGTAGATACCCTGCCTGCATCGGTCCTGTGAGATCATACATGCTAGGACAGTAGTGAAATACATATAAGTACGTTAATACGAAAATAGATTGTCCACGTTTTCACAAATACGTATAACGGTCATAACTTCTTAAAACAATCAAAACACATAATCATGCGAAATGAGCGTGAAATGCAATGTCACATACGTGATGCATGATAAGCCTACAGTCTCGGAAACATCCATACTATCGTGTAATGCATGATCCCGGGACATAACAGAACAGAGCGGAACAGATCGGAACAGATCATATATGCGACTTACATCTCGCATATCCTAACAGAGTAGAACGGAACAGAAATGCGACTTAGATCTCGCATATCTTAACAGAGCATAACATAACAGATATGCGACTTATGTCTCGCATATCTTAACAGAACAGATATGCGACTTAGGTCTCGCATATCCTAACGGAACAGAACAGATATGCGACTTGGGTCTCGCATACCTTAACAGAACAGATATGCGACTTAGGTCTCGCATATCCTAATGGAACAGAATAGATATGCGACTTAGGTCTCGCATACCCTAACAGAACAGATATGCGACTTAGGTCTCGCATACCCTAATGGAACAGAACATATATGCGACTTAGGTCTCGCATACCCTAACGGAACAGAACAGATATGCGACTTAGGTCTCGCATACCCTAACAGAACAGATATGCGACTTAGGTCTCGCATACCCTAACGGAACAGAACAGATATGCGACTTAGGTCTCGCATACCCTAACGGAACAGAACAGATATGCAACTTAGGTCTCGTATACCCTAATGCAATGTCGTGATGCATGAATGCACAGAAATCATATACAGAATGCTTCATTTACTTTCCTTTTCTTTTTTCTTTTTTCTTTTTGGTTTTTCTTTTTCTTTTTTCTTTTTCGTTTTTTTTCTTTATTTTTTTTCTTTTTCTTTATTCTTTTTCCTTTTCCCCTTATCCTTCAATTCTTTTTCACGCCCTCAGTTCCTGCGCTTTTCCCCTCCTGCGATTTCAATTTGGATTTCCAAACTTACGCTCCGAGCCGACATCACCTCAGCCCCTACTGCCACTCCCTCACACCCGATCCCCCATCTCTCGGCCCCTCCTCACCAGCCATCCAGCCGCCCGCCCTCAGCCCTACTACTCTAATCCGACAGCACGTGGCCATAGCCTACCACCACCGGCCACGCGCCGCTGCCACCAACACCTCTTCTTCCGATTTCGGTATTCATATATACATCAAAATACAATCTTTTACAAGTTCTTCATACAAAAATAGCATCTTTCATATATATACATATACGATCATACATACGGGTATACAATTCATCTCATACACATATAATCTAATATTCAAGCATTTATACAATCACAAATACTGATGTATGATCTCGTTTTTATAAAGAAATTAAAGATTGTGCCATTTTCATACAAAGGATGTTAAGGGGGCACCTACCTGGCAATTATTACGCGTTTGAAGGGCTTGGTCAAGGTGGTGATTCTCCTCCCTCTCTCCTAATACTGGCGGCTTGGTTTTGGGAGCAAGAAGAAATCGTTTTTTCCTTCCTCATGGGCGGCGCACGTGTAGTCTGGAAAGGGAATAGTCCAAGCGTTGTTTAAATAGATATTTGATTAGGGTTTAGGGAAAATTTTCTAATCAAATTAGGTTTAGTAATTAATTAGATTAAATACAAATTTTTCCCCTTTTTAAAAAAATGGGTTATAACATTCTCCCTCCTTACAAAAAGTTTCGTCCTCGAAACTTGTGTGTTACGTAATCAATAACTTAGTATAGTCCTACATAATTCATTTACCTAGATAATGACCGAACTTAGTATGCCTTTGTATTCTGATGTGTTACCCATTTTATTTCCTCGATACACGACTAAGTCCTCAAATCATTCAGTGTATATGTATACAATGTAATCTTTAAATCCATTGTCCTCCGTCTAATAGATCGTTACCTATTCTTTCTATAGTTCTTAATCAAACTTAAGGGTATCGTCAATATACTGACTTCATGACTTAATCGTCGGTCTATATCGTACTTATATTTGCTACCATGACCAACCCTCTAAAATCAATTCTTAGGTGTATTACAATCTTTAACTTAACGGCTTGTTCACAAGATTCATCCCTAAAGTTGTACGCATTTTTCAGAATACGTTGTTACTCTAGTACGATTTAATTTAGTCATCACTAACATCTTACATGGTGATCCTTATAGGGTTCAATCCTTACTTAATTTTCTATAATTAGTGCTTACAAACTCCCACTTATACCACTTGACATGCATCATTCAACTTATTGTAATCTACAATACCGGATTCTTAAACTTATCACCTATGATTCATCCCCTAAATAATTAATCATACTAACATCCTTTGTGTATGCCTAATATGGTAACCGTTACCCTTCCTTAATACAACCAAGTCTTCAAAATCAGTTCTTATATACTTACGAACTAGCTCTATGATCATGCTGTTAATTTCCCAGAGATATAGTCAGCAACCTAGTATACGAAATATGTGTATGGACATATCTTTCTTCAAGTTAAAAGAAAAGTAGCTTACGTAACTATAATTTTGAATATAGCTTTAACTATTTAAAATGCTGAACCTTCTAATTTTTGTAAATACAAAATTCAAGGTATACTAGATTTGTTTTCACAACGCAATATCTCAAATGACCATTTTAAAAACGATAATATAACTTTTTTTCGCAAGGCATCTTGGTAAAATTGCGTCAAAATAGTTGAAAAATTAATAATGTAAGATTTTATGAAACGATTTGAATATGGTACCTTCCGTTCTCAAAAACAGGTATATATTTTGAAAGCTACCCCTTTTTTTCCCCACAAAAGTTAAGTAAGTTCATCGCAAGCGGGTAAATAATTTCGATAACAGTTAAACGGTTAAACTGCTTGCGATGTCGGTAGTCATCAAATTAAATTAATTTTGACTAAAAAATAGATTGAACAAAAACAGAAATTTGAAATATTCTGTAAGAAACAAATCGTTTTTGCAAGAACATCAATATTTTAAAGTTTTTTTTTCCTTTTCAAGGTAGTTAAAAGAATTTAATTTTTTTAGGCTGATTTACAAGTACGGAAACAAAATTAGCCTCGTAAAGTTTAGTAGACCACATAAAGAAATGTGACTTCATAAGGTATTTTTGAAAATAGAATGTCCTTTGAAGTCCCTGTAAAATATAGGTATAACTCGGTATAAGTGCTTATATAAAATATTTATGTGCTAAGGAAATAATAGTCCAATATTTCATATAATTTCTATCATTCATCCTTATTTTCAGAAGAACAACCCGTCTACGTATCGTTTTTTTATAAGTCTAACATTCGCCTACTATGATAAAATCTTTATCTTAAATTGTTCAATCCTAGCATGGCACACTAAATATTTTTCGACTTAAGGTGTTCTAATTCACCATGCTTCCGCGCACCATGCTGGTCCATTGTATTTCTTTACTTGGTTATTTGAACTGCTAATTTTCTTATTTAAATCTCACCTGCACAAGCAACCGCTATTGGTTCTTGCTCACTCTATTTCAATTCAAGCCTACTAGATTCAAACCAAATGTTCCGATGTCAACACTTGACCCACATTTTGTAATGATATAGTATTCCAAGGTATATACTATAGTCGATTCTCACATGTCGCTATCGTTCAATACCTCTAATAAGGCTAATATCGTCGACCTATTTTGATTAACAAACATTCAACATCTTAACCCAAGACTATAAATTCCTTTGTACAACATCCTTAACTAAACTCTACTGATTATAACGCTAATAGTTATTTAGTTTCTATCATTCTACTATAAATCATCTCTTAGTATTTATCATACTATTATAATTCATTTCTTAGTAGCCATGGTCCCAACTTAGACCTAAGCTTGCTCTAATATTACCGTCCAGATAGGGATATGAACCCGCTTTACTTTACTCTAATGGTACCAAGTACTATGTTGCAGTTATGGTAATGCAGCCAGAGTTACTGCCTGACCCATTAATATCTCAACTAACGTTTGCAGTAGGGTATTCTGGTTAACATTGTAATTCATTCAAATCAATTATATAGTATTCAACTAGGGTTACTAAGATCACGGCTTAGAGAGTTATGATCAACCTTAGATAAGGGAAAATTGTATGGGATATCCTAGGTATACGTGTTTCGAATCGATCGACTTCTTAAGTTTAAGATCATAACTTATTTCTAGGATCGTTCTTATCATCATCATTTCTTAAGCCTAAGATCACGTCTTATTTCCAAATCATCATTAGTTCATAATCAACCCTTAATACTAAATCAGTACTTATGTCTAAAGTCAACTCTTAATTGAGATCGTTACTTATGTCTAAGATCGTGACTTATGTTCAGGATCATTGCTTATAACTGAGAGCAGTACCTATGTCCGCGATCATCGCTTATGTTCAAATCATCACTTATGTCTAAGATTGTGACTTGGAGGTTTCTAACTTATATTCTAATATCATCACTTAGTCTAAATCAAACTTATTCTAAGGTCAAACTTAGTCTCAAATCACAACTTATGTCTAGGATCAAACTTAGTCCAAGATCAAACTTACATCTATGATCAAAACTTAAATCTATAGTCATCTCTTACGTCTAAGATCGTTTCTTAATTCTACGTTTTCGCAGTAGATCTAGAGCTTGGGTCTCTGATACCACCTGTAACGCCCCGTCCCGAACCCTAGGGTCAGAACTGGCACGCCCGCCGTATTCCACTAAAGGATATACAAAGCGTTTGTATGAATTCTTGCACTTATCAAAACGACACAGTATTCGCTTGCGAAAGCAGAATAAATCAATTCAAAACCCTAAATCAAAAGTAAAATTCCCAAAATCATGTATAGTCAATATTAAGTCAAAATGCCCTAAACGACATCGTAAAGTACGTAAAATGAAATCCCTAAGCCAAATCCTCAAATAAAATAATAAATGAAATAAAACTTCCTCAATTCTTGATCATCAGTCTCTAAGAGTCCCAATGTGCTCATTCAGAGTCCTCTCCAACCGATATGTAATCGTACCCAGAACCGTCTGCAACAAAACAAACGAACGGTGTGAGCGACAAAAACGTCACTCAGTAGGTACCCTGCCTGCGTCGGCCCTGTGAGATCATACATGCTAGGACAGTAGTGAAATACATATAAGTATGTTAATACGAAAATAGACTGTCCACGTTTTCACAAATACGTATAACGGTCATAACTTCTTAAAACAATCAAAACACATAATCATGCGAAATGAGCGTGAAATGCAATGTCACATACGTGATGCATGATAAGCCTACAGTCTCGGAAACATCCATACTATCGTGTAATGCATGATCCCGGGACATAACAGAACGGAACGGAACAGAACAGAGCGGAACAGATCAGATATGTGACTTACGTCTCGCATATCCTAACAGAACAGAACGGAACAGAAATGCGACTTAGATCTCGCATATCTTAACAGAGCATAACATAACAGATATGCGACTTAGGTCTCGCATATCCTAACGGAACAGAACAGATATGCGGCTTAGGTCTCGCATATCCTAACAGAACAGATATGCGACTTAGGTCTCGCATATCCTAACGGAACAGAACAGGTATGCGACTTAGGTCTCGCATACCCTAACAGAACAAATATGCGACTTAGGTCTCGCATACCCAAATGGAACAGAACAGATATGCGACTTAGGTCTCGCATACCCTAACGGAACAGAACAGATATGCGACTTAGGTCTCCATATCCTGATGTAATATCGTGATGCATGAATGCACAGAAATCATATACAGAATGCTTCATTTACTTTCCTTTTCTTTTCTTATTCTTTTTCCTTTTTCTTTTTTCTTTATTCTTTTTTGTTTTTCTTTTTCTTTATTCTTTTTCGTTTTTCTTTTTCTTTATTTTTTCCTTTCCCCTTATCCTTCAATTCTTTTTCACGCCCTGAGTTCCTGCGCTTTTCCCCTCCTGCGATTTCAACTTGGATTTCCAAACTTACGCTCCGAGCCGACATCACCTCAGCCCCTACTGCCACTCTCTCACACCCGATCCCCCATCTCTCGGCCCCTCCTCACCAGCCATCCAGCCGCCCGCCCTCAGCCCTACTACTCTAATCCGACAGCACGTGGACATAGCCTACCACCACCGGCCACGCGTCGCTGCCACCAACACCTCTTCTTCCGATTTCGGTATTTATATATACATCAAAATACAATCTTTTCCAAGTTCTTCATACAAAAATAGCATCTTTCATATATATACATATAGATCATACATACGGGTATACAATTCATCTTATACACATATAATCTAATATTCAAGCATTTATACAATCACAAATACTGATGTACGATATCGTTTTCATAAAGAAATTAAAGATTGTACCATTTTCATACAAAGGATGTTAAGGGGGCACATACCTGGCAATTATTACGCGTTTGAAGGGCTTGGTCAAGGTGGTGATTCTCCTCCCTCTCTCCTAACACTGGCGGCTTGGTTTTGGGAGCAAGAAGAAATCGTTTTTTTTCTTCCTCCTGGGCGGCGCACGTGTAGTCTGGAAAGGGAATAGTCCAAGTGTTGTTTAAATAGATATTTGATTAGGGTTTAGGGAAAATTTCCTAATCAAATTAGGTTTAGTAATTAATTAGATTAAATACCAATTTTGCCCCTTTTTAAAAAAATGGGTTATAACACTTTAAATTAATATTTAAACAAATTTTAACCCCATGCCCCTGCCCCCTTCCGTTCTCTTTCTTTCGCAAAATTTCATATCCTTCCAGGGTTCCACCTATTCTTCTTTCAACCCTAAGCGCCGCTGCTCTCCTGCAGGCTGCAGTCTCCATCTCCAGTAAACAACGAACTCCACCTTCTCCATTCTCCAATTCTCCATCTCGGATTCTCGAGTCTAACATTTCTTTCAGTAAGATTTTGCTATCTTATTTAGATATCATGAGTTTCAAGGACTTAATCTTTCAGTTTTTTCCTTCGATTCGAAATAGCAAGTGCTGATTTTAGTGTTTTCAGTTATTTTTTTGCTTTGTTTTCCGTTTTTCTGCTTCAATTGGTTATTTTATTTCCTTGTGTGATGACGGTCGACGGATGAACAATAGTAGCATGACTTTGTTCTGTAAATGTAATGCTAGAACTTCCAATAGGCAAAGCTCAGTCTTTTCTTTCGTTAGTTTGTTTTTGGTCACCATCTCTTCTCATTTTCAGTTTTTCATTGTTTCAGGTATTGTTCAACGACATTTCTTTTTGTAGACTGGATCCGACACCTCTTAGTTTGGTAAATTTCACTGCTTAATCTCACGGAAAGTGCAGTAAAGTCGAGTATTATCCTGTTAGTTATCTTGTTGCATAACTTGCATTAATGGGCCTTCTTACTTCTTAGTTGAGCATTGTCCTTAAGTCAGCAAAATGGTATAAACAAACATTACTCTGAGTATTCTACCAAAAGCAATTGTTTTTAAGGTTTGATGAGTGATATCATATTACGGCCAGCAATTGTTTTTAAGGTTTGATGAGTGATATCATATTACGGCCAGCAGTAACTTTATTTCCTAAGACTATTATGTATTTGATGTGATGATTGAGATGAAGTGCAAAGTGTTGATAGTGTATTTGTTGTATAACAGATTATATTATCATTGCAAGCAATGAAGTGCAAAGGGTTGATAGTGTTGAGCGGGAAATTGACAACGTTGATGTGGTGTCAGAAGAAGAAGTAAACATTCCCCAAAGGGTGGGTCAGGGTGAAGCTGCCGATACTAAGAGTCATGAGGGATTTCAAAGAAAGAAGAGAAAGAAAACTTCTGTAGTCTGGGAGCACATGTCAGAGGTAGTGATTAATGGAGTCACTATGGTTCAATGCAAGCATTGCATGAAAACAATGACGAAAAATCAGGACGGGACTACTACACAATATACTAGGCATTTGAATAGGTTTCATAAAAGAAGGATGCGGGTGGTGCATCTAGTGGTGGAACGCAACAGATTTTGCAATTTGGAGATGGAGGGAAGAAAGAGGAGGCAAGTATTATAAATTTCAAGTACGATGCTAAGGTACGTGAGACTGTAGCTCGTGCGATCCTTATGCATGAGTATCCTTTCAATATTGTCGAGCATGTGGGGTTTAATGACATTATGAAGGTTACATGTCCTTGGTTTGTAAAGATCAGTAAGAGCTCAGCGAGGGAAGACTGTTTCAGAGTTTACAACATAGAGAAAAGTAAGATGGTTGATGAATTAAAGAAAATTGGTAGGATTGGCATAACCACTGATTTGTGGAAATCATGCCATAAGACACAGTACATGGTGGTCACGGCATATTTTATTGATTATGATTGGCAGTTGCAAAAAAGAGTCTTAAACTTTTGCAATGTGCAACCACCACATACTAGAGAGTTGATCGTTGAAGCTTTGGCTAAGTGTGTAAGTGATTGGAGTCTTAATGATAAGATTTCTAGCATTACGGTGGATAATTCTTCTTACAATGACAAATGCATAAGAAATTTAAAAGAACATTTCATGCAGCGGAAAACCCTTCCTATTGGTGGTAGACTGTTCCATGTGTATTGCTGTGCGCACATAATCAATTTGTTGGTCCAAGATGGTTTGAAGGAGATCGGAGACATAATTGACGCCGTTAGAGATGCGGTGAAATACTTGAATTCTTCAGAGTCCCGTCTTCGAGGTTTTGCTACCATCGCGAAGCAATACAATAGATATAATAAGAAACTTATTTTGGATTGTCCAACACGATGGAACAGCACTTACATGATGTTGTCTGCTGCTTTACTAGTGAAACATGCCTTTACAAGATATGATGACGTGGATAAAGAATTTGAGAAGTTTGCACCATCCATGGTTGATTGGGATAAAGTTGGTGGCGTCTGTGAATTTTTGAAGCTCTTCTACTCCATCACTAATACTATTTCTGCGGTCAAATATCCTACCTCCAATATGTTTCTCGTAGAATTGGCAAGGATAAAAATGTTATTGGATGAGAAGAAGAATGATTTGAATGAGGATATGAAGGTAATGTCTAAAGTGATGTTAGAGAAGTTTGATAAGTATTGAGGGGAGTGTAATGCGTTGCTTTCTTTAGCTGCTCTCCTTCATTCTAGGTTGAAGAAGGAGATTGTGACACATTGTTTTAAAATCATTTTCGGCCCATATGCATATCAAAACAATGTAGATGACATGGTACCACTGTTGAAGGTCTTGTTTGAAGAATACAGGGTTACCCATACAAGTGCAAGTGGAGGATCAACACATTCGTCGTCACAGGTTAGTTTGACTGTAGCTTCATCCAGCAAGGGTAAATCTAACTTGTGTTGGGAAGGGCTGGGGGATATCAGTTGCATAAGCGACGATGAAACGCCTAGTACTCTTTCAGAGGTTGATATATATCTGAATGAAAAGAAACTAAAAGCCTCACCGGACTTAGATGTGTTGTTGTAGTGGAAATTAAACAGTGGATGCTTTAGTATTCTTTCAAGGATTGCTCGTGATCTTCTATCCATTCCGGTTAGTACTGTTGCCTCTGAGTCTACATTCAGCGCCGGTGGACGCGCCATAGATGATTACCGATGCAGTCTATCAGTGGGGACTGTGGAGATGCTCCTGTGTGCGGGCGATTGGGTACGACAATCGAGGAATGCAACGAAGGTAAATTATACTATTATTTGTAACTTTACTATATCAGTTCACTATTATGTTATAATACTTGTGGTAATTGTTCTTTATTTCTTTAGGTGGAAACAGATGATCAGAATGCATAGGAGGAGATTATATTACCAGATTGATTGTAGCTTGTAATCACTTTGTTCCATTGCTTGTGTGCTTTATTATTATTTTTTCATAAAGTGAGCAATGTTGTGTGATATAATATAATGCTTGGTTGGATGAGTTATTTCTATATGGCTTTTCAAGTCTCTCAAATAGATTTATGTGTAAAACTATGCATGTGTAAAAAAGTTTGCTGTTCTAATATCACTACTTTGGAAATGTCTATGAAATGCAGGCTCAACATTTGGATTCAACAGAGATGAAACACCTGAGTTCACATTACTTTGCAAATGGAGCAGTTCTTTTTTTAAAAGTTGGGTCCAGGTTTACAATGTTACCATTACATTATGCCTTATTGCATTTTACTTTTTTATGGTTGTGCTCCAGCTTACCTTGCTAAACGTTTATACGTTCATCTTCAGTGGTAGATGCTTAGCACTTAGAATTTTATGATGTTGTCGTTATGTTGGTTTTGTTGGAAACTTACCACTTACTGAGAATATTATGAGGTTAATGTTTTGACAACTTGTTATGTTGCCTTATGGTTTTAACCGCTTTTCCTCACAATTTGCATAACGAACATATTCAGTAATAGATGTTTTGGGCACTTTAATCTCAGATTGCTGAAATTTGGAGTTGAACAGACTGAGTAAATGCAGCAGGGATGGTTCAGCTTCTTTTGTTCGCGAACGGGCTCGGCTCGTTTGACACCTTAGTGAGCCGAGCCTGAACCTATAATTTATGTTCGTTTAAAAACCGAGCATGTTCGGCTCGTTTGGCAATTAAGGCGAGCCGAGTTCGAACTAGCTAATACTTGGCTCGTTTGGTTCGTTTACAACCTTAGTCTTCGGTATCATGGCTTTTAAGTTATTGTTTTTGTTTAGACAAGAAGACTAGAAGTAGTTCCCCTTTATATCCAGCTTCGTTCTCCTTGTGGAAAAGGATTGACCTTCACATTTTTCGCCATTAGTCAAAGTACGCAGTAATTGCAATTGGAGATTACAGAATCTACTTTGCTATTGCTTGTTGGAAAAAGGCTCAACCCCAACACAAAAGGCCTCCACTGCTCCAGACTCAAGTAGCTGCATGGAGGATGTAAATCAGTAGTCCAACGGTTTTCTAGATTAGGTGAAATCTTACACAGTTACCAACACAAGGTGCCCCTCCACAAATGAGGCCTTTGGCCAGGCAGTATAGGAACACTCACACTGTACGCGTTCCTGGATTTGAATTCATGATCTCTTATTGATAATCCTCAACTCAAATACCAACTGGATTATGCAATGAGAGCAACTACTTTGCTATTGCTGCCAAGTATCAAAGCACCCACTGGATATATCAGTGGCTTTCCCTAATCCCAATGCATTTTTACATCCTCAAAAGCCTCACAATCACGTTAACGTAATGGATCCAACAGTAACCCATTTCTGTCTCAAATGGGATCCATTCACCATGCCTCACGACTCCTTTTGTTGTAATATATCGCGCGGTGATTTTTTTCACTGCAACGCTATCAATGAAGAGTAAGTCACTTGAACTATTATTTAGTCTGAATAGATATATGCTTGAAGGGCGGGTGACTTAAACTATTGATTAGTCTATGTAGATATATACATGTCATATTGTTATTGGGCCTTACAACCAAAATGTGTCTTTGTACCAATCTTCACGTAAATTATATACCAGAGATAGACTGGTTTGCTTGAAGAGAATGATTTGTACGATCAGCTCGAATTATGTTCTAAATGAGTATCCGAAACGTTTATTGTTTAATGGGACTCTCTTACCGTGTGATGAAGGTCACCGCCTACCAAAGTTGACCATCCTTTATCCAGTTTCTTAGTCTCTCTTACTGCTGTAGGACCTATATAGCATCACTAGAAGGAGGGTTAAATAGTGAGTGCAAAAAACTTGGTTTTCAAAACTTTTTAAATCCAATATTTCACTTCTGAAAACAGATTCTGTTTTGAGATCCTGATTTAGATTAATTAGATGATCAGGTTGTAGACTTTCAAAAATTGTGAAATTTGGTAACAATGTGCTCTAAGATGTTATTAGTGTGTCACAAAAATTTCAGATTAAAATTCAAAGTATAAGGCCTTAAAAAAACGTTTTTACTCAGATTGTGTCAATCTATGACAAGTTGTTCCTCAAAATGAAAAATTTATTCCTATTAATTGACAACTCCAAATGATCTGAAAATTTTATAGTATATGACCTTTAGAATGTGTAATTTAAAGGGTTGAAATATTTCTTCGAAATTCCTTTGGCAAGTATGTCAACTACGTTGATGTTCTTAACTTTTGTAGATCTGAAAATCAGATTGCACTTGTCTCAGACTATGAACGTTTGAATGACTTATCCTTATCCAAATTCGATGAAACTTGTTTTAAATGAAAGCTAAGATGTGCGGCTATGTTTCTGCAACATTTTATGATTTTTGGAAAACGTTTGCTATTTTTTTTGTGAGTATGAAAACGATGCGGAAAACTGAAAACTAAAAGTAAAAGTGTTGAAAGTAAATAGCACTAAGATTTTTATACTGGTTCGGTTAAATCAACCTAATCCAGTCTTTGAGGATACCTTATTTGGTATTCACTAATCTCAAATAACACCTTGACACAAGGGTGACTGGAGTTAAACAACAACTCTACCCTTTTACAATCAAACAAACAAAAACAACAACACGAACACCACCACTGAACAAATGAATGTTTGATCACACCTTGATCAACCTTTTACAAGAGATGAACGTATGTGGGTGGTATAATCAAAGCATATGTAGTATATGAAAGATAAGAATGATAGGCTTGAGGCTAAGAGCAAGAGAAGAGAATAAGAGAATAGTCTTGCTTGATCTTGATAGAATATGAACTTTGGCTTCCTTGCTTGAATCATCTTCCTCCTTTTATAGTTGAATGGCCGCCCCATAGGGTTATGTTCTTCCTTAAAAATTGTCTTGAATACTCTTGGAAGATTGCTTTGTATAAGTGGTGACACACCCTTGCTTACTTGGCGAAATATAATTGGACGAACGACTTGTCTTCGCCTAGTTGTCATTTTATGATTGGCCATCTTTAATCTACCTTGACACTCCATAAATGAGCTGGAAATTCAAATAAAAAATCTGAAACACATGCTTAAAATTAAGGATGTTAATTACCAATTAATCATGATATGATTCTCCCACAATTTTTGAAGAAAATTGGAAGTTATTCAAGGCCAAAAATCGGCTAGCATGCATGTGCTGAATAATTTTCAACATGTGTTCTATTTTGAAATGTTTCCTTGTGTGTCTTTCCCTCTTCAATGTCACCAATTATGTATGACTTATCCTCCACCAATTAAAGTGTCAAACAAGCTCCACCTAGGCTCCAAATAAGTTGAAATAGGCATGTATACCACCTGCACATGTGCTGAATTCTCTTTTGGTAAACTTTGTCAAAAAATAATGCATAATCATCACACACATGATAAATTACAATCAACCATTAATTGATTTTCCTGGAATACTCTAATATGTCTTCGATGGGTAAAAAGTGTCTAGATACATGTTATATCAAGACAAAAACGTGCCATGTATGCATAAGTGTAGACTACCGAATTTTTGACTCTAGTCGATTACGCGATTTTTCTCCGATTAATCTCAAACTTCTTAGATATGTAATATATGTTATGTCACACATAATATACATTTCAGCTCCTATGGCTGAGGTTAAAAATGTCATGTGCTTGAAAAAGTTTGAGTTTGAATTTTCCATAAATCAAGCCAAATTGTGGGTGATTGATGTGTGTAAACATGGTATGACTTTAGGGCTGATTTTGACATGTGATGCACGAAATTTCTGAGTATTTTGAGTGTATATGGGCTGACCATCTTTATATGGCAAGTACGTGACATGTCGGTGATGGTTGGATAGTCACCTGATACGACAATTTTCAGTTTGTGGGCTCGTGACATGTCGATATAATTTTCGTAACAAGATGACTTGTAATATATGATATGAGACATGTATATACTAACAAATATGATGCGCATATGATGGTGTGATGTCGACGTAGTTTATGAAGTGTATGACGTGTCGGTGGAACGTCGGGATAGAAACGTATAATTCGTCGTTATAAAAAAAATATGTATACAATATATACATGTATATCTATATATGTATATATACATACATACATACATATATGTATGTATATGTGTGTGTGTGGCGTGTTTATATGTGCGAAGAGAGTACTTTCTATATCAAGTTTGTTGCCAAGTAGTTCTCTTCAAATATATCTCCATTAAGCTCTTCATTTAATGAACTAGGTAGTTCATCTCCTTAAGCACTTCACTTAATGAACTAGTTAAGTTCATTAATCATGGCACTTGAAAATAGTATAAAGACAACAAATGTTTGTCATATGATGTAAGTCTTAACGTTTCATGGCACGTTATTACGATAACAATATGTATAAGCATGTAAAGCATATTTATCACATAAGCATGTCAAGTAACAATGTATTCATGCATTTTCAAATCATTAAAACCCCAGTTTCTCAACAATCTCCTCCTTATAGTACAGTCGGCCTCATTGCTCTTGAGTGAGAGGATCCAGATCGATTTCTGGAATCATTGACACGTTTGCCTGAAGCATTTTTTTTCCTTTTCCTTTTTTTTGGAGGGTCGGGGTAGCTTTTATCTTTCTTACATACAAGGCGAATATATTACAACAAATGGATTAAAAAGAGAAAAAAGCGACGCGCAAAATTCTGCCACTTACTGACATCAGAGAGAAACTTTGTTAGTGTATAGTAGTAATGTTACAGCCCGGGAAATTCGTTATGTAGTATCAACCTTCAATACCGTAAACATAATCTCATAGGTGTACGATTCATTAGCAAATATATCATAAATGTTTGAATCCACACAATAAAAGCTCAAATTAACTTAGTTAGTAACGACTTACACTATTAGTATAAATTAAATCAAAAAGAAATACATGACACAACAATATTATACTACCTTAAATAAAAAGAAAATAAAATACATACATGAAAGAAAAAGAAAAGGAAAATGAAAAAAGAAGGTGAAGACAACTTGTCTCACACTTTAAACATTTGACATAAAAAAATAGCATGCTTAGGAATCTTGTCATAAAACCCATTCATTACACCCATACTTGTCTAAAGGTTGTCTCCCACCCCATTTCTCCACCATCATGGCCGGCCACCCCCCCTTAGAAAGGTAGGGTATTATTTCTTCTTTAACCTCTCACATAATTGCATCTTCAACCAACCAATTTCATACTACCTCCAAGGAAAAATCTCAAGAACACTCCAACACCCCCCTTAGTCCCATATAGGCCGAAAGTTTGGTCTTCAACAAGGAGAAGATTTTCTTCTCCTTTCTTCATACCAACATCACTTAAATCAAGTACCATGAACACTCAATCAACCAAGAAAGATTCAAGAAGGTTGTAGCATCTAGAATCAAAAACAATCAAGGTAAGAACTTTATGAAGTTTAAGTTTGATTCTTCTATACTTAGTTTTATAAGTTGCTCACTAACCCTCCTTTAAACCCTAAAAACCATGTATACCTAGGAGGAAGGAAGAAGAACTCTCTTCCAAACCAAGTGAAGGAAACATCTTCTAAGTGTAAGAAAGGTGAACCAAGGCAAGTACTCTTCCTAGATCCTTCATGGCTTTACAATTCATAAGTATTTATGTTTATATCAAAGTTGGATCATCATGTAGTATGTACAAGATTCTCTTTTCAAGAAAGTATAGATCTATATTTGAGTGTTAAATATATATATATATACACTATATACACACGCACATTAAATATATATATATACACTATATATATAAGCACGCATAACATATATCCATATTATAAGTATTGATGTTGATGTATATATATATATGTATAAGTGTATAGATCTACATATAAGTACGTATAGATGTATAAATGTATATATATACACTATATACACACGCATACAAAATACATATATATACCCTATATATAAGCACGCATACATATATCCATATTATAAGTATGTATGTTGATATATATATATATATATGTATAAGTGTATAGATCTACATATAAGTATGTATAGATGTATAAATGTATATTAATATACTCATTTGGTTTTGAGTATCAATGTATATATATATATATACACATTCTGTTTTGATGTATATATATATATATACACATACGATTTATATATATATATATATATATATATATGTATAGGTGTATAGATCTATGTATGTGCATATACGGATCTATATGTATATATGCATATGTGTAATATATATTTTAAAGAGAGGAAATGAATAAGTATTTGTGTATTACATACTATATAGTAAAAAGATTTTATAAATGTATATATAGTATATATACATGTTCGGCCTTTAGGGCCTTGATGACAAAATGATTTCATTATATTTTGTACAAGTATATATATGTATATATGATGAATATGTTGAGCTATGAAAATGAATAAGTTTTAGATACTATACAATATATCATAAAATGATTTACATATATATATACGTACTCTATATATATTCGGCCATAGGCCTAAATGACAAAAATATTGATTTCATTGTATACAAGTATATATCTACGTATATATGATAAATATGTTAAGATATGAAAATGAATAAGTTTTGGATATTACATAATATATCATAAAATGATTTATATACATATATTCCATATGTATATATTCGGCCTTTAGGCTTGATAACAAAATGATTTTACTATATTTTATACAAGTATATATATGCATGTATGATGAATATGTTAAACTATGAAAATGAATAAGTTTTAGATATTACATAATATATCATAAAATGATTTAAATATGTATATGCTAAGTATGTACATTCGGCCTTAAGGCCTTAGTGACCAAAAACGATTTCCACATATTTTTACACAAGTATATATGTATATACGGTGAATATGTTAAGTTATGAAAGTAGGCTAAGTATGTAACATATTTATGTATTATGATATGAAAAGTATGAAATATAATGTATGAGTATGATATGTTACATGTTATGTATAATAATATAGGTAGGTTATGATAAGATATAGGTTATGAAATCTAAGATGAAATGTTAAAGTAATAAGAAATTTCATGATGTAGGCATGTAAGTATGAATTATGATATGCATGTATGGAATAGATGTTACCAAATTATTGTGTGATGATAATAGAGAAAAAGGGGCTGTTTTAGTGTGATGGCAGAATGGTACTTATTCGTAGGCAAAAATGGTATTTTGTTTAAGTTGTGATATGTAGAAGGAAATTAAGTAAGTGATGTTACTAGTGGTAGCATGACAAGATACCCGTATTTGACGGAGTCTCACGTTGCATGAAAACAAGATTTGCAAAGTATGTTGTCACAGCTCATGTTTTAAAAGTTCATATGCATAGGAATAATGAACACGAGACGGATGATTCCAATGACCCATGTTATGTTATGATCATGTTATGTTATGTTATGTTGTAGCGCTGTCCTGACATCGGGACCGGAGTGGTAGATGTCAGGGGCCCATGTTTACGTTATGGCTGAGTGTAACACCGGGTCTGGGACACGGGATCTCAGTCATAATGCGTCACCGTTAGCACATGTACCTATGTTCATGATGTTATGTTGTACATGTACTATATGGGGAATCATTCGGTATGTCGTGCGTTATTATTCTTATGAAAAGTGCTATAGCCAACGATGAAAATGTTATGTCTTCAGGTTATGAAAATGTCATGTTATGCAAGTTATGAAAAACATGTCATGTTTATGAAAAGTCATGTTTACGAAAAGTCATTTTATGAAAAGCCATGTTTTATGCATCATGTCATGATCATGTCCCTTAGGTGAGGATTAGAATATTCGTACGAACATTATGCCTTAAGACGATTAAGGAAGATCGTGCACATAGATGTGATGAATGCAAGTTATGACTTTAGTGTAAGATGAATTAGTATTCAAGTACGAAAGGGATACTAAGGATATGCTGAGGAAGAATGATATGACCTCTCAGGTATGAGATAAAATTTTATGTTCTGTTTTATCCTTATATAATGCTGCCATTTGTAAATGGAGATGTAATTACATATACGTTGTTACTTTATCACTACTTGTCAACCCATGTATGATTCACATGAAGTATCTATAAAGAATACTTGCTGAGCGATTAAAAGACGGTGGTTATCGCTCATACTTGCCTCTTAACATTTCAGAGAACAGAGACCCTGATGCCGTGTTCATTGAGGAGGAACCCCAGATAGAGTATCCGTGAGCGAAGATGTAGGCTGAAGAGATGTACCTGTTGTGTGAGCTTTATTTTATGTTGATGTAATAAAGTTCTCGTGAGAAACTGTATTTGTGGTTGTGTGGATTTGAACGATTTGTAATAACATTATGTATGTTGTGGGTTTGTTTTAAGATGCTTCCGCTATATCGATTACAATTCATGTTGACATGCACATGTATGGTATCGACGCCTTGTACTCTATGGAGTAGAGTATGGCGGGTGCACAACCGGAACTCTGGTTTCGGGCGGGGCGCTACAAGTAAAATAAGAATAGAAGCACCATTATGATTTTAATAGATTAGTTTAGTGAGAAATTTTTTGTCTTTTTCCGTCATTATTTGTGCATATATAAGTTATGACTATTTTATAATCCGAAGCTGTCTATTTGTATTTTACTAAATTCCTTCACTAACACACTAGCATACCATAGCACTATTAATGTGTCATATATGCTGGTACACATAGACTCGAGGTCTCACTGGAAGAAAACTCTTGTTGAATAAAATGGAAAGAAGTTGAATTTGGGTCAAGTTGCAAACTGTGGTTAGCAACATACTTTGAGCTAAGATTATGATTAGTCTCACTTATGATGAGTAAAAACTAATGAGTCATTAATTATCTGCGCGACGACTAGATAATTTTAGGCTTTTGAATCACTCAATTCCGATATTGAGTGAATGAGAAATTAATGCTCAAAGTAAGTGGAGAAAGTCAGCTCAGCTCGGCCCATACCTGATGGGCTCAAGTTGCGGACTGAGCTGCGGACCTGATGGACTCACGTGGTGGATTGGACTACAGGTCAGGCTACAGGCTGTAGACTACAGGCCGAGTCTTGTAGCAGCGGGTCAGATCTCATCAGCTAAGATGAAGTTTGTTGAGTTTAAAACTCTCTAGCTTGTTAAGATATGCTAAGGTTAACTTTTGAAAAGTTGTTGAGCTTTAACCGGTCAGACGGACCTGAATCTGTTATGATCTGATGGCTCAAATTGAACGGTTATTTGATCTGACCGCTGAGGGGAGACCTGGTGTGGTTATCTGATTCAAGAATTCAGGCCGAGCAGGTATTTGATCCTGCGGTTATGGTTGAACTGATAGTAACAGAATGGCCTCACAATTTCCCTTTAAATAGTGGCCAAGTTGACCTCTGTGGTCATTCATATTCACTCAGAAATCTGAAAATCTTCTTTTCTCTGCAATCTCTCTCTGCATAATCATTCTCTTACATACACTCTGCATTTTAGTATTCCGAGAAGTTCAGGACAACTTACAGGTTCGTTTGAGTTTTTACGCTGCAGTGCTGCTCGTCTGAACTGACTTCCGTTGTATCTCAGGAGACGATTGCTCTATCCGGTTGGACACAGTATACCGGAGCAATATGTCTTAAGGACAGAGTCCTGGACTTACCTCAGATCTCTGCTCAGTTGATCTATTGAGGTTATTGTCGTGTTGAGCTCTGCTGCTCGAGGGATAGCACAACACTGTTGTTGTATAGTGTTGCAGATCTGAGCTCTGCTATTTGGCTGAGAACATCCGTTGTTCTGCAACACTGCCGTGCTGAGCTCTGCTTTGTGTTGAGCTCGGCTGAAGTGAATGAAAGCACAACTGTTGTTCTGTTGTGCTGAGGTACCGAGGTCGGTAGGTTGGCCATTAGTCCAGAACGCAAATACAATTGCGCTGACTGGACTGATCTGATGTGACTGATCAATCTGACTTCAGTTCAGCTCGGCTGGAACACTAACAGCACAGAACTACTGTTCTGAAGTGCTATTCAGTTCAGGTTGGCAGGTCAGCTGACTGTTCAGAACGCAAACTCAATTGCGCTATCTGAACTGTCTTGACTTAGCGGATCGATCCAGCCTGCCTTGAGCTCTACATGTCGACACTACTTTATTTCACAAGCAAACTATACAGAAGTCAATTGCGTCTGACTTGAATTATTCCCAACAATTCTTAAGACGTACTCGTTATTGATTCTGTACTGATCTTCATTTGTTTCTAACAACTTACAGAAACTCAATGGAGAATACAAGTTCTAGCTCTGTTAAGGGAGTTGATGCTCAGAGTGCTGCTCCAGTGGCACCAAATGCTAGGGTGCCGATGCATGCTCCTCCTGCACAGGGTCCTGTAGTGGCCCAAGTGGAGACACCAAAAAAGTTCAGTGGGAGCTTCTTCAAATGCTGGCAGCAGAAGATGCTGTTCTTCTTGACTGCCATGGGGATGGCCACTTTTCTAACCGAGGACCCACATGTGGTGGATCCAGTGGAGGACCAAACCTAGAATATGCAGAACAAACTTTCTGTTGAAGCATGGAACTTTAACAATTATGTTTGTTTGAGCCATAATCTGAGTTGTTGTATAGCTACACTATACAAGCCTCTTGTTCATATTTTGTAATATTGATTAGCCAAATTTATAAGGCTACAGCAATAGGTGATAGAGGTGTTGCAACCAAAGTTGCATAGAGGTGTTCATCCAAGTCTTGAATAGGGTTGGTGTATAACCCAAGATCAAGCTTGGTTCTTATTGTATTGTTGTTTATTCCATATTAAAATCCAAGGAAAGGTGTTCCTTGAGACTCGAGTAGGTCACATTGATTGAACCAGGATAAATTCTCGGTGTTCTGGTCTTCTTTCCTTCTTTACAGTTTTCTGCTTATTTTCACTGTAGTTTTCACTCAACTTCACGTGTCTTAAAAAATAGCAAAACATTTTCAAAATTCGTGATTTATTTATGGGTTATAAGTCAGACTGTTAGCTTTCGTTTGCTACAAAAATCATTTGATTTGAGCAAATGAAAGTTAGTCTTTCGGCCTTTTCAAGATAACTGCTCTATTTTGGCTGCAATCTGACCAGTCTTAAGGAAACTTGCATTCTGATTTTATCAAGCATAGTTTCTTATCAGGACCTTTTGGAAACATAAACTAGGCATCTTAAGGAGTGTTGTTATATAAAGATCAACCTTTTTGGTTGAGTAATTAAAGAGAAACACGTTTGCAAATTTCAGCATCTTCCTGTCTAATCGTATCCAGATTGACCATCTGAATATTTTTATTTGTTTGAATGGTCAAACGGTCTTGTTTTTATCTCATTTTTGGGAGTCTAGTCAAGACATTAAAGTTGATTTCTGGAAAGTTTTATAATTTCTGAAGTTGTGTACACTGACTTTTGAATTTTTCAAAAACGGATATTGAATCTAAGTAGCTCTCAGATTCTATTTTCAAATGGGATTTTAATTCAAGGGTAGTAGTGTAATTTCCGCTAACTACTATTCACCCTCCTCTAGCGATATTTATTGCTGGTGTTACGGTCCAACACTTTCAAAGACTATAAAAATGAAGTTGAGAATCAACTTAGCAAACAAATTAAAGCAATTCGTCGTGATAGAGGTGACGAATATGATACATCGTTTAATGAATTCTGTTCAGAAATGGCATTATTCATCAAACGAATGCACCATATTCACCTCAATCGAATGGTATTGCTGAACGCAAAAACCAAGCTCTAAAAGAGATGATGAATGCTATGTTGATAAGTTTGGGCTTACCTCAAAACTTGTGGGGGGAAGCCGTTATCTCAGCTAACGTCATTTTGAATAGATCTAAGGAGATAGATGAAAAACCTTATACGAGCTTTGGAAAGGCCACAAGCCTAGATACAAATACTTGAAAGTGTAGAGGTGTCTGGCAAAGGTTGGTGTACCCAAACCAAGACAAGTAAGAATTGTGCCTAAAATGGTTGGTTGCATTTATAGGATATGAAACTAACAGCAATACATATCGTTTTTGGTGCACAAATCAGAAATTCCTGACATACATGAAAATGTTGTCATGGAGTCAAGGAATGCAGTGTTCTTCAAAGATGTCTTTCTGAGGAAAGACAAGAACAATGAAGAAACAAGAACTGGTAAACGAATACGAGAGGCGACTGCTCAAGAAAATGAGGAACTTCATCAAAGCATGCGTGCAAGAAAACAAACTTTGTTTGGTTCAGATTTTCTAACCTATATGATAGAAAACGAGCCAATGAACTTTTTCAAGGCAATGTCAACTCCAGAAGCTCTTTTCTGGAAAGAGGCAATAAACAGCGAGATAGACTTGATTCTTTAGAATCACACTTGGGAGTTGATTGAGCTTCCACCAGGAAGTCAAACACTCGGGTGCAATTGGATTTTCAAGAAGAAGATGAAAGAGGATGGGTCTATCGAAAAGTATAAGGCCAAGTTGGCAGCAAAAGGCTATCGACAAAAGGAAGGCTTTGACTTTTTTGACACCTACTCACCAGTAACTAGAATCACTTCTATAAGGATGCTAGTTGATATTGTTGCAGTTTATAATCTGGAAATCCATCAGATGGATGTGAATACTGCTTTTCTGAATTGTGAGTTGGATGAAGAAATTTATATGAAACAACCCGAATGGTTTGTGGCTCCAGGACAAGAATTGAAAGTTTGTAGACTTGTCAAGCCTTTGTACGGACTGAAGCAAGCGCTTAAACAGTGTCACTTGAAATTTACTTGAAATTTGATCAAGCTATGCTATCTAATGGTTTCAAGATCAATGAGTGTGACAAGTGTTTCTACATTAAGAACACATAGAATGCATATGTGATAGTTTGTCTCTATGTAGACGACATGCTAATCATGGGCAGTACATCTTAAATACAAAGAAGATGTTGACGAAAAACTTTGATATAAATGATATAGGAGTTGCTAAAGTTATTCTAGGAATTAAAATTTCTAGGATAGCCGAAGGACTCGTGTTATCACAATCTCACTATATTGAATCTGTTTTAAAACGTTTCAATATGCTTGATTTGAAATAGTGAAGACTCCACTTGACTTAAGTATACACTTAAGGAAGAACCCAGACGAGCTAGTAGCTCAATTGGAGCACTCGCAAGTAATAAGAAGTCTGATGTATATAACGAACTGTACAAGACCAGACTTAGCATGATCGGTAAAAGAATTGAGCAGGTTTACCAGTAATCCAAGTAATGATCATTGGAATGCTCTAAATAGAGTGATCAAATACTTGAAGTATACAAAGAATCTTGGATTACACTACTCAAGATATCCAGCAGTATTGGAAGGCTACTGTGATGCCAACTGGATATGTGATAGTAAAGATTCTAAGTCGACTAGTGGATGTTTATTCACTGTTGATAGAGGTGTTGTATCGTGTAAGTCCACAAAACAAACGTGCATAGCTCATTCTACTATGGAAGCGAAATTTATAGCATTAGATAAAGCAGGAAAGAAGCTGAATGGCTTTGAAATTTCCTGAAGATGTGTCATGCTGGCCTAAGCCAATCGCTTCTATCAACATACACTGTGATAGTCAGTCAGCTATAGGGCGAGCACAAAGCAACATCTATAATGGTAAGTCTCAACACATGTGTCATAGACACAATACCATTAATTAGTTGATCTCTAATGGCGTGATTTTCATTGATTACATAAAATCAAAGGAGAATCTTGCGGATCCACTTACAAAAGACTTGACTAGAGATCAGATATCAATTTTGACAAACGGAATGAGACCAAAGCCTATAATGCATGAATATTTATAAGGGTAACCCAACCTTGTTGGCTGAAGATCCCGGAATCTTGGTTCAATAGGACAACTAAGTTATGAAGTTCAGTGAGCACTTACTTATTCGGTTAAATAAAAGTGATGTCTGCAGAGAAATATGGATAAGCTGAGGCTTTTAATGGTTCTTGTATCTTGATATTTCAAGTGAGGTATGACATAATACTCTTGATAAGAAACACCTATGTAAGTGTGAAGTGTGGGAGCTTCTATGAGAATTTTGTAAGGCCAAAGTTTTCTAATACACTTTCTAAAACCAGGTGGTTCATAGCCAAAACGAATACAATCATGAGAACCAAAAAGGTGTTAAAGGAAAGTTGTGTGAGTACTGTTCTCTAGGTTCACACTAAAGGCCGATTAATTCAAGACATCAAGTTACTAATTAGCCGAGTGGATCCGATGATATTTCACTAAGAAAGGCTCAAAGCTAGAAGCTACCTCTTTTGATGCAACCTTTTCTTGTCTGAATTCTTGGTAGAGTCTACATAAACACTTGCGTTAATTTCTATTCATGTGGGGGATTGTTAGAGAAAATGGAAAGAAGTTGAAATTTGGCCAAGTTGCAAACTGCGGTTAGCAATGTACTTTGAGTTAAGATTATGATTAGTTTCACTTCTAATGAGTAGAAACTAATGACTCCTTAATTATCTAAGCGACAAGTAGATAATTTTAGTCTTTTGAATCACTCAATTCCGATACCAGATGTATGAGAAATTAATGCTCAAAAATAATGGGAGAAAGTCAGCTCAGCTCGGCCCATATCTGATGGGCTTAGGCTGGCGACTAAGCTGCGGACCTGATAGGCTCAGGTTGTGGACTGGACTACAGGCCAGGCTGCGGGCTACGAACTACAGGCGGGGTCGTGTAGTAGCGGGTCGGATCTTATCAGCTGGGATGAAGTTTGTTGAGTTTAAAACTCTCCAGGTTGTTAAGATATGCTAAAGTTAAATTTTGAGAAGTTGTTGAGCTTTAACCGGCTGGGCTGACCTGAATCTGTTATGATCTGATGGCTCAAATTGAACAGTTATTTGATTAGACGGCTGAGAGCAGACCTGGTGTAGTTATCTGATCCAAGGACTCAGGCCGAGCAGGTATTTGATCTTACGACTATTGTTGAACTGACTGTAACAGACTAACCTCAGAATTTCCCTATAAATATTGGGCAAGCTGACCTCTGTGGTAATTCACATTTGCTCAGAAATCCGAAATTATTCTTTTCTCTGCAATCCCTCTCTGCATAATCATTCTCTTGCATACACTTTACATTTCAGTATTTCGAGAAGTTCAGGACAACTTACAGGTTCGTTTGAGTTCTTACGCTGCAGTGTCGCTTGTCTGAACTCACTCTCATTGTATCTTGGGAGACGATTGCTCCATCCGGTTGGACACAATATAACGGAGCAATACGTCTTAAGGACAGAGTCTTGGACTCACCTCGGATCTCTTCTTAGTTGAGCTGTTGTGGTTATTGTCGTACTGAGCTCTGCTGCTCGATGGATAGCGTAAAATTGTTGTTGTACAGTTTTACAGAGCTGAGACCTACTGTTTGGCTGAGAACATTCGTTGTCTTGCAGCACTGCCGCGCTGAGCTCTGCTTTGTGTTAAGCTCGGCTGAAGCGGCTGAAAGCACAACTGTTGCTCTGTTGTGCTGAGGTACCGAGGTAGGCAGCTCGGCCATCAGTCCATAACGCAAATACAATTACATTGACTGGACTGATCTGATCTGACTGATCAACTTGACTTCAGTTCAGCTCAACTGGAAGGGTGACAATACAGAACTACTATTCTGAAGTGCTATTCAGTTCAGGTCAGCAGGTAGACTGACTGTTCAGAACACAAACTCAATTGCTCTATCTGAACTGTCTTGACTTAGTGGATCGATCCAGCCTACTGTGAGCTCTACAGGTCGTCATTGCTTTATTTCACAAGCAAACTGTACATAAGTCAATTGTGTTTGACTTAAATTATTCCCAACAACTCTCTATCCTTTGGGATGTAGTTGTCTAGCTCTCGCTCTCATCAGATCCTAACGATAGCTTTTGATGTCGTTGAGATATACTAGATATGTGTAGATGTTAGAATTATAAATGATTTGGTAAAATGGCGCGTTAGACCTAATCAAGAACCTAACTTCCACGGAAAATGATATCAATCGCCTTTCGTTTAACTTTTATTTTTTTATATTTTTATAAAACGTACATAAGGCTCATTGAAGAAAGAAGTCTTATTCTAAATTTTCTCTACTTGAGGAAAACTTTATGTTAAGTATAATATAGAATGATATCCATAGTTACTCCTTTACCCATCAAGATATAAGTACTTGTTGAACAGCAAATATTCTGTGATTGAGATGATAATATCTATAATTAATCAATTTCAAATTCTTACTGCCAACTAGTAACACTTACGACCGTAATAACCTTTATGTTTGTACTTTAATATTCCGTTTGAAATATTTATATCAAATTTATAATTATATATAGGTATATATTTATAAATCAACTAGCAAAAGAAATTGCTGATCGCATGTAGATTATCATTTACGGACACACAAAACACACAATGTGTGTTGACGAAGATGAAACTCAAAAAATTAACATTAGTTAAAAAAAGGAGTCTAGATATTAAATATCAACTAGCGTTAATTGTTTTCGAATTATTAAAGATGAAGCTTGAAAAGTTAACAAAGTGCCTTTGACACGCCATATAAATAGCAAATTACAATAGAAACACATATCTCGATAAAGTTTAAACAAAGTCTTTTCTCTCTCATATTATTTATCCTAGGGAAAAATAAATTTAACATGAAATCGTTGTTAGGTCAAAATAAATAACGGAAGTATAAAAGTTATATCTTGCCATTATCGATTAGTCGTTGTCTTCGAACTGGAAGCCTGCTACAGAGAAGAATTCCCGTGGAAAATGGAGCCTTCCAGCCTATGCCTATCTGAATGGTGTATTGCTTGGATCGATGGAATATCACAGACCCTTTATTTATAGGCTAAGCTGGGGACCCCATTCCATATTAAACCGACAACTAATTTCTTTCATCAAGGAAATATAATAATTGCCAATCAATCAGAATCAAATCTGATAATTAATATTGTCAATAATTGTTGTGTATCTAGCCAATATTACGTACATGTACGTTATACATGTGATCTACATTAGTGATTTACAAATAAATCACAAGATTCTTGTATTTAATTATAATTATTATAAATAATTCTAACATTCTCCCACTTGGATCACATGTCGAATGCTGGATAACACGGCATAAGTGACAAAACAATATGGCTATACTTTTATTGTCACTTGGATCTATTGACTACCAAACTTAGACTGAAAATACAACACACGAATCAAGACGATCATGCTTTGATGTCAAGCATGTAGGATTTGCAAGGCACCACTAGAAAGGTGGGGGGTTGAAGAGTGGATGTGGAAAATTTTGTTTTTAAAATTGTTTTAAACCAAAAACCCAACTTCTGAAAACAGTTTCTATTTTCAGAACATGTATTGAAATGTTTTGAAAACTAGGTTACAGGTCTTTAAAAATTCTGAAATTTGGTGAGATCTTAGTTTCAGATGTTCTGAGTATGTCCTAAAAATTTCAGATTAAAATTCAACCTTTAACCCCTTTAAAAATCGTTGGTGGTCAGATTGCACAAATATGCCAGAAACGGTAGTCTGATTTGAAAAATTAATTCCGATTAAACCATTACTCTAAATGGTCTGAAAGTTTACTGACAAACCCCTTATTATGTGTATTTAATTGGATTGAAACAGTTCTGCAAAATTCTTTTGGGAAGTATGTCAAATACGTTCAAAGTCTCAACCTTTGCAAGTCTGAAAATCAGATTGTACTAGTCTTAGAACTATTGACGTATGAATGACTTATACTTATCCAAAAGAGTTGAAACTTACGCTAAATGAAACTTAAGAGGTGTGGCTATGAAACTGCAAATTTTGGTAATTTTTGAAAGTCGTTTGTTATTTTTACTAATGCAATAAAAACGATGCAAAGTGTTAGAAACTGAAAGTAAAGTGCTGAAAGTAATAACACGGAGAATTTTATACTGGTTCGGTTAACACAACCTACTCCAGTCTTCGAGGACACCTTCCTCGGTTATCACCAAACAAAATAACATCTTACCACAAAGGTTTACTGGAGTTACACACCAACTCCAACCCTTTACAAATGATACAAGTAATCACACCTTTCACGAACACCACCACCGAACGAATGAAGGTTTGATCACACCTTGATCAACCTTTTACAACAATGAACGTATATGGTGGTCTATACAAAGCCTATTCAATATATTTGAATATTAGAACAATAGGCTTGAAAGAGAAGAAGAAGAAAGAAATGTGGAAGAAGAAAGTGGAAGGCTTTTTTTGCACTTGGAAATTATGACACTTGTCTTGTTTTTGTTTGCTACATCTCTTCTCCTTTTAATCAGCCTTGGCCGCCCCCTTAGGGCTCTTTTCCATCTTGAGAATTCTCTTTTAAGTCCTTGGAATAATGCCTTGTATAAATGTGACATCAACTTGCTTACTTGGCACAACATGATTGGATGGATGACTTGACTTTGCTTACTTGGCACTTCATGATTGGTCCAACCTTGTCACCATTTAGTGTGCGGTAAAAATCTGAGATTAACTTGAAAAACATGTGCCAAAAAGAATTCAAAACACTACCAAATAATCACCATTCAATCCCTTCAATTTTGTGATGCAAATTAAGGACGAACGAATAGTAAATTCGGCCACTATTCACATGTGATGAAAATTTCCAGCATGTGTGTTGCCCTCTTCAAAGTCACCCATCATGTGTGGCTTATTTTTCACCAATTAAAGTGCCAAATAAGCTCCATGTAGACTCCAACAAAGCTGAAAATGGAGTGTGAAATTCCTGCACATGTGCTGAATTTTCTTTTGGTAAATTTTGTCAAATAATGCTCAATATTCACACATATATGGTAAATTATAATCATCCCTAATTTGAATTTTCTAGAACACTTTAATATATATTGAATATGTAAAAAGTGTCTAGATACATGTTACATGTCATGCCAAAAACGTTCCATGTGCCGTGTTCGTAGAAAACCGAATTTTCGACTTTTGTCGATTACGCGATTTTTCTCCGATTAAATTTCAACTTTTTGCACATGTTATATGTATTATGTTACACATAATATACATAAATTAAACTTTAATATTCCGCACTCATGGCTGATTAAAGTGGTGCCTACATGTGACAAAAATGTTGAATTTGAGATTTCCACAATTTGGCCTTAATTGGGGGTGATTTGTGTATGACAACATGGAATGATTTCATGGATGAATATAGCATGTAAGCCACGAAATTTGTGGCCATTTTTGAAGTGCAGGGGCTGGCCATCTATATATGGCAAGTATGTGACACGTTGGTGAAGTTTCGGTATTCACCTGATACGACAGTTTTTGGTTTAGAACCCGTAACGTGTCGTAATAATTTTTTCATCACCACGACTTATATCATATGATATAAGACCTGAATATACTCATAAATATGAGATAAATACAGTGGTGTGACGTTAACGTACGTTCGTAAAATATATAACGTGTCGGTAGTACGTTGAAATATATGTGTATAGTGCCTTTTAAAAAAAATCTGAATATATATATATATATATATATATATATATATATATATATATATATATATATATATATATATATATATATAAGGCGTGTAGATATAGGTAGGAGAGAAATTTTCATTCTTCAATTTGTTGTCTTTGTGCCTTCTCCAAATATATCACCATTTAATGAACTACTTAGTTCATTTAACTAAGTACTTCACTTAGTGAACTAGTTTAGTTCATTAATGGTGGCACCTGAAAATAGTTCAAACACAACAAATGTTCGCCATTTTATGTAAGCTTTAAAGGTTCATGGCTCGTTAGTACGACAACATTATATATGAACTATATAAGGCAGGTTTCATGCAAAAACGTGTCATGCATTTCTTTAATACACGTTATTTAAATCATGCATTTTGTAATCACTCAAACCCCTTTTTCTCAACAAAGCACTCTCTTCCAAGAATTAGAATGCATCAGATACTCAACCGAAAAAAATGAGTAAATCATATCATAATGGGTCCACGTCTATAGAACAAATAGATCCTAACAACTTTAAATGCGCATATTCAAAGTCAACAAATGTCTAGACAAAATAATGTCAAAGTACAACAAATCAAGGAGAACTAAGAAGTCCCATATCAGCAGCATGATCCCTGAGAAATTTAACCGGTAATCCTTTAGTCATAGGATCAGCAACCATTGACTCCGTACTAATGTGTTCAATCTTTACTTCTCTTTGTTTAACATGATCTCTGACCTTCAAATACTTTATGTCGATATGTTTACTGCGACTTCCACTTTTATTGTTTTTTTACAAAGAACACAGCAGCTGAATTGTCGCAGAAAATCTTTATTGGACTATCAACAACCTTAAGACCACTGATGAAATTTCTCATCCATAAGGCCTGTGAAGTAGCTTCATAGCATGCAATGAACTCAACCTCCATTATGGATGAAGCAATAATGGATTGCTTCTTACTCCTCCAAGATACAACTCCTGTAGCAAGAAGAAAGATGTATCCAGAAGTAGATTTACTTGTATCCACACAATGAGAGTAATCAGAATCGAAATATCCAATGACTTCCAAATTGTCTGATCGTCTCTATGTGAGCTTATAATCTTTGGTTCCTTGTAAATATCTCAACATCCTCTTAGCTTCTTTCCAATGAGCCATACCAGGGTTGCTTTGATATCTACCAAGCACTCCGACCACAAATGCAATATAAGATTTGGTACAGACCAATGCATACATAAGGCTCCCAATGGGCGAGACATATGGAATGCTTTTCATTTGATTCTGCTCCAATGCATTCATAGGGTACTGGTCCAAACTGAACTTTTCTTATTTGACAATAGGTGACGCAATGGATGCACAATTATGCATAGCAAATTTCTCAAGTACTTTGATAATGTAGGCCTTCTGAGAAATACCAAGTATTTTACTTGTTCTATCTATGTGAATCTCTATGCCAAGGAAATAAGAGGCTTCACCTATATCCTTCATATCAAAGTTCAAAGCGAGAAATCGCTTAGTCTCATGCAATAACCCAAGATCACTGCTTGCCAACAGAATATCATCCACATATAGGAGCAAGAAAATGTATTTACTTCCACTCATCTTGAGGTATATACATTGATCAACAATGTTCTCTACGAAACTGAATGTAGATATTACCTCATGAAACCTAAGGTTTCATTGACGTGAAGCCTGCTTAAGCCCATATATGGATTTATTCAATTTGCAAATCAATTGATCATTATCAGAATAGACAAAGCCTTTAGGTTGACGTATGTATACCTTTTCATCAAGAACCCCATTCAGAAACGTAATTTTCACATCCATTTGATGTAGCTTGAGATCAAAATGAGCTATTAATTCCATTATTATCCGAAATGAATCCTTCTTTGAGACTGGAGAGAAGGTTTCATGGTAATCAATGCCTTCCTTTTGAGTGAAACCTTTGGCTACAAGTCTGCCTTTATATCGTTCAATGTCATCTAAACAGGTACGTATAGAGCCGAAGGTCTCATTGGAAGCAGACTCTCTGTCCCTTGGGATAGAGGTATTGTCTGCCTACTACTCACCCTCCCCAGACCCTAACGATAGCTTTTGCTGTCGTTGGGACATACTGGATACGGATGATGATGATGATGAAACGAGTCTCTTTTGGCTGAAATACCCATTTGCATCCCACACTGTTTGATAACGGAACAAGTTCCCAGATATTGTTTTTACCCATATTTTCCATCTCCTCTTTCATGGAATCGTACCATAGTGACAATTTGTCACAACTTATGGCTTGTGAAAACGAGATATGGTCATGAATCAGTTTAATGTCATAATCGGACTTTTGAAGATATACAACATAATCGCTAGAAATTGCTGACCTTTTAGTTCTTGATGATCTTCATACTCCCACTAGTTCAGTAGATGTGGAATTAGTGGGTTCAGTTCGTTTTTGATATGATTCTTCAATTTGAGGTTGCACAATTGATGGCTCTTCATTATGATAAGTAGCAACTGAATTTTCCACATATACGGTATAACATTTGTATCCCTTACTTCCTCAAAGTTGAATTCTCGATTTGAATCACTCCCACTAACTTCATGATCCTTTAGAAACTTAGCATTTCTAGCTTCAACCACTTTTAGAGTATGTGAGAGATAATAAAATCTATATCATTTGGAGTTAACTGCATATCCGATAAAATAACCACTTTTCATTCGTTCATCCAGTTTCTTTATGCTTGGGTTGTATACCCTAACTTCAACTGGACAAACTCATATGTGTAAATGTTTTAGACTTAGTTTCCAACCATTCCACAACTCGAAAGGTGTTTTAGGAACGGCCTTGAACCCTATTTAAAACACACATCATTTTTAGATCTTTACTCCAAAAAAATATATGCATATTTGTTGTGCTAATCATTCTCCTGACCATGTCCATAAGAGTCCGATTTCTTCTTTGAGCAACATCATTTTGTTGTGGTGTGCCATGCATGGTATATTGAGCAACAATACACTCCTTTTGAAGGAATTCGGCAAATGGACCAATCATTTGTCCTTTTTTTGTGTAACGTCCATAATATTCACCACCTCTATGAGATCGGACAATTTTAATTGTCTTCTCTTTTTCTTTCTCTACTTCTAATTTGAAGATTTTGAACGCATCAAGTGCTTCATATTTATCAAATAGAAGATAGAGATACATGAACCTTGAATATTTGTCAATAAATGAAATAAAGTATCTCTGACCATTCAAGAAAGGTGTGTGAAAAGGTGCACAAATATCTGTGTATATGATTTCAAGAGGTTGAGAACTTCTTTTGGCACCCTTAATGGTCTTGTTGGTTTGCTTGCCCTTTATGCATCCCACAAAAGTACCTAAATCAGTGAAGTCTAGAGTTTGCAAAACTACTTCATTCACCAATCTTTTCATTCTTTCGATTGAGATATGTCCCAACCTTTTGCGTCACAAACTTGATGAGTTCTCTTTGATAATACAATGCTTTGTACCAGTTTCTGTTAAAAGAGTATGCTCATAAATGAGATCTAACTTAAGTTGAAATAGATAACCATTCAATTTCGCAGAACCAATAACTTTATTCTCTTTCAAAAGATTAACAACAAAAAGATGTGAATAGTAATCATATCCAATAATTGAAAGTCTTGAAAGAGAAACTAAATTTTTGGAAAAAGAAGACACACAAAAAGTGTTTTCTAAATCAAGTTGAAACCAGTTTTCAAAATGAGCCTATAAGATCCCAATCATTCAACAGTAGAGCGCATCTGGTTTCCAGAATAGATGGATTGCTCACTTTTATTTGGCTTGCTCAAGTTTAGAAAGTCCTGTATGGTTTTCCTAATGTGAATTGTAGAACCACAATCAATCCACCATGTATTATCAGAAACCTCAGTAAAATTAGATTCATGACACACAAAGGACAAATTATTTTTCTTCTCCAGCCATCCCTTCCCTTATATTTCAGACAATCTTTTTTCCAGTGTCCCTTTTTCTTGCAAAATCGACATTTGTCTTTATCGCCGGTTTTCTTCATTGGAACACCTTTGCCCTTCTTAGCATTTCTCTTATAATGAGCTGCAAGATGCAGAGTCTCAATGGACTCATTCTTCAACCTCTGCTCCTTTTGAACACACATGGTCAGAAGTTCATTAATTGACCAGTTTTCTTTATGTGTGTTATATGAGATCTTGAATGGAGTGAACTCCGAAGGGAGAGACTTGAGTATGAAATGCACCAGGAATGGCTCTGAGATTTTAACCTTAAGGGAGCTCAATTTAGCAGCAATGTCTCTCATCTCTATGATATGCTCACGCACACCATGGCTTCTGTCATGGGTCATGTTTGAAAGCCTCTTCATAAGGGTGATGGTCACCGCCTTGTCAGAGCTTGTAAATTGATCATCAATGGCTTTCATGTAAGCTTTCACATTATCAAGATTAGGGATAGAACCCCTAATACTTGGACTTATACGAGACTTGATGAGCATCATGCTTGAAGCGATTAGATCGCTCCCAGCGCTCGTAACTAGACCTCTCAGATGGCGTACTTGATTCCGTGGGATTTGGTGGTTTCTCCTCACGGAGTGCTAGGTCTAAGTCCATGCACACTAACACCAAAAGGATGATATCCTTTCATTCAGTAAAATTGTCACCAGTCAGCATTGGAGTACTAGTTGAATCAAATAAAGCAGTAGTGGGAATAACTGCATAACCAAAGAAGCACATATCATGCTATGAACACACATAACCAGAATGAATCAATCAAGTTAATTCAAATAGTATATTCCAAACCTTCCTGTGGGTAGAGGTTGCACTCATGCATAGAATATACTTAAACAATATAAAAATTAAATAAGCCAAAATATTTCTGTACTTGTGGGCACAGGAAATGTTTATGTTTAATTTCCTTGATCAATAAAATAATCGATTCCCTGTGGGGCGGATTGATTACTCTATAAATCAAAACCATAGTATGATGGCATTTTATTTTCTATATACTATATAATTTTAAGATGCTGTCACCACAAAAAGAATTTCGTTTACTAACGAAAAATTCACCGACGCACCTTGTTTCGTCGGTAATTTGTGACGAAATAGCGATACACGCATTTTTGTCGTTAATTACGACGAAAAACGATGAAATATGTTATCGCTAACAAAAAATAGTCAGGTTAATCCTTTCGTTACAATTTCATCGGTGTTTTGTCAGTGGTTCGTCGCTACTCTGCGTCTTTTGTTTGTCGCTATTTAGTTTGTAGCGTTTTGTCGCTATATCGTCGCTAATGTGTCGCTAACATTCCAGAAACATAAACACGGATAAACAAGGAAATGAATTCGTCGGTTAGCAGGTTCTCGGCGTTGTATATTGTCGGTTTTTTGTCGATGAAACCCGCGTGTCCCAAATGTTTCGTTTTACTTTTCGTTCGTATTCCGATTCATCGCTGTGTCAGCGCAGATTCGTCGAGGATTAAACACGTGTATGAATTAAGAAAAAAGAAAGCGATGATTGGGAAAAAAATTTATTCATTTAGAAATAAAAATTTACATTATAAAGACAAAAAATTAAAAAAAAAGAAATCTAAAAGAGAAGCGGAGAGGGACCGTTCACTATTCGTCATCGGAAGAAAGAGTGGCCGCCACATTCTCCGCGAACTCTTTGAGGAGGCGCTTCAGATTGTAATATCTGACTTTCAACTTGCGCAGCCTTCTGTTCACGATGTGCAGTTGCCTCGACTGCTGCTGCATGTTTGCTATAAGCGTACTGTAGTTGATCTGCGGTTCCGGCATTTCTTGGGGTTGTGGTTGAGGAGGAGGCCGTTGTGGTTGAGGAGGAGGCCGTTGTGGAGGTGCACTGTTTGCCCCTCCACGCCTTGGGGTTCTTCTATAACGACGGGGCATACTTTGTATTTTGTTTAGGAAGTTTTATAACTTTGTTTATGTGAAATGTAAGGCTGTGGGATCATATATATAGGTAAAAATAGCGACGATATAGCGACGAATCCGCGATGATATTTTTTCCCGTTACTCAACACCGGAAGATGTGCGGGCATGACACTTCGTTTGAAAAAGCGACGAATTAGGGATGACTTAGCGACGTAAATTCATCGTACGCTGTACCCATCGGGCAGTGTGCGGACACTGCCGTTGGGAACGCATAGCGAAGCCAATAGCGACGAAACATATCGTATGGTGTGAAGATACGTCGTGCGTCGCTATTTCATCGGTAAAGCGTCGTTAAATTCAAACAACCGATAATAAATTCGTCGGTTATTAGGTTCTCGTCGTTGTATTAAGTTTCGTCGGTATATAGTCGCTGTTTAGTCGTCCCAAATTTTTTCGAACCACATTTCGTTTGTATTTTAGCGTCGTCTGTATTTTAGCGTCGTCTAAATTCGTAAGGGATTAAACACATGTTTAAATTAAAAAACGAAAGCGATGATTGAGAAAAAAACTTCATTAATAGAGAATTAAAATTTACAAAATACATAAGGAAAAAAATGAAAAAAAAATTTAAAAGAAGAGCGGAGAGGAGCCGTTCACTGTTCGTCATCCGAACAGAGAGTAGCAACACTCTCCGCGCACGCCTTCAGGAGGCGTCTCAGCTGCGCAGCTTTGGATTTGATCCGCATCTGCCTTCTGTCCAGGTAGTCGAGACGCTCATCCTGTTGCTTAATCACCTCCCTCATCTCCTCCACTGTGTTCTACAGCTCCTTTATTTCTACACAATTGGCGATCCTCTTGCCACCTTGGCCTCTGCACAGTGGGTTCGGAGGAGTCAGCCGGTGGTTGTGGTTGTGGTTGTGGAGGAACCGGTGCAGGTGCGGGTGGTTGAAGGGCCTGTCTTGGGTATGTACGACCACTACCACGACGTGTCTGTGCCTTAGTACGAACCATATTTGTCTCTTTTTATATGATTAGAAAGGAGATTTTGTTTTTTATATTATGAGAGTCACGGCAGGTTGCTGTTTATATAGAGGAATTTAGCGACGCATTAGCGACGACTTAGCGACGTAAATGCATCGTACGTTGTAACCATCGGGCACTGTACAGACACTGCCGTTGGGACTGAATAGCGACGACTTAGCGACGCATATAGCGACGAAACGCATCGTATGGTGTGAAGATACGTGGTGCGTCACTATTTTGTCGGTAAAGCGTCGGTAAGAACACTTGGGCACTGTGCGGACACTGCCGTTGGGACTGCATAGCGACACCTGAGCGATGACCATAGCGACGAAACGCAACGTATGGTGTGAAGATACGTCGTGTGTCGCTATTTCGTCGATAAAGCGTCGGTAAGCAATGAATGCAGACATTAATACACGCACACCATACGACGTGTTTCGTCGCCAAGTCGTCGGTATTTGTGTTTGTTTGTTTCCTTTTAAGCGTCGGTATTTGTATTTCTTGGTCGTCGCTATGGCGTCGCTAAGACGTCGGTAAGATTGCAGGCTGAGAACCATAAAACCATCTTTCTTCTACCACTCTTCTCCCATTCTTCTCCCATTTCAAACACATAAATCATCACTTTTCAACGAAAATATAGAAGGAAGATATCTTATTGTATGGGATTTTGAGGTTTTCCACACCGAGAAAAGATAGCTGCTGTTATTTTGAAGGTATAGCGAGAAAATAGATCCGAGGAGGAGCGATAGAAAGTGGATGTACGAGAGAGTAAACAAAGTGGATGTAGGAGAAAATGGATCCGAAACAGAAGATCGACTTATATCTGCAGCCATTGATACAGGAGCTGAAGTGGTTGTGGGGGTTTGGTGTGGAGACGTTCGATGTATCGACCAAACAAAACTTCCAGCTACGCGTTGCACTGATGTGGATGATCAGCGACTTGCCGGCTTATTCTATGTTGTCGGGGTGGAGCACAGCGGAGAAATACGCTTGCTCTTGCTGCATGAAGCAAGCGAAGACGATGTCCTTGAAACATAGACGTAAGATTTGCTGGTTCGACAGCCATAGGAAGTTCCTGGCCAGATGTCATTTGTACAGAAAGAACGTGACGGCGTTCATGCCTAGCATCGTCGAGAAGGACACGAAGCCCGATCTTCTCACGGGTGCGGAGGTGTTGGAGGAGATAGACAGTTGTGGATTCGTGGGGGTTGCTGATGATCCAGAAGGCAGCCACAACGTAGACCTGGCCCATGACTGTATCGGGTGGAAGAAGAGAAGCATATTCTGGGATATTTCGTACTGGAAGAGCAATATGATCCGACACAACCTGGATGTCATGCATATTGAGAAGAACGTGTTTGACAATATCTTCAATACAGTGCTGAATGTGCCTAGAAAAACGAAAGACAATTTGAAAGCACGACTTAATATGCGCGACCTCAAAGTGCGACCGGAGCTGCATCCCGTTGGCACATCCTACATGCCGAAGTCCTCGTACACGCTGACTGCGGAGCAGGTTAGTGCTTTGTTAGCGTGGCTGGGGATGGCTAGATTTCCTGACAGCCATGTTTCGAACCTGTCGAAGAACATCGACGTGAATAACTGCGGTTTGCACGGGATGAAGAGCCACGACTGTCACGTGTTCATGCAACGGTTGATACCCATTGCATTCCGCGAGCTGCTTCCAACCAATGTATGGGAAAAACTTACCGAGATGAGTCTGTTCTTCAGATGTCTTACATCCACGAGACTCAGGGCGGATGATATGTCAAGGCTGGAGGGCGAAATCCCAGTGATCATATGCAAGCTGGAAACTGTATTCCATCTGGCCTTTGATTCAATGGAACACCTGCCAGTTCATCTACCGTACGAGGCACACGTTGGTGGTCCTGTTCAGTACAGGTGGATGTATCCGTTCGAGAGGTACTCTTATTTATTATGTGACGTTCTTATGTGTCTAAGCGCGAGCATGCTTACCAATTTGTTTCATCATGTGACGTTGGAGTATTCACTATATGAACAGATATCTCATGCATTTGAAGCTGAACATCAGGAACAAGGCGAAAGTCGAGGCCTCGATGTGCAATGCCTACCTGACGGAGGAAGCCTCGACCTTCGTGTCTCATTACTTCGAGCCAGATGTCCTGTCGAGGTGCAGAGATGTTCCCCAGAACGACGACGACATTTCCAGATCTGGTGTCCTCCCGATATTCACACATCCGATCAGATTTCATGGACAGGGAAAGGAAATGATATTGGGGGACAGCGATATGAAGATTGCTCATTCTTGTGTTCTGCGCAACTGCCATCAAGTTGACCGTTTCTAGAGGTATAAACGATATCCAATTTTAATTTGTAAATACCTTGCGCTACTCTATCCATTATATTACAAAGGTATACAGGGTACTCATTCGTAATTTGCTTCAGCTTGTTCGTTGATTTATTGCAAGAATGTTCACCGAGTATATCGAGCGATGCAATAAACAATGAGTTAGATGCCAAGTTTGCTGATTGGTTCAGGTGGCATGTAAGTTTACATATTTGCTGGTTACGTGTACGTCATGTGATACGCATTTACTGCCCCACTGATGTATACTTACTTGTCGTTTTACAGGCGAGCAAAGGTCATCTGGATGACGAAGAGTACAGTTACAATCTGACACCAGTAGCCGAGGGTCCATTGAATAGAGTCACGCGCTACGACATGTTTTTTGTGAACGGTTATAGATTCCACACAGTCTCCCATGCCAGCCGAAAATCGTCGGAGAACAGCGGAGTGTGTGTCAAGCGGTATGACAATAGCCTGGACGAGGATGACTTCTACGGCTACCTTACTGACATCATTGAGCTCGAATATCCCACATTGCCTATAAAGCGGGTGGTGCTATTCAAATGCGAATGGTACGATCCAACTCGGGAAGGTTATCGCACTGGCACAAAGATTCACGACCGATATAAGTTGATAGACATACACCAAGGGCGACGGTACAGAAAGTACGATCCATTCGTTTTGGCTAGTCAAGCGTCCCAGGTGTACTATCTATTGTATCCGATGACGAGGATGAATGCGAGCTCAAAAGACTGGCGAGCCGTGTGCAAAGTAAAATCGAGCAAGTTTGATGTCAGTATCCAGCCAGTTTCAGATGGCATGGATGCCGCATTTCAAAAAGAAAACCCGTGCGTTGTGGATACGACACATGTTGAACTGCACAATCTCCCTCTAAATGACACTAACGGTGGTTTCATCAAAATTCATCTCAACATACAACCGGCTAAAAATATTGAAGATGTAGGCGAAGACGAAAACGAGGATGAAGAGGACAACGAGCATGTAGATGAAGATGAAAATGAAGATGCGTATGAGGATGCGGATGAAAATGAAGATTGACGTTAGTCAAAATTTTTATGTACCTCTTTATGTGATAGTGTGTATGTGTTGATGTACTTATACACATGTATATACATAATGTGTGTCTGTAAGTACTTTATATTTTGTACTACTTTTTTTTACAATACTGAAGAGCGCCGACGATTTACCGACGCAACGTGTCGTCGCAAATTTGAAATAATGACGACACAAGAAATAGCGACGACACAAGAAATAGCGACAAACTCCTGTCGCTATTTCGTCGCAAAATTTCGAAATTAAACCTGAAATCCCCTTCTTCTTCCCCATTTCCTCCCCCGCCCATTTTCCCTCCCCCG
>AP025071.1:14614473-14633420 GCA_036186865.1 Eustoma russellianum
TCCCTCCCCCGTGTCTTCTCCGCCGTTCTCCGGTGACTTCCCCATTTCCGCCGTTCTCCGGTGACCTCCTTCCCCGGTTAGTTTTTCTTCCTATTTTGTTTTTAATGATTTTAATTAGTTATAGATTGAATTCTTTGTTTTGAGTTTGGGTTGTGGGTGTTGGTGGTGGGTTGGGGACTATGGGGAGGGCTGTGGGTTGGGAGTGGCTGTGAGGCAGAGGTGGCTGTGGGTGGGGGTGGCTGTGCGTGGGGGTGGCTATGGGTGGGGCTGGCTGTGGGCAGGGCATTGGTGGTTGGGGGTGGCATGTGGGCGGGGGTGGCTGTGGGCAGGGCATTGGTGGTTGGGGGTGGCTGGCTGTGGGCAGGGCATTGGTGGTTGGGGGTGGCTGTGGGTGGGGGTGGCTGTGCGTGGGGGTGGCATGTGGGCGGGGGTGGCTGTGGCGGAGGTGGCTGGCTGTGGCGGGTGTGGCTGTGGGCGGGGGGTGGGGGTGGGCTGTGGGCGGGGGTGGCTGTGGGCAGTGCATTGGTGGTTGGGGGGCAAGTGGTGGCTGGGTGGTGCGGGGTTGAGTTTCCATGTCCGACGACATATGAAGCAAGTATGTTGGTGATCATGTGGCTAAGGTATGTTCAAAGGCAGCCCCTAATGCTCTTAAATTCTTAATTTTATGCCTATTTTATGTTACAAGTGATGTATTAAGTATCTTTTATTTATTTTTCAAGTTTGCGGCTCAAATGATGTATATTATTGAAGCCATGTATTTTGTTTAGCTAGTTTATGGTTGAAGCCTGTTTGTTGTTAAACTGAATTGTGTTTACTTTGGGCAGCCCATAATTCTCTTTAATTTACCATTTTTATGCATAATTATGTTACAAGTTATGTATCATAAGGATGTAGAGGTGATGTATATTTTGAAATGTAATTTGTTTAGAGGTGATGCATATTTATGCTTTAAGTATCAAGTTCAAGTGATGTATACTTTGAAGTGTAATTTGATGATGAAGTTTGATTATGTAGTTTGGTTAATCATGTCATGTTGTTTGGATTTGGATTTGTCTTGGGAGAGGCCATTAAGGCCGGGAAACCTCCGATAAACGAATAGGTCATGCCGAAATTTTCAAAATTATTAATATCTTGCATTAAATGTATGTAAACACTTGTCATTTTTTGGACATCTTATTTGTTTGGCCAACCAACCCTAAACTTGTTGAATGTGCCTTTTAAATTTTTCACCCTTGCAGATCTGATGGCTAGTGAGGGTTTACCTACTCGATCCACCTACCCACCAGCCAGACAGGCCCTCTCAGGAGAGTTTAATCTGTTCGTTTCTCAGCATGAGCTGCTTGGTTCAGTGTCGACCGCCGCTCTGGCTGCGGACGCAGACCTTTTAGGGTCTGCCGATAGGTCCGCACCCCCCCAGATCTACAACGCCACCCACGCCCACCGGTTCAGCACATCATCCGGCGTCTGATGCGGCATCGGACGAGGGTGTCATACCAGGGCGTCGTGCCCTCCCTTGGTCACATGATACCCATACGTAAGTAATGATTTATTTTTTTAACGCGTTTTCAAATATATTTCACGAGTTATTTTTTCCTAACAACTTCACCTCTTTCAGGTTTGCATCGGACTCGGGCAAGATTTCCGGTTGCATCACTCGGTCCTTCCACCTGAGACAGGACCCTGCTGGATATGCCTGGTCCCGTGTCACCCCGCAGACACGTAGGTTCTACTGGGATGAGTTTCAGGTATTCAAATTTGATGAATTTCACTTTTTGATGCGTAATCGATCATTACTTTTCTAACCATATTTTTATTTTTCCTCCGAATAATAATTGCAGAAGGCGTACAGTTGGCCAGCCGACATCGCCCACGACATGGAGCAGGCCTGGTGCCAGAGGACCGCCAAACGCTACAGGGACTTCGTTAACTCGCACAAGACCAAGTGGGAGCGTGACCCCATTTCTGCGAGGCCTCCCTACGTATCCGAGGCCACCTGGGCGGGGTGGACAGAAGGGTGGATGGACCCTGCTAACCAAGCCCGCAGCGCCCGAAACGTGGCGAACCGGCGCGGCGGCAATCTACAGGCCCCAGCACCTGCCACACACTCAGGTGGTTCGGTTGCCTATGCTACCACGATGCGTGCTATGGTAAGTATTTTAATATTGGATTATTTAGATTCATTGATTATATTGGATTATTTAGATTCATTGACTTAAGTGGATTATTTAGATTCATTGACTTAAGTGTATTATTCAGATTCATTGATTTCTTATGTGTCGCTGTTATTTTTTTTGGTATTCGTATATGGTTAATGTAAGTAGTATATGTGTTCATTTGCCTTTTTTTATTTTTGATTTGACTTGGGAGAGCTCTTTAAGGCCGGGATACCTTTGATAAACGAATACGTCATGCCGAAATTTTTAAAATTCTGGATTTCACTAACATATTTTATTTCATTCTTTCAGCACGCGAAGACGGGGGAGTGGCCAGCCTCCTACGATCTCTTCTACAAGACGCATCGGAAGAAAGCCTCCGACGGGACGGAGGACTGGATCACGGCGAAGGCCCGCGACATCAGTGTAAGTAGACTACGATATCATTTGTTTTTTCCTTAGTTTGTGTTATTTCTAAACCCTAAACCCTAACAATTCTTATTCTTATTTCAGGACGAGTACAACAGATTACTCGCATAGAGGGGAGAAGAGGCTGACAAGAACCGTGCTTATTGGGATGCGGTTCGGACCATCGGCCCTCAGAATAAGAAGAAGTGGGAGGTGTACGGGGTTAGATCAGTAGCGCCGCGATTCTTCCCTGAAGTTCTGCATCCGGGTGTTTCCTCTGAGGCCAGCACCTCTGCGCCTTCTGCGACGCCAGAGGATATTTCACGCCTGGACGCAGATCATGCGGCGCTGCTGCATGAGATGAAGACCATCAGGGCGCAGCCTGAGGAGAGTGTACAGGCACTGCGGTCGCAACTCACTCAGACCCAGCAGGCGCTGCAACAGTTGGTTCAGCAGGCGCTTCAGCAGAATACGATGCAGGCGCAGCAGGAGACGAACCAGCAAATCTCGCAGCTATCGCAGATCCTCATCTCTTTCATTTCCAGCTCCTCGCAGCCTCAGCCTCGCCCTCATGATGGTCACCCTTCTCCGCATGATCCCCCTCCAACTTCCTCTGCATAGTATTTCATTTTTTGATTTTTCGTATTGACTATTTCATTTATTGTATTGACATATTCTTTGTTCTTTTATATTTTATCTGACATTCATACGGATTCCATTTCGTTTGTGTTGTTTAATTATACGAACTTCAATACGCAAATACCGTATTTCTGTATAATATTCGTAAAAATAATTTTATATACAAAATAAAATATATTATAAAAATTAAATATAAAAACTATTTAATTAATAATATATTGATATTATTAATAAATTATAAATATTTAATATTTAATATTTAATATTAATTTAATATTTAATATTTAATATTAATTTAAATAATAGCGACGAACCTGCGACGAAACAAAAATGTCGCAGACCGGCATAAAAAAATCAAAAATTTTAAAATAGCGACGACAAAAGATATACCGACGAAACGACGACAGAAATAACAGGTCGCAGACCTGACAGATTTTCGTCGCAATTTTGCGACGAACCGCTGACGAGCCTTCTCTCGTCGTAATATAACAACGCTGCACCGGCGAAAATCACTTTGCGACAAGCCGTATAACGACCTACAAATTTCGTCGCAATTTCGTTGCTATATTCCGTTAGCGACGAAATTGCGACGAAATTTGTCTGTCGCAAAACAACATTTTTTTGTGGTGTGTGGCTAATCTTAAAATTAAGAAAATAATCCTTAATATGTCATCAACATATTTATATAGCTATTCTTTAAAGCCCTTTATATGACATCAACAAAAGATGAAATCATAATAAAAATGCAAAGTGAAACTATTCGGTAATACACAGGAAAGATCACAATCATTTTCTAGACAGCATTACCATTCCACGTAAAATCTCAGGCTGTACGGTGGGGTCACAGACGGTCCTGCTTAAGTACCGACTTTCTAGACAGAAATTACGTGCACGGTGTATTTATCTCACGTTCCATAATTCACCTTTTGCATTTGCCACAAAATTTTCTCAATATATATGAAAATATTCAATGTACTATGAAAATCAATAGATATATTTTGTTATCGCATAAGTCGGATCCTATAACTACTAGTAAATAAAATGCAAATTTTCTTGAAATGTGCAAATATTATATTACCATTGCATTTCAGTTTCAACAATCCAGGACTACTTGAACAAGACGGAAAACAAAACTAAAAGAGGTCATCACCAGATCCTCCGATCAATTAAAAACTCATCATCCAAAGGCTACTAAAACAATATGCTAGAAGGAGCATTAGAAAAAACGATATTTACATGCGCAAGGTGGACTACCAAGAGCTTTTCGAAATTAAAATTTCAATGCAACATGAAAACTGAATATCACATATTCAACTTCTTGATGTTACTACACTAGGAGCTAAGTAAGAGAGAAACCACAAAATTGATTTCGCAACCAAAACATGAACAATTTAGATTGTTCAAAATTTGGCCCCTTCTTTTATCCGAATTCAAAAATAAATTTAGCTTTCCAGAATATTAAAAGTTGACAACTGAAGTAAATTGCACAGAATCCAAAACCATCATAAACTTAAATTAGTGAATCATATTCTCCTAAATTACTTAGCTACATGACAAAACAAGTTGATCACATACATCATATAGCAGTAACCCACAAACAAAACAATAATTTTTGTGAGATCGAATTTGACAACAGGATTAAATATAGTCTCAACGGCTTTAACCATTTTGTACAATTTTAGAACAAATATGACGGGCCACAAGATCTCAAGATTTGATTGTCAACTATGCATAATCTAAAGAAATATCATGATAAGGCATCAATATTTACCTATTTCAATTCTCATAACCGAGCGAAATTGCTGTACAGCAACCCAAAAGAAAACCTTCTATTGACAAACCAAACATTATATTATGCATCAATTTTCGTACAGCAAAACCGAAGGCAATTAAGTAGATTCATATACTGCTGCATATTGTCAAATCTTGATTTCACAAAGAACTTAATGGCATTCAAGCAATGTAACAATCAGACCACACGTACGTAAACTGTGAAGCATCCATAAGCAACCAAATCGTCCAGAATATTTGTGTATATTTGAGCCGTGATACACAAATTAAAACACAATTGGTTAACAATATTGAATGACTCGAAAACTATAATCTCGTAACATTTGAACGATTGAATTACATTAAAGGGTACGGAAGAAAGTTTTCTAAATGCAAACAATATGGTCAGAGGTGGCTCTGATACCAAATGTTAGGCCAAAATAAATAACGGAAGCATAAAAGTTACCTTCAGCTATTATCGTTTAGTCGTTGCCTTCGAACTGGAAGCCTGATACAAAGAAGAATTCCTGTAGGAAACGGAGCCTTCCAGCCTATGTCTATCTGAATGCTGTATTGCTTGAATCGATGGAATATCACAGGCCCTTTATTTATTGGCTAGACAGGGGACCCCTTTCCATATTCGACCGACAATTAATTCCTTCCATCAAGGAAACATAATAATTGTCAATCAATCAGAATCAAATCTGATAATTAATTCAGTCAATAATTACTACGTATCTAGCAAATATAACGTACATGTACGTCATACATGTGATCCATATTAGTGATTTACAAATAAATCACGAGAGTCTTGCAATTAATTATAATTATTATAATTAATTCTAACAATCGTGACACAATATGCAAAAATAGATTCGCATACATTAAAGAAGACATTGAAATGATTAGAACGGATACCACATTAAATATTTTATACTATTTATAATAATCACACAATGTATCAATTTTATGAAGTCATAAAATTCAACACAGTATTATAATTTTTTACTAGAATTTCTCATTATATTGGCGTCTCAAACTTATTGCCAATCCATAATAGCATCGGCATCGGCAAGACGTAAAAGTGCTACCAAGAATCCTCAGCATATAACGGACACATTGCAGCAGAACTACTGGTGGCCATGCTCAGCAATTGCTAAAGCGTCATAACTTGAAAAGCTCACGGCGTATAGCTTATATGATATTCGAGTTAGAAAATTATTTTCAGAAAGGCACAAGTTCGGAAGAAGACACGTGCATCGTGTGTGCTTTACTATTTTCTGACGAGAAATGGCTATGTCATTGTATCCGTCCAAATTGGGTTAGAAGTTTGCTGGTCCAGTTTGTAGTATACAACTTATGTGGATTTCTGTCAATGCTTTACGAGGTCGTTGAGCTCCTCATTTGCATCTTCTACGAATCTCTTTGAGACGGAGTCAAATTCATACTGAACAAAAAGGAAAAACCGAAGAAGAACAAAAGCAGCGAAATGAGATGAAATAAGGAGGAAGAAAACTGAATTTCTTGGAATTGGAAAAACTGAAAAAAGAGGTAACTGCCTTTTACAATATAACCGAATGGAAAAGCGGGAAACAGAAAATAACGCAATATTACAAAACTGCCCTCCAATCACTTCACAGTGCTCATTTTAAACCAAGGACAAAATGGTCATTTTGCTCCATTTAAAAACTCCCGCTTCAGAACTGCTTCTTCTTCCACCTTCACTTCAGCTCCAGCACCATCTGCATTCCTGTGAACCTTCTGTTCCAGCAAGAATTACTCCTCCACTCTTCAATTAGCTAGCTTATCCTCTAATTTCTCAACACCCCCCTTCAATCCTGACTGCACAAATATGTTGCAAACGCCTAATGCTGCAGTCAGGATGCCTAGTCGTTTAACGTCTAATGCCTTCGTAAAAATATCAGCCAATTGCAGCTCTGTTCTGATGGGCATTGGCCTAATTACACCCTCTTGAAACTTGTTTCTCACAATGTGACAGTCAATTTCGATGTGTTTGGTCCTTTCATGAAATACGGGGTTCTCCACTATATAAATCGCGCTTTTGTTGTCACAAAATATCTCCACTGGTTCACTGTGCAACACTCTCAAATCCTTCAACAAATAGAGAATCCATTGAACCTCACACGTTGCTGAGGCAAGAGCTCTATACTCTGCTTCTGAAGAAGACTTGGAGACCGTAGTTTGTTTTTTTGCTTTCCATGAGATCAAAGCATTTCCAAGAAACATACAGTAGCCCGTTATCGATCTCCTACTTTCCACACAACCCCCCCCCCCCCCAGTCAGAATCCGAAAAAGCAGTCAGCTTAAGTGATCCTTTACTAGGAAAGAAGATACCTTGGCCTGGGGTTCCCTTTAAATATCTCAGCAACCTCTAAACAGCACCCCAATGCAACGTTGTAGGCGTATCTAGGAACTGGCTCAACTGTTGCACTGTGTAACTAATGTCTGGCCTAGTAATTGTTAAGTATAACAGCTTACCAATTAGTCTTCTGTATCTAGATACATCCTCAAACAATGGTGAGTCATTGTGAGCTAATTTCTGGTTCTGCTCCATAGGGCTAAGTGCAGGTTTCGAAGCCAGGTGTCCAGTATCCTCCAAGAGCTCCAATGTATACTTTCTTTGGCACACCATGATCCCCCCTTGAGACCTGGCAATCTCCAAACCCAAAAAATAGCGTAAAGGACCAAGATCTTTGATCTTGAAAGTGGAATGTAAGCGGGCCTTAAGGGTCTGAATAGCTTGAAGTGAATCACTAGCGAGTACAATGTCATCCACGTAGATGAGAAGGACCAAAAAAGTTCCATTGGACAGTTTAGTGAACATGGTGTGATCATTTTGTGATTGGGTGTAGCCTTCGGATAAAAGAAAAGATGTCAGTTTGGCATTCCACTGACGGCTCGCTTGTTTCAGCCCGTATAGAGACTTATTAAGTCTGCAAACAGTGCCTGGAGATGCAGGAACACCGTCAGGGGGTAACATATAAATTTCTTGATCAAGGTCCCCATGCAGAAAGGCATTATTGATATCCAATTGATGTAGAAACCAGCCTTTAAGCGCTGCTAAAGCCAGAACCAACCGGACCGTGGTCATTTTAGCCACAGGTGAGAAAGTATCCCCATAGTCTATACCTGGCTGCTGAGTATAACCTTTTGCAACGAGTCTGGCTTTGAACCTCTCAACTGTTCCATCTGCCTTCCTTTTAATCTTGTACACCCACTTACAGCCGATAGGTTGCTTGTTTGGAGGTAAGGGAACCATGGTCCACGTATCATTAGCCTCCAAGGCTGCCAACTCCAAATTCATTGCTTGAACCCAGTCCGCTGATGTGGCTTCTTGTTGATAAGATTGGGGCTCTTGCTGTAAGCTAGCATTAAGCACATAATTTTTGAATTGCGGAGCTAACTGATCCAAAGAATAAGAATGTGCAAGAGGATATGCCAAGGAAGTATGAGAGACGGGTGAAGCAGACAATTGACTGCAGTGATAGTCATGAAGGTAAGACGGTGGTTTTCTGACTCTGGCAGGACGAGTGGAAAGCTGAGCAGGAGAAGAAGACAGGGTAGTGTTCTCTTCATGAATGATTAGTGGGATATCCAAGGTGATGGGGGGAGACGCATCAGTGTTGAGTGGCTGAGAAGGTATGGTCGTGGCAGAAGGTGAGGAAGGAGACTGACAAAGATGAGGACTAGCATATTCATGTGGTGACTGAGGGGAAGCAGGAGAAGAAGAACTTGAAGAATTAGGAATGAAGAAAGGAGTAGGTTGGTGCTGTGTATGGCCATCTGTGTGCAAAGATGGAAAGAAAGGAAGAGGAGCTTCTGGGATTGATTGCACACAGTCATTGACATAAGGAAAGTTTGTTTCCATAAATTGTACATCCCTGGAGATAAGAATGTCTTTGGTCTTGATGTTTTGGAGAATGTAGCCCTTGGTGGTGGATGACATGCCCAGAAACAGACAAGGAACAGCTCTGGATGTGAACTTGTGTTTATCAGGAGCAGTATTGTATGCATAGGCTAAACACCCAAATACTCTAAGGTGTTGGTATGTTGGTGGCTTTCTGTAAAGTGACTCAAAAGGTGAGATGTTGGACAAAACAGGAGTAGGAATACGATTTATCAAATACACAGCATGGGACACAGCAAATCCCCAATAAGACATGGGTAGGTTGGCTTGAAACTTGATGGATCTGGCCACTGCTAAAATATGTTGATGTTTCCTCTCTACCAACCCGTTTTGTTGTGGAGTGTAGGTGCAACTGGTTTGATGTATTATCCCATGTTGCATATAAAAGTCAGACATCTTAAACTCTACCCCATTATCTGATCTAAGCACCTTAACTTGTGCATCAAACTGAGTACGTACATAATGACAAAAACTTTGCACAACATGTCTTGCTTCAGATTTAGATTTCAAAAGATACAACCACGTATATCTACTAAAGTCATCCACAACAGTAAGAAAGTACTTTTGGGCATACAAAGTAGGGTACCTATTTGGCCCCCAGATATCAACATGAACTAGATCAAAAGGGTGATTGGTCTGAGTTACGGAAATAGGAAAGGGTAATTTCTTTAGTCTAGCCATTGGGCAGATCATACAAGGTTCTTCTAAGTCTTGTGCTGAGACTGAAACATCATACTTGTGAATCTGTTTTATTCTGGGTAACGAAGCGTGCCCCAGTCTACAATGCCAAAGCATGGCAGGTGAAGCAAGACCAGCTGCAGTGTGGCAGACATGTTTGTGTATTGAGGCAGTTCCATTCAAATAGTACAAACCACCAGATAAGCTAGCTGAACCAATCATCCTCTTGGATAATTGATCCTGAATCAAACAACAGGAGCCAAAGAATTGAATAAGAAGATCAGATTGTGATGCAAGTTTACTCAGAGAAATTAAGTTATAGGCAAACGAAGGTACATATAGCACATCATATAGTGTGAGCAGGGGATTGATGGCTACTGTTCCAATATGAGTTGCAAACACAGTAGCCTCATTAGGCAGATTGATAACAATGTTACTGGTGGGTTTATAAGACAGAAACAAGGAAAGATCAGATGCAATATGATCAGACGCTCCAGAATCCAAAATCCATGAACCTAAGCTAGTTGAAGCAAGTGTACCTTTCATCTTACCAACTTGAGCAGACATAACAGCATTCTGTGCTACAGCAACTCCTCCTTCGTCTGTTTGGCCATCGTTTCTGTTCAGCCAATTCAACAACTTTTGGTTCTGTTGAGGAGTCAAAATCAACGACTGCATAGCCCGGCTTGCCTGAGACTCACGTGCCTCAGCAGAATCAACCTCTATTGCCTCAGTGCAATTCACTTGACTTCTCGGCTTAAAGCCCGGGGGAAATCCATGTTTTCTGTAACATCTATCAACTGTGTGTCCCTGCATACCACAATGCGTGCATTGAAATCGTTTTCCCCCTTCTGAACCAAACCTTCTTGCACCCCTTCTATAGCCTGATCCTTGCCCCCTTCCTGAATAAGCAACAAATCCGTCTGAAGCCTGTGCTTCAGCTACCAATGCAGTGGGGCTATTATCAAACGTTCCTCCTCCGTTATCAGCTAGCACCTTTCTCTCATATTTCAACGCCATAGAAAACGCTGTACTTATGTCAGGCAATGGAGACAATACAAACACTTGTGATTTAACCGGCTCAAAATTTTCGTTTAAGCCCTTAACAAACTTGATAACATAATCTCCTTCCACAAACCTTTTCATCTTAACAGCCACGTCACACCTACAGCCTCTACATGTACATGTAGGTATTGGCCTTACAGCCATGAGTTCTTCCCATACAATTTTAAGTTTGGTGAAATACTCACTCACAGTCAATGATTCTTGTTTTATGCCATAAAACGTCTCAATTAAATCTGACAAGCGAAATGGATCCGTACTTCCATACCTCAATTGAAGGTCACTCCAAGCATCACTCGCATTATCAAACCACATAATGCTTTGTGCTATCGACTGAGACACAGAATTCATCATCCACGACAACACCATCGTGTTAACTTGCCTCCAAACAGCGTACAGCGGATCAGTAACAGACGGTTGCACAATCGTTCCATCTATGAAACCGACCTTATTTTTCACTACTAAAGCCATTTCGAATGTTCTGCTCCAAGTGTGATAATTGTGAGAGTTCAAGGGTGGTTGAGCTAACACAATCGCCGGACTATCGTTTGGGTGCAAGTAGTAAGGATTTTGCATAGGACTTTCAGAGTGAGAAAGCTGATTACCTCTTGAGCCAAACATTATATTCTGCAGTGAGTTTTCATTTGCCTGACCTTGATTCATCCTCGAACCAGAAGGACTATCATTATGCGTTGCCATTGCAGTCAATTTCAATTGAAGATTCAACCAACAAATCAATCAAGAAAACAACAGACAGAGAAGCGATCAACTTGTATGAATAAAGCTCTGATACCATGTCAAATTCATACTGAACAAAAAGGAAAAACCGAAGAAGAACAAAAGCAGCGAAATGAGATGAAATAAGGAGGAAGAAAACTGAATTTCTTGGAATTGGAAAAACTGAAAAAAGAGGTAACTGCCTCTTACAATATAACCGAATGGAAAAGCGGGAAACAGAAAATAACGCAATATTACAAAACTGCCCTCCAATCACTTCACAGTGCTCATTTTAAACCAAGGACAAAATGGTCATTTTGCTCCATTTAAAAACTCCCGCTTCAGAACTGCTTCTTCTTCCACCTTCACTTCAGCTCCAGCACCATCTGCATTCCTGTGAACCTTCTGTTCCAGCAAGAATTACTCCTCCACTCTTCAATTAGCTAGCTTATCCTCTAATTTCTCAACAGAGACGATAAAAACCCACGGAACATGGAAAAGCTCACGCAAGTATATTCCTCTCAAACCGATTATTGAGAAAATGATGGGCCTCTGCCATTCACTCGTACGATGATTCAGAAGGATATGAGGCTGAGCCATAAAACGAATTGAAAAGAAGCCAATATTTTAAATAAATTTTATATGCCATGCATAATCTCTTGTAAGAAGCCAATATTTTAAATAAATTTTATATGCCATGCATAATCTCTTGTGTGAATTATATTCTTGGTGGACCGGAAAGTCTCACATGTCCATAAGTGACCTTTAATTACATGTAGATGTAAAACATGAGATATGTCTGAGTAAACACGTAGACAAAGCAAAATCCAAATTTAACATCCTAAGATTTTCATCCCATAACGGATCACATTGCGAAAACTATATACCCGTTTCGAGAGTACAGTATCATTATCATTACTTTAAAGATCTGTTAAAAAATATTATTACAATTGACTTTTCAACCTATTATAAATTATAATATGTTAAAAAGTCAACTGTGATAATATTTTACAATAGAAAGAGCATATTCTTTTGTTACTTTACCTTTTCTAAATTGGATCTCATTGTATTAGCAAAATTTGGCACATATATTACAGAGGGTTGAAGTCGACATCCATAAGGACGTGTATGACAATATATTCACAATAGAAATAGAACATGCTTCTCGATTTTCAGCATGAAGTGCTTGCCTTCAACTTTGTGAATGTTATACAATCAGAAACAAAGAGTATATCTCTGTTTTGTATATTGTCATTTGAAAATCATATTTGGTCCTGCTAAACTTTAAAAAGAAAATTATAGGGCGTATCTACATGTCACAACTTCTTTGTTAAATGAAGATGGATTTAAAATTTCATACCCTTTTAATTCTATTTCACATTTGTAGTATATTCGTATTAATTTGGCTTCAATATTGTAAAGTGTAGCAGCAACCGCAGCCGCTATATATTGGCAAGAAAGATGTTTATTATAAATATAAGAATCCTTCACTTATGGCGGGGAAATACCAGTGTACAATACGAAAAAAGAGATAACAGTAAGCGAAACGTGTCAAAAATGAAAGGCAGGGAGGGACAACAAACTGCAGTATATGATATGTCGCATTAAAATCTTGACAAGTAAAACCACCCTTGTGGAATAACCATGGGCGAAGGAAAAAATGTGCATATTTATACTGCGGTTTGTGAAAATATGGCAGGCCTATACCAATACAGTTTGGGAAATTACAATCCGACACACACACACATACACACACACACACACACAGATATATATATATATATATATATATATATATATATATATATATATATATATATCAATGTTGGATTTGATATGTTCATACGTGTAGTGCACGACATGTGTGACTTAAGTTACATATCAAACACATGTGTATGTTATATATTATATGTTACTAATATCACATAATATTTGTATTATATACGTATCCACACGTTAAGTGATCATTGCGTTATATTTTGGATACATAGTGTAATCTGAATAAACCGCTAAATGTGTAGACAGTCGTACGGTTGCAGTCCTTGATGGTAGGACTCGTAAAGTCGAGACCATATTATTAATGACATCTGGTCCCCGAGCGAAGTGTTTTAAGTAGGCTATTTAATATATATAATTTATTATATATATTAAAATTTCCTTTTCATATTCAATAAGAAATTTAACGGAAACGTTTGAAACGTTTGTGCATTAAAAGGTGCAAATACGTTTTAGTAATTTTTACTCGTGCAAGTGAAGCAAGTGTGAAAAAAAAAGGGGTGTGGGACAGAAAAGCAAACCAAAGTTTTGCTGAGAGCTTCTTATGCATTTGCTGAAGTTTTCTTTATTTTGCATACATTGGTGAAGTTTGCTTTTCATTCCTTTGCATTTGCTGGCTACGCATATATGTATGTGTGTGTCTATATATATATATACATATACATATATATACACGCATGTCAATTATTACAGTATTTATCAATAGAGCAAGGTACACTTCCGCATTTATTCACTTTACTTTTGTATTCTATTAAGCGATCCTCGGGTAACAGATCTACTATGTAAATCTAACAAGTGATATCAAAACATGCTTAATGAGAACACAACACTGTTTTCTTATTTTCATGTTTCACTGGCCAACATGTAGCTACGTACACACTCCAGTTTGCAACACATACATATACACTCCAGTTTGCACGCCATACTTATATAATTTCCATTTGTAAAATGAAAAGTACCACATCGGTTGCTCTCTTCATTTACAACGAATTTCTAAAAATTTGTAATGGATCGTATCATGCAATTTGCGAAATACACTGGCCTCTTTTGGCAACCAAATAAATTTCTTTTGCTAACCTTTCATGTACTGCTATAAAATTTGACGGTTGCAGTTGTGACGTGACCTTTAGGAAACAAATCAAGGCAAACAAAATTTTGTATTTTTCAGCTTAATAAATCTTATAATCCTTGAACTGAAACTCCTGGTTGGCCATGATGGCTTTTCTTATGAACGAAAAAAGGAGAGAAAAAAAGGATGGTTTCAGTTACTCCAATTAGTTGCCAAGTATTACTTGGTTTGCCATTAATTATACACATTTGTTTACATCTTTTGCGCATAAAGCACAATAGCCTTTGTTGAAGTTTTGGAATTAAGGAGTGATCAAGGAGTGATCGGGTGAAGGTAGCTGTGATCAAAACAGAGTGGTGAGGAAGAGCAGGCAAGCTGTTGCGTTGAGAAGAAGAAGAAGTCGATGGCGCGTTATTTGAATAGGACGAAAGTACCATAATGCCCTCGGTAGTTAAATCAGTTGTGTTTTGTAAATAGGGACGTTCTTGTAATTTTCCTGTCTTTTTCAGTTTTCCCTCCTTCTGTAAGCTGCATATAAGCAGCAAGCGGTTACCATTTTCGAATCAATCAAGCAAGCAGAGCATAGCTCTGAGTTTTCGTTCTCTCCTTGGTTTTCTTCCTTTCTCAGTCGAATTCTTTCGGTTGATTGCTTAATTCTGACATGGTATCAGAGCCTTTTCCTTTTGCTTCCTGGTTCCTTTCGATGCACTGAGCATTGATTGTGTTTTTTTTCTCTTGTGGAATTTGAATTTCTTTTTTGGAAGTGAACGATTGAAGAATTTCCTTCGTGATGGCGTCTCAGACTAATGTGGCTTCAGGATCGAGAGGAAATTAGAATCAAAATGAGAGCAGTCCGCTGCAGAATGTGACTTTTGGCTCCAGAGGAAATCAAGGTCAGTCAGTTGACAATCCACTGCAAAATCCATATTATTTGCATCCTAATGATAGTCCAGCTGTTATATTAGCTCAGCCGCTTTTGAATACACACAATTATCACACATGGAGTCGAACTTTTGAAATGGCATTGGTTGTTAAGAATAAAATTGGTTTTATCGATGGAACTATTCCTAAACCGTCCACTACGGATCCACAGTTTCCGGTTTGGAGACAAGTAAATACAATGGTACAGTCGTGGATCATGAATTCGGTGTCTCAGTCTATTTCTCAGAGTATTATGTGGCTTGACACTGTGTTTGATGCTTGGAATGATTTGAAACTGAGGTACGGGAGCACTGATCCGTTTAGGCTGTCTGATTTGCTTGAGAATTTTTATTGTATTAAGCAGGAAGGATTGTCTGTGAATGAGTATTTCACGAAGTTGAAACTAGTATGGGAAGAGTTGATGGCTGTGAGGGCCGTACCTAACTGTGTTTGTAGAGGGTGTAGATGTGATGTGACTAGGAAGATGCAGAAGTTCATCGAAGAAGATTACGTGATTAAGTTTATAAAAGGTCTAAATGATAGCTTTGATCCTGTGAAGTCTCAGGTGTTTGTGATGTCGCCTATGCCTAACATAAACACTACCTTTTCGATGGCCTTGAAATATGAAAGGAAGGTAATGGCTGACAGTGGTATGAGTGTTGTTGAGAATGGACTTACGGCCTTGATGGCTGATGGCCAACCAGTTGAGACTGTGGTGGCAAACACGTATGTTGGTAAACAGCAGTATGGATGGTACAAAAGAGGCGGTAACAAACCTCCTGCTGAGAGCACGAAGAGGTATGTGTGTACACATTGTGGTATGGTGGGACACACCATAGATAGATGTTACAAGTTGCATGGGCATCCCCCCGGTTTTAAACCTAAGACTCAGGTGCACATGAGTGAAGTTGTGGAGTTGCAGCCTGAGAAACCTCAGTTGTGCCTTCAACCTGGTCAGAATTATCAATCTGTGATGCTGACGCCACATCAAAACCAGAAGCTGCTGAATTGGTTGAATAGGCAAGATGATGGCAAGGATTCTGATGCAGTAGCTTCCTCCCAAAATGTTGTTCTATCTGCCCAAGTTGACAAATTACCAGGTAACCCTGCATATGACAGCTTAAACACGTGGATTCTTGATTCTGGTGCTACTGACCATATTGTGTCCCATCTGTCCTTGTTTTCATCCTTTAAACCTATTAATCATATCTTGATCAAATTGCCTAATAATCAATATGTATCAGCAACCCATATTGGATCTGTAGTGATCAATTCTGCACTTACGATATCAGATGCCTTATATGTTCCTTCTTTCAGCTTTAACTTACTATCCCTAAGTAAACTTGCTGCAAATCCTGCCTTGATCATTCTGTTCCGTGGTTCTTGTTGTTTAATCCAGGATCAATTGTCCAAGAGGATGATTGGTTCAGCTAGCCTATCTCGAGGTCTCTACTATTTGTAGGGAAGCAATCTGTCTAGTCAAGCTACTGTTTGTTCTTCTTCCTTGATCAGTCTGTCACCTTCTTTGTTGTGGCATTGTAGGCTTGGACATGCCTCAGGTCCAAGGATTCAAGAGGTCCAAAGACATCATCATTCTGTGGTTGGAGGACCTCTCCCTGCTCCGTGTCAAGTTTGTCCTTTAGCAAGACTCCAAAGACTACCTTTTCCAGTTTCTTGTTCTGTTTCGAAACTACCTTTTGATCTTGTTCATGTTGACATATGGGGGCCGAATAGGCACCCCACTTTGTATGGCCAAAAATATTTTCTTACTATAGTTGATGATTGTAGTAGATACACGTGGATATATTTGATGAAATCCAAAAATGAAGCTAGACAGTTGGTTCAAAATTTCTGTTAATTGATACACACCCAGTTTGGCAGGCACATTAAAGTGCTGAGAACAGATAATGGGCCGGAGTTCACCATGCCAAATTCCTTTTCTAAGCATGGTATTATTCATCAAACTACTTGCATATATACCCCTCAGCAGAATGGACTTGTGGAGAGGAAACATCAACATATATTAGTGGTTGCTAGATCTTTGCTATTTCAGGCCTGTCTGCCTATGTCCTACTGGGGGTATTCCATTTCTCATGCTGTGTACCTCATCAATGTTATTCCTACTCCCATTCTCAGTCACAAAACACCTTATGAAATGTTGTTTCAAACACCTCCTACGTATGATCATCTGAGGATTTTTGGATGTCTGGCATATGCGCATAACAAAGATCCAGCCAGGCATAAATTTTCACCTAGGGGTGTTCCTTGTTTATTCCTTAAGATATCCAGCACCACAAAGGGTTTCATTTTGCAGACATTGAATGACAGAAAAATCATTGTCTCTAGGGATGTCCAGTTTTGTGAATCTCAATTTCCATACGCCAACACAGATGTTACTTCCCATCCAGCCTCTTCTGTCTCACAATCATCCTTTCCTTTGTTTCCTGCATCTAATAACAATGTGTTTACACCCGAAATTCCATACTCTACTCATCTACCTGCTTCAGAATGTACTGCTTTGCCAATCCTTCCTGTTCCACAATGTTCTCAGAATGCTGACCAGACAACAAACACTGAAGCTAGTTCTTCTGTGCCAAACATTACTCTTGACATTCCCTTAACCATTGATTCAGCTGACAGTCCTCTTCTTCATGAACTCCCCACTGTTGATGACTCCTTACCTGAAAGCAGTTCTTCTCCAGTTGAAAATTCCTTCAGGCCCCACAGACAAAAACATCCACCTAAATATCTTAAGGATTATTATTGTCACCAGTCTTATTCTTCTCCTTCATCTGCTCATCTGGCTACTCGTTCTTTGTACCCTATAGAGAATCATCACACATTTGATCATTTAACCCCAGAATACAAGAATTATGTGCTTAATCTGAGTATGCAGCAGGAGCCTACATCTTATCAACAGGCAGCTAGCACAACAGAGTGGCAGGCAGCTATGAACTCAGAATTGGCTGCCTTGGACGCCAATCACACTTGGGACCTAGTGCCTTTACCCCCAGGCAAAAGGCCAATTGGCTGTAAATGGGTCTATAAGATCAAGAGACGGGCAGATGGAAGTATTGAGCGTTATAAGGCAAGGTTAGTTGCAAAAGGGTATACGCAACAGGCTGGTGTGGATTATGGAGATACCTTTTCCCCCGTAGCAAAGATGATGACTGTACGAATACTTTTGGCTTTAGCATCCCTTAAAGGCTGGTATTTACACCAGCTGGATGTGAACAACGCCTTTCTACACGGAGACTTATATGAAGATATCTATATGACCTTGCCAGACGGTGTCTGCTCTTCCATTCCCACGGCTGTGTGTAAGCTCAACAAGTCATTATATGGATTGAAGCAGGCTAGTAGACAATGGAACGAAAAGCTCACGACATTTCTGTTAGGACAAGGATATACACAGTCTAAACATGACTATACTCTTTTCACAAAGATTCAGCAGGATCATTTTCTGGCCCTCTTAGTGTATGTTGATGATATAGTTGTGGCTAGTAACTCCATGTCTCTCATTACAGAGCTCAAAGCCACTTTGCATCATGCATTTAAAATCAAAGATTTGGGTGAACTTCGCTATTTCCTGGGCCTCGAAGTGGCTAGGTCCCAGCGGGGGGTGTTCATAAGTCAAAGGAAATATACGTGGAGCTCTTGGAGCAGATAGGTTATTTGGCGTCCAAGCCAGCCAAGAGCCCTATGGAACAGAATTTGAAGCTTGCTAACAATGATTCAGAGTTGTTGCAGGATGTATCTGGATATAGACGACTAGTAGGCAAGCTACTTTATCTTACCATAACAAGACCAGATATTACTTACACGA
>AP025071.1:14633430-14779894 GCA_036186865.1 Eustoma russellianum
TTTGTTCCCAAGTAAAGGGAAGTTGCAGCTAAGGGCTTTTTCAGATTCGGATTGGGGGGGTGTTTAGACAGTAGAAGATCTATAACTGGGTACTGTATGATGTTGGGGGATGCATTGGTCTCGTGGAAGGCAAAGAAACAGACCACAGTATCAAAGTCTTCGTCAGAAGCCGAATATAGAGCTCTTGCCTCATCCACTTGTGAGGTGCAATGGATACTCTACCTGCTTAAGGACTTTCAAGTGGAAATAACTAGACCCATTGAGTTGTTTTGTGACAATAAAAGTGCCATTTACATAGTGGAGAATCCGGTATTTTATGAGAGAACGAAACACATCGAAATTGATTGCCACATAGTGAGAGATAAATTTCAAGAAGGGATCATTAAACCAATGCCTATACGGACGGACTTGCAGCTGGCTGACATCTTTACAAAGGCATTGGATTCCAAAAGGCTGTCAATCCTGACTGGCGTATTGGGGATGTGCAACATATTTCAGCAGTCATGATTGAGGGGGGGTGTTGAAGTTTTGGAATTAAGGAGTGATCAAGGAGTGATCGGGTGAAGGTAGCTGTGATCAAAACAGAGTGGTGAGGAAGAGCAGGCAAGCTGTTGCGTTGAGAAGAAGAAGAAGTCGATGGCGCGTTATTTGAATAGGACGAAAGTACCATAATGCCCTCGGTAGTTAAATCAGTTGTGTTTTGTAAATAGGGACGTTCTTGTAATTTTCCTGTCTTTTTCAGTTTTCCCTCCTTCTGTAAGCTGCATATAAGCAGCAAGCGGTTACCATTTTTGAATCAATCAAGCAAGCAGAGCAGAGCTCTGAGTTTTCGTTCTCTCCTTGGTTTTCTTCCTTTCTCAGTCGAATTCTTTCGGTTGATTGCTTAATTTTGACAGCCTTTGTGTACAATCGGTTACGTATATATATTCTGCAGTTTAATATGAACAACATGCTTTGCAAGTATTTAGTAGTATTATATTGATAATTATGTTTTTTTTGTGATTGTATGTTGTTACAAATTATCAGCTACTACTAAATACTTACATATTTTTGATTACATATAAATAATATGTAGTTTTTTTTTGCTGTGAATATACATTTTGAGTTATCATACAACACAGCTGTACTTTACAGAAATATAGGATATATTTAACATAATCCAGTGTGATTATATAGTTTAATCAGTTCGACTGGACGGTTTGACCAAAAGGAACCCATTTTGACAATCATTATCAATGAAATATATTTGCTTGTGATAGATGAACAATGAAGTTGTGATAAATACACTGTGCACATGATTCTTTCATAGAAAACCGGTTCTTAAGCGAGACTGTCTACGGATAGTGACTCCATCGGTGGCCTGGGAATTGTGTGGAATGGTTGTATTGCCGAATAGGTTCACTTCATATCTTCATGTGTTTTCATCATGAAGTTATGTCACAAGCGGATTTGATTGATAAAGCTTCATTGGCCTTCAGAATTTTCAATAATACGCTATTTTCTTGATTTTGAGAATGTCAAGTGGCATCTCAAAGTTTGAAGAAAATGCATGGGTTCAAGCAAGCATATGTCTGGATGAATACATTACGGTCAAACATATATCTTCATGTTAGTTGATGAACTGCAATCATGTATAGAACCATACAGTTACGCATCTTAGAAAATGTATGGCTTTGATATGATCCTCTTAAAGTGCGGCAATCATATCACTGCATGTGCAATTGTTAAGTTTGTGACGGGTTTGTGTATGTGCTTCGCACAATTATTAGTCGGCCCAAAGGAAGACGTAGTTGTCGAAGTCACAAATATCACGTCGTAGTAATTGAAAGAGTTCGGCATAATAAGGAAATATGTAATTGGTTCATCGACCCAAAGGAAGGTGACTACTTTACGTATGGTGTATCGTTGCATCAATTTCTACACTCCAATTGTTGGACAATGTTAAGGAGACTCCAAAGAGCACTTAACATTGAAAGATTTTTGGGAGATGGAAATATTTTATACTTGATTTGAACTTAAGTTATATTGCAGTTGATATTGACTTATGTGTTGTTTGTTCTTTGGTTTTCTTTTATTTCAGCAATCTTTTCAGGTGTTAATAATATTCCGATGTTGAACGGTTCAAACTTTAAGGCTTGAAAAGATCAATTGGAGATCTTTCTGGAGTTAGCTGATCTGGACATTGCTCTTCAGATGGACCGACCAGCAGTGCTACATGATGATAGCACTAGTGAGCAGAAGGATACTATGACTCGCTGGTTGAAGTCCAACCGTATATGTTTGAAGATCATGCAAAAGACCATTCATGATACATTCAGGGGGTCTATTTCTGAATCCACCACGGCCAAAGAATTTTGGGCTGAAATTGAGCAAAGATTCATGAGGATTGAGAAAACCAAAATGGGTAATCTCTTAAAGAAATTTTGCTTAAACCAGTATCGTGGTGATGGTGGCGTTCGGGGAGTATATCATAGAGATGTCTCATATGGTTTCTAAGTTATTGAGCATGAAACTAGACGTGTCTGATGACATGTTGGTAATAATGGTCTTTAACTCTCTTCCTCCTAAATTTAACCATTTCTTGGTAAGTTACAAGTGCCAGAAAGAGAAGTGCCAGTGAACGAGTTGATCGGTTACTGCATTCAGGAAGAGGATTGGCTTCAGAACGAAACCGCTGCAAGTGTACATGTCACCACCACTAAGAGAAAGAACGGTGGAAAGAAACATAAGGCTTCACAGGCAGTTAAAGATCAAGGCATTCAGAAGGTGGACAAAAGGGCAAAACCGACTGCTGTCTAAGGGTCGGATAAGGGCCCCGCCTGTTTCTTTTGTAAAAAGAAGGGACATGTGAAGAAAGACTGTATCGGTTTTCGCTCTTGGTTTGCTAAGAGAGGTACATCTTTTGCTTTAGTTTGTTCAGAGATTAATTATGTTTCAGTACCTAAAGACACTTGGTGGATTGATACGGGTGCAACCACCCATTTATCTATGTCTTTGTAGGGTTGCCTGAGCAATCAAAAGCCAAATCCAGCTGAGAGATATATCTACTCAGGAAATGGCAGGGCAAAGGTTGAAGCTATTGGGCACTTCAGACTATTGCTGACCACTGACTTTTATTTAGATTTGCATGAAACTTATATTGTGCCGTCTTTCAGGCGAAACTTAATTTCCTTTTATCGTTTAGACAAAGATGGTATTTTTGTGATATTGAGAATGACACTTTCAGATTGTTTCTTGCGTCTAAATTGGTTGGTAATTGTAATTTGTCCGAAATAGATAGATTTTACTCTATGAATGACGCTTCAACTCAAGAAACCTTGCAAACAAGTACTCGAAACGTTAAGCAAAAGTTAACTCACGAGAATTCAAGAACGTTATGGCATAGACGTTTAGGCCACATTTCGAAAAATAGAATCCAACGTCTAGTCAAAACGATATTCTTGATCCTTTAGACACAAAAACTTTCGTGATTATGTACCTTTTGTGCTAAAGGAAAACAAACCAAAGTCTGTAAATATGAAGCCAACCGTGCGTTGAGTGTACTATAACTAATTCATATAGACATCAGTGGACCATTTCATGCAGTCACCCGAAATGGTCACACATACTTCATTAGTTTTATCGACGATTATTCACGTTATGGATACATATACTTGATCAAAGACAAGGCGCAAGCTTTAGATATATTCAAATCCTATAAAGCAGAAGTTGAGTTACAACTCAATGGAATGACTAAGGTCGTCAGATCAGACCTTGGAGGTGAATAGTACGGCCTATATGACGGTTCAGGTGAATAATTTTTGGGTGCTTTTGCTAAGTTCCTAGAGGAGTGCAGAATTGTGCCACAGTACACCATGCCAGACATGCCTTCCATGAATGGTGTAGCTGAATGGCGCAACCGCACATTAATGAAAATGGTTCGTAGTATGACGAGTCAAACTACGTTGCCATTGTCACTCTTGGGAGAAGCACTTAAAACTGCAGCCTACATCCTCAATCGCATACCAACTAAAGCAACTGACAAAACTCCATATGAGTTATGGACTGGATGAAAGCCTAGTCTACTTCATTTCCGAATATGGGGTTGTTCTGCTGAAGCTAGGCCTTCTAGGCCAAGTGAAAGAAAAGTGCACGCTAAAACGATCAGTTGCTATTTTGTTGGTTATGCTGAGAGGTCAGAGAGGTATAAATTTTATGATCCCACTAGCAAAACTATATTCGAGACAAATTCAGCATAGTTTTTTGAGGATATCTCGTCCAGGGGGGAAATAGTTTGCATCAGCAGACCACTGAATTAGATGAAGATCGTTCTGATGGTGTAAATATGCAAATCGAACAAGCATTGGTGAGATTCTACTAAGGACACACGTATCTTGCGATCTAATCCCTATTAGTTCTGGTCCACAAGAACCTATAGAAATCATTCATGATGAATGAGGAACTACTGATGCAGTTGAGGAACCATCCATACCTCAGGAACATGTACCACTAAGATGATCTACTCGTGAAAGAAGAAACCCATATCAGATGATTATGTGGTATATCTTCAGGAACACGAATTTCACATAGGCATGATAGAAGATGATCCAATAAATATTCATCAGGTCATACATTGTCAAAATTCAGAAAGGTGGATTGAAGCTATGGACAAGGAAATTAGGTCCATGCATGACAACAAAGTTTGGGACATCGTGCCATTACCCGTAGGTTTGAAACCAGTTGGTTGTAAATGGATCTTTAAAACCAAATGAGATTTGAAGGGTAATGTGGAACGATATAAGGCTAGACTTGTTGCAAAAGGGTTTACCCAGAAACAAGGCATAGACTATACAAAAACCTTTTCGCTAGTATCGGCAAAGGATTCTTTCAGGATTATCATGGCTTTAGTGGCACATTTCGACCTTGAATTACATCAAATTGATGTTAAAACTGCTTTTCTAAATGATGACGTCGACAAAACCATATACATGCTTCAACCACCTCGTTTCGAACTGGAAGATCCTAAAAAAATGGTTTGTCGACTTAAGAAATCCATTTATGAACTGAAGCAGGCATCTCCATAGTGGTATTTTTAGTTCGCACAAGTCATTACCTCATTCGGTTTTGAGGCAAATCAGGTTGACGAGTGTATGTACCACAAGTTTAGTGGGAATAAGTTTGCATTTCTGGTCCTGTATGTTGATGACATACTGCTTGCAGCAAACGATATTAATATGATACGCGACACCAAGAAGTTTTTATATAAGCATTTTGAGATGAAAGATCTCGGTGAAGTGTCATATGTGTTAGAGCTTATGATACACAAAGATCGTTTTCAAGGTACCTTGGTCTTTCATAGCAGACATATATCGATAAGGTACTCAAGAGATTTGGCATGGAAAACCGCAGACCTTCTGATACCCTAGTGGCAAGAGGAGATAAATTTAGTCTAAGGCAATGCACCAAGACCGAACTTGAACGATCGAAAATGAAGGATATTCCGTATGCTTCGGCAATAGGGGGTATCGTGTGTGTCAGGTTTGTACTCGACCTGATATTGCATACATCACTGGAATGCTAGGCAGATACCTCAGTAATCCGGGTATCGATAATTGGAAACCAGCCAAAAGGGTACTGCAATATCTATAAAGAACAAAACACTACATGCTGACGTATGAGAAATCTGAAAAGTTAGAGATCATTGGGTAGGCAGATTCCGATTTAGGTGGATGCCAGGATAGCATGAAGTCCACCAGCAGCTAAATCTTCTTGCTGTCAGGAGGTGCTATCTGATGGAAAAGTGCAAAGCAATCAATAGTTGCATCATCTACCATGGAAGCTGAGTATGTATCATGCTACCATGTTTCTAGTCAAGCTATATAGCTTCGCAAATTTGTCACAAGGCTACGTACTTTAGTGACTTTTCAGAGACCTCTTAAAGTCTATTGTGACAATAACTCTGCGGTGGTATATTCAAACAACAACTGGAGTTCGTCTAAGTCAAAAGACATAGACATCAAGTATCTAGCTGTTAAAGAGAGAATTCAGAATGGTATGATCAGCATCGAGCACATAGGCACATATCTTATGGTGGTTGATCTCTTGACCAAAGGGGTAATATCTATGGTGTTTCACGGGCATGTGGCTCATATGGATATTAGTACAGCTAAATATATTCAGCTTTAGTGGGAGCATGTTGGTTACATTTTGTAGTGCTCTATAAAGAATATTGTTTTTCCAGACATTCATTATAATGTACGTAACAGTTCGAGTTGTACTACAATTTCATGGATGTACATTATTTGCGACTTTTATTCTTAATTTTGTTGATCTCATTAAGTAGGACCAAGTTGGAAATTGGCATGTATGATCACATAGCATGTAATTTCCACACTACACATCCATTCTAGCATCAATGTCATTCAGTTAATGTTGGTATCATGATTCGGGAACCGTTACCCATAAGTGTGGCGGCATACTGCTTGATTCTCTTATTGGCATTGACTGAGTGGACCGGGCTAAGTTGATTACACTATTGGACATTCAGTAAAGGAGCTCAAACAAGTAACATAATCATACATAGTCCAAGTGGGAGATTGTTGGATTTGATATGTTCATACGTGTAGTGCACGACACATGTGACTTAAGTTACATATCAAACACATGTGGACTTATGTATGTTATGTTACTAATGTCAAGTAATATTTGTATTATGTACGTATCCACATGTTAAGTGATCACTGCAGTATATTAATGGAGAATCTGAATAGACCACTAAATGTGCAGACAGTCGTACGGTTACAGTCATTGATGGTAGGACTTGTAAAGTCGACACCGTATTATTAATGACATCTAGTCTCCAAGGGACAAGAGCCCACGAGTATTCTTCTCGAAATGTTTTAAGTAAGCTATTTAATATATATAATGTATTATATATATGTATATATATTAAAATTTCCTTTTCATATTTAATAAGAAATTTAACGGAAAAGTTTAAAACATTTTAGTGCATTAAAAGGTGGAGAAAATCGCACTTATCACCCAAACGTTGGTCAAATTTTCCAGTTAGCATTTAAACGTTTTGAAACCTTATTTGACAGCGAAACGTGGCTAAACTTGACTCAATTAATACCAAAAAACCGGCTGTAAGCTTTGACTTTTTAAATGCAACCGTTAACTGACTCAATTAACATTGAACTACCGATTTTACCCCTGATTTTATTTGATTGGCTGTAAAATATGGCAACCGTCTGCTCTTCCACTTTTGTTTCTCATCGCCCCCCTCTTCCCTGTGAATTGCTCCCTCTCCCCCTTCCATTTCTTCCCTCTCTCTGTGCATGTGTAGATCTTGTGCTTATTTCATAGAGTTTCTGCAGATTCTACGTAGCTCCATTCGATTACGTGTGTGTTGGAGCGTCTCGGGCAAGAAGTCATGAGTTTGAGGCTACTTAACAGACAAAATGAGCCTCATCCCATTTATGGTAAGATTTGAACCATTTTTGTGTTAAAGCTCATGTTTTCATACAATTTTTAGACATAATCAGGGTATTATGTCGTGTTACGGCAGAAATCTGGGAGATTAATGGCCGTACACCCTTACTATTTGCGTGCATAGGGATTCTCTGCCTACATGAACAATTTGTGGGATTATGTTTAAATTTTCGTAATGTTGCTATGGTTTTTGGAATGAATCTGTGTAGTTTTGTCCATATAGGCTGAAAAGATGTGATCTTCATGCCTTTTTCTCTTTACCCTGCTGCATACGAAGTTCTGAGGGTGTATTTTTTTGATGTGTTACGCTTAGTGATTCTTTGAGCAAATTTGGTTTTGCTTCTGCGTTTGTTATACGTGATGGTATTTTGTTTTCTATTCAACAATTGCCCGTGTTTGTAAATTGTTTTTTACATTTGGCTGTGAATAATTCTTGCCTTCACAGCTCCAAATACTGGGCAATTCACACTGATTATGCATTATGGGGGCTGTTGTTGCATTTGCCTAAGGCAAACTATACTAGGGGTGACTATTTTATATATGATAATGTGGAGGAGGATGAGATACCATTGGTGTATGTGGAGCAAATGTGTGAGGAAATGAGATATTAGGTAAGAAAAAGTACTATATGGTTGAGGGTCACAAGTTTGTTCACTTAGGAAATGATGGGGCATTATACTTTGCAGCTAAGTCAATTGTGTGTACATCAAGAATACTTGAACTGTATGTGGAACAGTTAGTTGAACGGGTGAGTAAAATTCCCTTGGCCATGGAGTCTGGTGTGCAGAAAGCACAAATTGTGCAGGAGGAAGTGGAGGCCGGGGGTGGTGAGGAAGAGACATATTCTGAGGGGGAAATGGGTGATGATGGTGCACAGTCAGCAGGTGATGTACATGCAGAGGAAGATGATGAAGGAGAATCCGATGAGTCTGATTATAGTGTTGAGGAGGATGGGGATAGTGAGGGAGAATCTGATGAGTCTGAGTACAATGCTGAGGGACTAATAGATTCAGCATTGAGCTTCAATGAATATAGTGGGGATGAAGATGAAGATGTTTCTTTAGTTAGTGAGGGTGGGGATGGTGGGAATGGTGCATGTGTTAGTGAGGGTGGGATGGTGGAGATGATGCATGTGTTGGTGAGGGTGGTGATGGTAGAAATGATGCATGTGTTGGTGAGGGTGGTGATGGTAGAAATGATGCATGTGTTAGTGAGGGTGATGATGGAGTATGTGATGATAATTACATATCAGACAAAGGGGGTCTGGACATAGCTGACAGTGATGGTGAGGGTCAACCTGCGATTAGGATGTTCAATTCTAACCGTGATATGAAGAAACCTGAGTTATTCTGTGGATTAAGTTTTTCTGATGTTCAAATTTTTAAAGATGCTGCGAAGATGTACTCAATCAATGTGGGGAGGCCAATCATTGTAGTTAAGAGTGACAAGGGTAGGTGTGGTGTTAAGTGTAAAAATGATAGCTGTGAATGGTATGTGAGGTAAGGTTTGGATAGGAGACATAGAAATTATGTGATTAGGTCAATGAATTCAAAACACACCTGTAGCTGTACTATTAGAAATTGTGCTGTAAAGTCAGGAGTGATTGCCAAAAAATATGTGGATGAGTTTGCTGCAAACCCAAACTCACATATATGAAAGTGTATAAGTTGCCAATACACTTATGTGTGGGCTTGAAACAATTACTTGAGGCAGAACAGAATCCAATAGTCCCTCCACAAGTGAAAAGACCAGCTGGAAGGCCAAAGCATGTGAGGAAGAGATCTGTCGGGGAGGCTGATTTAGTTAAGGTTCAAAGAACAAAAACAACGGTGATACACAAATTGAACAGAGTAGGCCAACTACAAATATGTAGGGTATGCAAGCAGACAGGGCACAACAGGAGAAGCTATCTAACACTTTTTGGTGAACAGACGGGTGTATCACCTGAGGTAAGATTTCAAACATATAAGATTCGCTATATTCTGTTGTATTTAATATCATAACAACTTAATTCCGCTATATTCTTCAGTCACAGAATGAGTGCCAGGTGAATAACAGGAAGGGGCAGTTTCAAACATGTAAGATTTGCTATCGATTCGGACATAACATGAGAAGATGTGGACTTCGTATAGGGTCACAGTCAAGTGTGTCATCTGAGGTGACACATCTATTTCATTTGTAGTATTTAATGAATATTTGTCTATTTGTTTGATGATTTTTTTCCTAGACAGCCTGCACCAACTGCGCCAGATTTACCCGTTGAAGTACCAAAGACCTGGCCGCATTACAGGAAAGTCCCAGGGAGTGACCAGCTTCTTCCTAAATTCAAGTACCGTGAGGGGAAAATTTACATGCCAAACTCACTACTTGAAAAATCCAGGCAGAACATGAATCAAGACTGATGTTCTTTGACGGAATTTTATGATAAGCACATAATTTGTATTTGTTTTGGGTGGAGATGCTTTTTTGTATACACAAGCATGACTATGGTAGTAGTCTTTATTTTTGGCTTTCATTGTCAGTTAGATGACATGTGTTATAGATGTTGTGTTGCTGGCTATAGATCATCTTTGTTGTTGGCTATTGGACAATGCTTATTGTATTTCGACTGGTGCTGAAAGTGAACACTTTTGCTAGACTCAATTTTCAGGCATAATCATTTGCTTGTTTGTATTGTCTTCTTACTTTGAATTGCGTTTATATTCCATAACAGTGTAACAAGGCAACAAGCAAACAGGGCCATATAAACAAAACAAAGTGGTCATGAAAGCTTAGCTGACAACATTTAAGCAAAATGTGCAAACATTACTTCAATTTCAGCCAAATAATGTAGATTACATTGGAAACATTAACTTCTATCTTTGAAGGGAAGTAACAATAAACTAAAATTAAAAATGAATTCCAACCAAAGAACACAACATTTCAAGATCCTTCTCTTTCAACACAAAACATTTACAGCCATGAAAATGGCAGCTCCAACGTCACATTTTCATTCTACACTAACACCACATCATCGTTCTAATCGCATACATCACAACTATCTAATAAAAATACACACTATGTTGACAATTTATTGATCAAAATCATCTAGCTAAGGATCACAATATACAACAGGATCCGGCCTTTCCTCTCCAAATGACGTATCTTCATGTTGTAATTCTTTATGTTATCCTCGTACCTATTGCACCTCCTTAGCAGTCCTGGTATAATTTGACACGCATGTTCACCCATTGGTTCATCCAACTATTGAAAGAACCCGCATCCTCCAACCCCATTCTAACAAGGAAACGAAAAAACAATCACATTGCATACAATTGAGAACTCCCAAGCACTGACAGGAAGATTTTAAACTTACCTTCGTCAATGGACATGCTAGGAACCTACGATCAGGATTTAATTTGGTCCAGGATGTTGTCTCTCTCATTTTCATACCACAATAGCAGTGGCCTTCCACACCCAATTCAACCCTCCTCCGGCGATCACCAACCAAGGATGAGGAAGACATCTTAAAGAACAATAGAGAGTGGGGGAAAGAATGAGGAATGTGAATTATTGATGCATATTGGTTAATTTTGTGAATTGGGAGGCTAATTTATGGAGACAAACCAGCAGGGAACAGTAGCAGCAGAAGGGAGGGAAGGGAAGACGTTAAATTGGAGAGAAATTGCTTTTGGCGGTAAAATATGCTGAAACCGGCTGCAACAGGTCATCAGCCGGTTTCTGATGTTAATTGAATCAAGTTTTGCCACGTTTAGCTGCCAAATGAGGTTTCAGAACGTTTAAATGCTAACTGGAAAATTTGACTAACGTTTAAGAGATAAATGCAATTTTTTCTTAAAAGGTGCAAATACGTTTCAGTATTTTTACTGTGTGCAAGTGAAGCGTGTGAAGAAAAAAAGGTCGTGGGACAGAAAAAGCAAGCAAAGCACAAGTGAAGCAGGTGTGTGAAGAAAAAAAAAGTTGTGTGGCAGAAAAAGCAAACCAAAGCTTTGCTGAGAGCTTCTTATGTATTGGCTGAAGTTCTCTTTAATTTGCATACATTCGTGAAGTTTCCTTTTCATTCCTTTGCATTTGCTGGCTACACACACATATATATATATATAATATATATATATATTATATATATATATAATATTTTTGAGAAGAAGACACACTATTTATTCTTTCCATCGGGAATAGTAGTGGTGGTTGTTGAAACTTCGTTAGTGAATTCAACAACTATTAGATTTGTAAAATCTCTTGGAAGACAGTTGCCATGTGTGTCAATTACTACAGCATTTACCAATAAAGCAAGGTACACTATCCGCATTTATTCACTTTACTTTTGTGTTAAGCGATCCTCGGTTAATGGATCTACCATGTAGATCTAACCATCAGCATATTTATGTAGCAAACAAATAGGTACACGTATTACTGGCTTCTGATTGGTACGAAACTAACGTTTCTGGGAAGAAGACAAAAAGGAAAATTATTAATTATCCTCAATAATGTAATACTGGACAAAATGTAATTTTAATTTCAAATACTGTATAATAAAATAAAATATAAATTGCAAACAGATCCAATTTCTTAAATTTTTTTGGTTATTAATCTCCATACTTCTAACTATAGCTGTTATGTTATATCTTTGTCAATCGATATTTTTTCATAGAGTTTCATCATTCTTTCATCAAAAATTTATCATGGTTTACGATTAATCGCTACTTATCTTAAGCATTTCTAATTAATAAATGAATAAGACATACCCAAATTAAAAAGTTCAGTGTATTAATGGATATAAAGAACGTTTCCAGTACACTAGGCTCCCACGTTTGTGCAGGGTACAAAGAAGGTCGGACCGCTTATTTCACAAATAGGATATGTTTTAAAAAAAAATTCAAAAAAATGTAACAAAGGCGCCTAAGCCAAGCAATGGCGCCTTAAGACACCACCTCTAAAAACCGTCATGCTCTAAGGCGCCAGTGCGATCATCTGCCGCCTATAAGTCCACCCCAATTTGAGACCGGATTTCACATTAACATCTGAAATTTTATGTCAGTTTAAATATAATCATTTTTCTAGTGCACAAAAGATTGGAAGTTCATGTGTTCTATATGTTTATGAAGGAGTTCGATCATATTGTAATAAAAGTTTTAGATATAGTCGCGCATTGGTGGCGGTCACAAAAGACAAACAGAAAGATGGTCTTGAATTCGTTTGTAGATGGTAGCGTTCATGTCCGAGCAAATGTGAAGGATTTGATTGAGACGTTACAATATATACTGAGGAAAATTTGAGAAAACCACTAACATTGTGTCATAACCAATAACGTTTAGCGTATATTTTAGTACTAATAACGGTCAAAATAGCACTGGGTCTGGGGCTCCCAAAGCAAACTAGAGTCGAAGAAATTATGAAACCCTTAAAAGACCCAATTGTTGAACTACGGTTATAGTCAGAGCATTGTAATCTATGCTTTGTTTGTTATCTAAGTTGTAGCAATAAACGTGAAATTGAAAGTGCATTAAATGATATATGTTGTGTTTTTATTTTCAAAAAATAAATTTTCGCAGAACTCTAAACCTACTTGTTGCATACTCCTAAACCCTAAATCTAATTGTTGCATAAACCTAACCCAAGCCCAAACCTAAATCCGAACCCAAACCTTTATTGTTGCATAACCATTAGCCGCAACTCTGATCTTTACCCTAACCCTAGCTAGAGTGTAACTTCCCTCTTCCTTGTTATGATTGTAATGTAGTGTAATCTTCTATATTGTGTCTCAAGTGCCAATAGAGTCATTTTATTTGTAAATGTCAAAAAAATTCGAATAACAAAGTGATTAAATCATCACCAAGTAGCCAATACGGGTTCATAAGAAGCATTACTACAACCAACATCCAAAAATTAATAACAAACAACATCCAAAGGCTCATAGCAAACAACAGCAAATGAGTGCATAAATACGTGTTGATTATGGTATGCCTGGATTATGTTTTATACCAACGAGATTGACTTCAAGTTTGAATAGAGCTATAGGTAACGTAGAGTGTAGGATAGGATAAAACAAAGCGTTGTATGTTTCTAACATTGCACGATAAGAGTAAAGTGGGCAGCAAGTTCGACCACTACACTATGCATATTTTGGCATATCTTCATAATGTGTGAGTAGGGCATATGGTAAAGCTAAAATTTTCCACAAGTACAAGTCTTGTTGTGTAGGTTTATAGTATGAGAGGCACCACCATAACTGTTCCATGTCGAGTTACAACCTTGTAAAAGCCTTCTCTCCTATCATATGCCTATACCCCGTGCTTTCTTGCATTTCTTATGTTTTTAATATACAGTTGTGTCATCTTAACTAGGCATCAGTATGTTGCTGCCAAATGTGCCAATACCTCTTATCGCACATCATTAAATACTTTCACCATCCTTTCGAACACCACTCGTACACATGCATTGATTGGCAAATATCTAGCTCCCTTAAGTATGATGTCCCACGATTTAGAGAAATATGTTGTCATCACATAAAATCTTCTACCCTATCATGTGATAGTGTCCACATAAGATATCCATACACGTCTTTCTTCAGCTTTTCCATACATTCATAAAACTTATGCACCTTGTGTTCTGTTTCAGCCCCCTAGAGTATGTTGATCAAAATCTTACCAAGACATTTCCTGTGAAACACGAAATTTAAATGCCTTAAACAACTTATTATAAAGACAATATATACAATTGGCCTAAATATTATTTTTACTAAGACGTGCATGCAAAATTGGCTTTGATATAAAGAAAACAATATTTGTGGTAGACATAAGGAGGTTTTCAAGTGGCATCTCCTCGAATTTCAGCCTGAAGTCCCATCGATCGATCTTAAATCATACATATGCATTGCTTGTCACCAAGTATATGTTACCGGATTTTTCAAAACAACCACCTCCAATTACGTTTGCTCTCTCCGTCAACAATAGCATAAGCTACTGGAAAGATATGATCAGCAGCATCAACCATGACTACAATCAACATTTTTCAGTATACTTGCTATAAAAATGTGTACCACCTACTGAAATAATCGGTCGGTAGTGTTAGAACCCAAAATCGCCTCAGAATGTCAAAAAACTGCTCCAAACACCTTCTGATCGGCAGTGCTCAGCTCTAGATCATGCCTCCAACGAAGTATGATCCATCCGTTTGTTGTCTCTATCGCAACAATGTAGTGAGGCAAATCACAAAAAGATTTCTATAAAGCACCTGTGGCTTTTTTTTGGCCTTGCCACGCCTTTTGTATTTAATGCCACATTCAAACTACCTTTTATGGATTCACGGACATATGAAGTTCCAAAATCCATATTTTGACTAATATATTCTCTGATCATCCTCCCAACTATTCTCGAATTGACATTCCTATGATCTGATGTGACGTTAACATTTGTGTAACTATAGCGCTCACGGTAAATATCAATCTCCCAATAGTTATGCGGTTGCCTCATGCATGCTCTAAGACGACACAAACAACCTTGAGTCTTATAATGTGCACACCTAACATACCAATATTTTTTTGTGCTTCCCACAACTTTGAAAACTTATTATGCTTAGCTAACCATAATTACACAGCATGTTGCACGTCTTCTTTGTTTTTGAACAATGTCATCTCTTCCATGTGATCAGGTTTACGCTCTTTCCAAAGACGATGTCTAAGATCGTCTCATCCATGAATGAGCGTGTCTTTTGGACGTTGTAGTCTTTCAAAAACACAACATTTTTGTCAAAGTGAGGAACCCTGGCCGTGTCAACTCTTCTTTCAAATCACCTTCTTCATTTTCATCATCCTCATCATCATCCTCGAATTATTCATCATCGTCGCCGCCGCCATCATCATTATCATCACAATTTATGTTTCTTCGATATTCTGTAATTGCACGTGATGAGCAGTTTCCAACAACAGGATTTGTAGATCCGACCACAATATCATTGTCCACAGTACTACTAACAACAAATGCAGCTGCTGGTGGAAAATCATGCAATGCCACATATATCTGTACAGCTGGAAGGGTTGGACAACGAATTGAGACTTCAAAAGCTGATTCTAAGTCTTCATCATCATAAATTTTAGCCAAGTTGCAGACATAAACACTTGCTTTTTAAAACCTGTATACATGACATCATTCGATACAATCATCATTTTCGTAGAAGGACGCTTATACGCAATTTCATTGTGTAAATTTACTGTTTGACTTTGCAATACAAAGAAATTTAGTCTTTTGAAATTTTTGGCCACTTTTGTCACACTGTAAAGGTTGCACAAAAGGAATGTAATATCACTGTAATAGATTGCAATAGACTGGAAATTTGATGACATATTTCTTTAATGTTGTGAAACGGATGATCTGAGGTGTCATTGTGAAAGGTGTCTTAAGCACCTAAGGTGCCATTAGCAATATCGTCCAAGGATAAGACGGTTTTCAAAGCTCCTCATACTAGTTATAAACTCTTAATGCTGTTTTGTTCTAAGACGCAATTGAATTGCGCCTTAGAGGTCTCTAAAGCTAATCGCGTCTAAGAGCACCTTATGTGCCATTCTAAAAATGCTTTGTGCTTTTGGAATGTTTTTAAAAAGTATTCTATTTATGAAATAAATTATGAAACCAAAATATTTTTTGAAATTTCCCCATTCTTTAAGGCCATTTGAGACGAACTAGCTGCCGCCAGAAGATAGCTACAATGACTAAGAGAATCAAATTTAAAGTAAGAAAGGTCCAAAGACTGAATTGATTGATGCAGTTAATGTAAGGAATACAGATGAAAGTGTCGTAAAATTCACGCGCTTCCAAAGCACGCTTTACGTCATTGTAAGATCCCATGACACAAATTTCCACTGAGGATTCTTCTACTGACGTAATTTATCTTTTCCTTCTGGCAGAGAGATAGTATAGAGTATTCAGCGAATGAGATTTGGGGAGGCCTCATATGAGGCAAAATATGAGACTTCTAATCACGCAATGCCACGTATACAAAAGGGTCCGTTGTTTATTTTTTTCTTTTTTAAAAAAGGCTCTTTTGTACACGTGGCGTCGCGTGATTAGAGACCTCATATTTTACCTCATATGAGGTCTCCTCTGATCTCATCCGGAGTATTGAGAGGTATCAGATTGCAATTCCATGCGTCCAAGTCTTTTCTATGGATAAACGTTGCCGAACTTAGAGGGTTTGATATAAAGGTTTATGACCGAAAAAATCTAACTTGGCCTTTATCAACATGTCTCATGACGCGATATGGATGAAATTCAGGTGTTTAAGGTAGCTATAACAGAGTCTAGATTATTCTGTTGGATTTAATTTAATAAACCCCTGAATAGGACCGTTTAATCGAATCAATGGACAAAGTAACAAAATGCGGAAAATATACCTTGCTCCATTGCTGTTGTTAATCTGAACACGTACGCTGCAACTGCTCCGGCTGATGAAGAATCTGGCGTGATCCAAGGATTCACGACCTCCCACCAATTGTTGATACACCCCTTGACTAGTTTCAACAATTCACTGCTTTACCCGATGGAGAGGCTAGGCAGTGTGGACTTTGTAGAACAAGGTTGGCACACCCTCCCCTTTATCTGTCTGTAGGCCGATTTCTCCTTAGTCTGTATGAGGAGGTGAAAGCCTCCTCCTTTATATAGAGGGAGAAAGGGGGAATCCTGATGGGCATATTCCTTAATGGATAAAGATTCTTTTATCCCAGATGCCTGGAATATACTTGATGCTATATTCAAGTTATCTCTATCCATTATCAAATATATCTAATATTTAATAATAAATATCATTAAATATTATTTAATATTAAATTTTGTACCAACAATTATCGACTAGCCACACGTGGGTTGTCGTCCCTCGGAGACCAGATGTCGTAACTTTATGGTCGTTGTACTTTGAGCCCATCCACCGCGGTCTCTGACCATATGGCTGTCTACATATTCGGGGTTTCCATTTAGACCACACTATACATCCACGAGTATACCCAATGATCACTTAACATGTGGATGTTTTACGTAACAATTAATATTATTACGTGACATATGTGACATATAATATTATCATACATAACGTCCACCTTATGATTAATTCGTATAACTTTATCAACGTGCTGCGCATCACACGTATCTCGAATTAATCCCAACAATCTCCCACTTGGACTATGTATGTATCTTAAAGATTATATGTCACACCTTTTGAGCTCATATACCGTATGTCCTTTAGTGTGTCTTTCTTTATCCGGTCCATCAGAAAATGTTAGCAAAAGACTTAAGCCGCACGCCACCACATTAAATTAGTGACTTGTCCCTCTTAAATCATGATGCTAACATTCTACTGAATGACATGGATACTAAAATGGATATGTAGTGTGGAATTAATATGCTAGGTGATCGTTGTAGGATCTGCAAGGCACCACTAGAAGGGGGGGTTGAATAGATGGTGCGGAAAGTGTGGTTTTTAAAATTTCGTTAAACTTGAACAATTCAACTTCTGAAAACAAATTCTGTTTTCAGGACCAGTTTTAAAACGTTTTTAAAACTAGGTTAGAGGTCTCCAAAAATTATGAAATTTTGAGAGAACTTAGCCTCAGATGTTATGAGGGTCCCCTAAAACTTTCAAATTAAAATTCAACCTTTAACCCCTTCAAAAACCGTTGGTACTCAGATTGCTCGAATCTGCCAGAAACGGTAGATGGTTTTGAAAAATTTATTCCTATTTGTGTGAACGTCCAACTGCTCTGAAAATTTGACCACTAACTCCTTATATACTAAATTTAAGTGGGTTGAAACAGTTTTGCAAAATTATTTTGGGAAGTAGGTCAACTACAATCAAAGTCTCAACCTTTGCAAGTCTGAGAATCAGACTGCACTAGTCTCAGAACTTTTGATGTTTGATTGACTTATACTTATCCAAAAGGGTTGAAGTTTGTTCCAAATTAACCCTAGAACGTGTGAGTATATTTATGGAAATTTTCGTGATTTTTGAAATTCGTTAACTATTTTTATGAATACGAACAAGAAGGGTAATCAGTGCAGTAACTGGAAAGTAAATGCTGAAAGTAAATTTCACCAAGAATTTTATACTGGTTCGGTTATAAACAACCTACTCCAGTCTTCAAGGAACACCTTCCTTGGTTCACACTAATCAAACACACGCAATACACCTTACCACAGGGTTGATAGAGTTACACCTAACTCCAACCCTTTACAAACCTTGCATGACGAGTACAATTCACACGAACACCACCACCTCGCAAGAATGAAGATTGATCACACCTTGATCAATCTTTTACAAAGATATAGAATGAGTGGTGGTCTATGTCAAGCCTATTCAAGATTGAAAGATATGAATACAATAGGCTTACAAGAAGAGAGAAAGAAAGAGAATGTAGAAGAAGAAGAGCTAGGCTTTTTGATCACTTTGATTTGCAATGCTTGTGCTTGCTTTGTTTGCTCTCTTCTCTTTCCTTTTAACTTGGTCCAGACGTCCCCTTGGTATAGCCTCCCCCTCTTGAAAATTATCTTTTAAGTCCTTGAGAGAGTGTAAGACATCATTGTGACAAAGTCTTGCTTACTTGGCATCTTCATATTTGATGATCATTTAGTTTTCCCTTACTTGGCACCTCCTTATTGTTTTAACGTTGTCATCATGATGACTTGGAAAAAAATCTGAGAATTACACTTAACCATGTGCCAAAATCATCACAAAATAACTTCCATAAATCATGAGATACATCACATAAATTACAAGACAAAAATTCCTTTCTTGCTAGGATGAAAAAATCGCCCATAATAGGTGTTACCATGCTGAATTTTCAGCATGTGACACATGGGGATAAAGTTCAAATCATTACCATTTTTCTTTGATTTTTCTCATTAAAATGAATCACCAATTAATGTTAAATATTCCTATCACATGAGAAATGAACTTGGACACCATTTAGATCAATAATTCGGCCACACAAGTCTTCACACATGCTGAAACATTTCAGCATGTGTGATACGTAGAATATCACACTTTATTAATTTAAATAATATTCAAATCATTTTCATAACATCCTCAATTAATCCTCATGATTCAAGATAGTAAAATATGGCATCTCTTAGTGCTAAAAATCGGCCATAATACAACACACATGCTGAATTTTCAGCATGTGTCATATATGTGACATAGTTTGAAATGTTACCTTTTGTAGCTCCTTCCTTTATGTCACCAACATTGTGTGATTGATTCTTGACCAATCAAGATGCCAAAAAGGCTCCACATATGCTCCAAAATGGCTGTTGTAGGCGTTGGAAATGATTGTGCATGTGCTGAATTTTATTTTTGCAAACTTTGTAAAATAGTGCACATTTAATAATACACACATGGTATATTCCAATCAGCCCTTAATTTAATTTTCTAGAACACTTTAAGATGTATAACATATGTAGAAAGTGTCTAGATACGTGTCACATGATGTACCAAAAACGTTCCATGTGTTGTGTGCGTAGAAAACCGAATTTTCGATATTTATCGATTACCCGATTTTTCTCTAATTTAAATTCTAACTTTTGCACATGCTATATATATTATGTTATACATAATATATATAATATATACTTTAAATCTCAGCACTTGGCTGGTCTAGAGTGGTACCATTAACATGTGACAAAATTAAACTTGGAATCTTCACATTTTGGCCTTAATGTGGGGTAATTTGTGTGTCCCAACATGGAAAATATTTTTGGCTGAATATTACATGTAGCCCACGAAATTTTTATCAATTTTTGAAGTATAGGGGCTGACCATTTATTTATGGCAAGTATGTGACACGTTGGCGAAGTTTCGGTATTCGCCCGATACGATAATTTTCGGTTTAGAACCTTTTATCGTGTCGTATTTAATTTGTCATCATCATATCTTATATCATATGATATAAAACCTGAATATACTCATAAATATGAGTTAAGTATAGTGGTGTGACGTTAACGTACGTACGTAAAATATATAACGTGTCTGTAGTACGTTGAAATACATGTGTATGTGCCTTTTTCAAAAAATCTGAAAATATATGTAGTATATATGTATTAGGCGTGTATAATTAAAGAGGAGAGGAGGAGAAAACTTTCTTTCCTTAGCCTTGTTGCCTTTGTGCCTTTTCCAAATGTGGCTTCCTTTAATGAACTACTTAGTTTATTAAACTAAGTACTTCACTTAATGAACTAGTTTAGTTCATTAATGGTGGCACCTGAAAATAGTATAAACACAACAAATGTTTGTCATATGATGTAAGCTTTAACGCTTCATGGCTCGTTAGTACGGCAACATAATATATAAGCTAAATAAGGCAAGTAATGGCAAAGTATCATACATACATGTACACGTTTATATATATCATGCATTTAAGTCACTTATTTTGAAATCACTCAAACCCCCTTATCTCTACAATCGTACATATTAATTCCAACTTGGCCCTCTTTAACGATAACAATAGAATTCAGAATGTATGCCGTAACTGCTTAATGTACATTACTTCTGCAGAAAAACTTTAATATAACCGGAATGTACATTATATTGTTAGTCTGAAATAAACAACTTTATTGAACACAAGAAAAAACTCACAGACTCCCACTTTAAGTCCCATACGGCTAACATGCTTGTGAAACACTACCGGTTCCACGGTCTTAGTCAAAGGGTCGGCCACCATAGAGTCTGTACTGATATGCTTAATACTGATCAGACCACTCTGAATTCTTTCTTTAACAACCAGATACTTCATCACTATGTATTTCGCTTTAGATGAACTCCGGTTGTTATTTGAATATAGCACCGCAACATTATTGTCACAGTAAATCCTCATTGGAGACGTGATGGTCTCCAATACCCGCAGCACTGTGACAAAATTGTGAAGCCATATCGACTGATTGGATGCGTGGAAGTAAGCTACGAATTCTGCCTCCATAGTGGAGAACGCCAATAAGGTCTGTTTCGTGCTTTTCCATGAGATCGCACCTCCGGCTAGTGTAAACACATAGCCTGAGGTCGATTTCATGCTATCATAGCATCTAGCAAAATTGGAATCTGTATATCTAGTGATCTCTAACTTGTCATATCTCCGATACATCAGTACGTGTTGTTTCATTTCTTGTAAATATTTCAGCACCCTCTTTGCTGCGGTCCAGTGATCCTTACTCGGATCAGAGAGGTATCTGCCTAACATTCCCGTAATGAATGCCAAGTCTGGTCGTATACATACTTAGGCATACATCATACTCCCTACTACCGAAGCAAAGGAGTATTCCTCAACGTTCAAACTCTGTTTGGGGACATTGTTTCAGACTAGACTTGTCTCCTCTTGCCACAGGGGTATTAAGTGGTTTACACTTATCCATGCTATACCGCTTCAACACCTTTTCGATGTATGCCTGTTGTGAGAGACCTAAGGTACCTTGGGTACGATTCCTCCGTATCTCAAGTCCCAACACATATGAGGCTTCACCAAGGTCTTTCATCTCGAAATGCTTTCTCAGAAAGGCTTTGGTGTCGCTCAACATGTTTACATCGTTTGTTGTAAGCAGTATGTCATCTACGTACAAGATCATGAATATGAACTTGCTCCCACTAAACTTGTGATACACGCATTCGTCAATTTGGTTTGCCTCAAAACCGAAGGAGACAACCACTTTGACGAATTTGAAGTACCACTGTCGAGACGCTTGCTTGAGCCCATAGATGGATTTCTTTAGTCAACAAACCATGCCTTTTGGATCTCCCACCTCGAATTGAGGCGGTTGAACCATGTAAATGGTTTCGTCGAGTTCTCCGTTTAGAAACGCAGTCTTAACATCTATCTGATGTAGCTCAAGATCTAAGTGTGCCACTAAAGTCATGATTATCCAGAAAGAATCCTTCGTGGATAATGGAGAGAAGGTTTCCGTATAGTCTATGCCCTCCTTTTGGGTAAACTCTTTAGCAACAAGTCGAGCCTTATATCGTTCTATGTTGCCTTTTGAATCTCGTTTGGTTTTAAATATCCATTTTCAACCAACGGGTTTCGAACCTTTAGGCAACGAGACGACATCCCATACCTTGTTCTTGTGCATAGACTTTATCTCTTCTTCCATGGCTTTTATCCACTTTTCTTTATTTCGACATTGTACTGCTTGTTGGACGTTTTCGGGGTCATCGTCCAGCATACCAACATCAAATTCGTGTTCTTGGAGATACACCACATAATCACTAGATATGGGGTTTCTCCGAGCACGAGTGGATCTCCTTAGGGGCACTTGTTCTTGGGATACTGTAGGTTCCTGAACTGCATCAGCCGGCAATTCATCGGGTTCTTCAGTAACTTCCTCAGGAACATGAACTTGTTCCTATGGAGCGTCACTAGTGGGATGAGGAACCTTAGGTGCGGGTATCGCTGATGCTATCTCCCCAAAAGATGGTTCGATTCGCACTTCTGTCGCATCTGAGTGTGCCTCATCTAACTCGATGATATGTTGATGCAAATCATTCCCCTCCCGGAACCAAAGTATCCTCAAAGAACTTTACCGAATTTGTCTCGAAAAACACTTTACTTGTGGGATCATAGAATTTATACCCTTGTGACCTTTCCGAGTAACCAACGAAATAGCAACTAACTGTTTTGGTATCCAGCTTTCTTTATTTTGGTCTGCAAGGCTTTGCCTCTGCTGGACAGCCCCAAACCCTTATGTGGTTAAGGCTAGGCTTACGCTTAGTCCATAACTCATAAGGGGTCCTTATCGTTGCTTTAGTTGGTACTCGGTTGAGGATGTAAGCTGCGGTTTTAAGCGCTTCTCCCTAAAGGAATAATGGTAGTGTAGTTTGACTCATCACACTATGCACCATATCCATAATTGTATGGTTTCGTCTTTCAGCTACACCATTCATGCTTGGTGACCCAGGCATGGTGTACTGAGGGACGATTCCGTTTTCCTCTAGGTATTTAGCAAATGGTCCTGGACACTGTTCTCCTGATCCATCATATCGACCGTAGTATTCACCCCCACGGTCCGATCTGACGGTTTTAATCCTTTTGTTGAGCAGTAACTCAACTTCAGCTTTAAAGGATTTGAACATGTCTATTGCTTGCGCTTTTTCTTTAATCAAAAATATGTAGCCATATCGCGAATAGTCGTCAATAAAGATGATAAAATAAGAGTGGCCATTTCGAGTAACCGGATGAAATGGGCCACTAATATCGGTATGAATCAACTCTAATGGATTATTTGCACGATTTACTTCATATCTTCGGACTTTAGTTTGTTTTCCTTTAGCACAAAATACACACGACCCTAAGTCGGTTAAGTCTAAAGGATTGAGAATTTCTGATTTGACAAGACGTTCTATTCTGTTTTTTGGACACATGTCCGAAACATCGATGCCAAAGTGATCCTGAATTCTCATGAGTTAATTTTGCTTTAACGTTTCGCGTTACAACATGCAAGGTTTCTTGATTTGAAGCAACATTTATTGAATAAAGTTTATCAATTTCGGACATTATACCGTGACCAATCAATCTAGAAGCATGATAAAGTTAGAAATTTTCATTTTCAAAATAACCGTAATATCCACTTTTATCCAATCGATAAAACGAAATAAGATTTCGTTTAAACGATGGTACTACAAAAGTGTCATGCAAATCTAGATAGAAACCGGATGTCAACAGCAATCTGAAATGCCCGATAGCTTCAACCTTTACATCGCTGCCATTTCCCCAATAGACGTATCTTTCATCGTCTCTTGGTTTTCTATGGCTTAGGTAACCTTGCATAGTCACAGATAGGTGAGTCGTGGCTCCCGTATCGACCCACCAAGTGGCTATATCCAAAACAAAATTAACTTCAGAATAAACTAAGAATGTACCCTCTGTAGCGCCCCGACCCGGACAGCGGAATCCGAATCGGTACACCCGTCGTAGCTTACTGAGAAGACTACAAGACGTCTCATCTCTCGAATACACATCATCACTGACGTAAGAGGAATAAGTGCGGAAACATGTATCTAATAAATCTCAACCATCAATTCAAAGCATCAAATGATAATAACATCTCTAAGAGTAGTCACAGTAGTAACGAACTAATCCTCAAGTATATGGAAGAACTGAAATAAGTAACAACTGTGCCGTCTAGCTCCCAACATGTCTCTATATATCCCATTCAGCCCACTCGCCATCGTCTTCTATGAATATCATGTCGTAGCTAGGCTCATCTACAATCACAAAGGTAGTACCCTTAGCGAAAAACGCTAGCAAGTAACCCGCTTATAAGACATACGGGATCAACACATGGCAAGACATGAGTAATATATAATTCATGGGTATTGTGGGGCACATGTCTTGTAAAGCTTCCAAATATATATACGAGTCACGTAATAGCAAGTACAGCAAATTGATCGCAATTAACGAATCCATAACAATCAAATACCATGCACATCCATACCACAACGACTCTCGTGATGCATGTCAAAATATGCACTACACTACACAATCACAAATGCATGAGCCCTTTCTTTTCAAGTCAATGCAATGCATGTCACAATGTCCGGTCTCGTAACTCGTTACCCTGTAACGCGCCCTGGCTTATATTTCCATCCCGGTTTACGTTACAGGCTCGTATGCTCTGTGATGCGCCTCGGCTTATATTTCCATCCCGATTTACATCACAGATCTCGTAAAACTCTGCAATGCACCTCGGCTTATATTTCCATCCCGATTATCATTGCAGAGGACTTTATACCCTGTAACACGCCCCGGCTTATATTTCCATCCCGGTTTGCGTTACAGCCTTTTGTGCTCTGCAATGCGCCCCGGCTTATATTTCCATCCCGGTTTATATTACAGGTCACCTTCGCAAATCTGTGCCGAAGCACATCTCTTTTTCAAATCCATATGCAATGCACATGCCATGATGCAGGACTCCTTGTTCCAATCACATTTCTCGTTCACGTATACAGTTCATAATCACATGCGCAAGTAAGAACAACACACAAGATTTCCCTAACTCATACGTCAAAGCTTAGGTCTCAACTAGATCGTCAACACTTAAACTTGATTCCAAAAGTCACAAACCAATGTGAGTACCCCTATCTTCCTTCACGGAACTCTATAACACCTCGTACGTTCATTTCCTAACCCTCCTAAGTCAGCCTCATTGAAATCCGATTCGAAAACCCTTCAAATTCTCCAAACTTGATTCACCATCTTAAGTCATGTTCCCAAGACTTAAACTAGTCATAATCAGGTCCTAAGAAGTCCCTAAGGTCACCCAAAGGATCCCCTAGCTTCCCTCTTTCTTCCATTACTTTCCCACAAAACTGGTTGACGTCATACCCTGACGTCGATCGATCTACGTACGTCATACCCTGACGTCGATCGATCGACGTCCATCTGAGGCACGTCGATCTCTCACTCAACCTACGTCATACCCTCACGTCATACCCTCACGTCATACCCTCACGTCATACCCTCACGTCATACCCTCACTCTGAACTACGTCGATCGATCGACGTGCATCTGAGGCACGTCGATCTCTCATTCCTTCCACGTCGATCGATCGACATGCATCTGAGGCACGTCGATCTCTCACCTGCTATACGTCGATCGATCGACGTCCTGAATTTTCAGAATCTTCATCCTGCGATTTCTGCATCAGCTGCGGACCTATATTTCAATCGTTTTCCAACGTTTTTCCCACCAATCCAAGCCTAGTCTTCCCTATCAATCCCTTCTTAACCCTCTCAAACAAGATTCTTCATAATCACGTCAACGATTCAATCCTAAAACTCGAATCTTTCATCAAATCCATCCCAAAAACCTAACCTTTCCCCTTTTCTCTCCCTTCAACCGCCATCATCAACCAAGTGGGATTCAAGGGAGTGGGATTTACGGGATCTCACGTAAACAATGAACAACAACAAGATTTCAACATATAATGGCCAAATCATCGACGCCAAATCACATAAATCATATACACGTAATCACGAAAAGAAACTACTGCACGGTGATCCATTTAATATCAAAAGTAGGTCTTTATCTTTCACAAATCGTAAGAACTTATAAGAAAGTTACTTGCCTTTGATTACTCGAGAACGGATTGAAGAACGAAGGAAGATTGGATGGCTTTCCGGAGAGATTCTTCTCCTAGGGTTGAAGAGGTGTAGAAATCGCCTATGAGGGGAAGGGATACGTCGTCTGGTGAGTGGGGAAAGAAAGAAACTGACGTTGTCAGTTTTTTTATATGGAATGGGGAAAGTTTGGAGTTTCTAAATTATATCTATTATCTTATTTATCTTAAAGGATAAACCTTAATTATTTAATTCTAAAATTAAATATAATTTAATTCTACTATTTATCCTTATCATTAATTTCTAATTAATCCTCTTAATTAATGCCTCATTTATTTCCGTTGACTATCATTAAACTCCGTTTAATTTCCTTCTTCACCTTTTAATTATCCAACGGAGGGTGCGGGGCATAACATTCCACCCCCCTTATAAAAAGTTTCGTCCTCGAAACTGGCGTACCTTATTGGAAAAGATGTGGATATAGTTCCTTCATTTGCTCTTCAAGCTCCCACGTGGCTTCACGCTCTGTATGGTTACTCCACTGAACTTTGACATACGGAATGACGCGTCGGCGCAGGACTTGATCTTTTCTATCCACAATCCTTATTGGATGCTCTTCATAAGTGCCATCTTCTTTCACATCCAAGGGTTGAGCTTCAAGGACATGGCTCGGGTCCGGTACGTATTTCCGTAGTTGAGATACGTGAAATACGTTATGGACTTTGACAAATTTGGCGGTAAGGCGAGTCTGTATGCTCTTTCACCAACTTTACCAAGAAACTTCGTAAGGGCCAATATATCTAGGGCTTAACTTGCCCTTCATTCCGAATCTTGCGACTCCTTTGGTTGGTGAAACTCGTAAATAGACCTTCTCACCTTCCTCGAACTCCAGAGGTCGCCTCTTGGAATCGGCCCAACTCTTATTACGATCCTGAGCCACCTTCAATTTCTCTCTTATCACCTTGACCTTTTCAACAGTTTGTTCAACCAACTCGGGTGCGGTGATTGTCCTTTCTCCGACTTCATCCCAACAAACGGGGGACCTGCACTTACGTCCATATAAAGCTTCAAATGGCGCCATGCCAATTGCACTGTGATAGATATTATTATAGGAAAACTCCATCAACTTCAGCATGCTATCCCAGTTTCCTTTGAAGTCCAAGGCGCATGCTCTTAACATATCCTCCAAGGTTTGGATGGTTCTCTCGGATTGTCCGTCCGTTTGAGGGTGGTATGCGGTACTCATTCTTAGCTCCGTACCCATAGCTTTTTGGAATGCCCTCCAAAACTTAGAGGTGAACTTGGGATCACGGTCCGACACAATGCTGACTGGGACTCTATGTAGGCTCACAATGTTATCCACATATATATTGGAAAGCTTCTCATAAGACGTACCATGTGGCATAGCTATGAAATGTGCTGTCTTTGTCAAACGGTCTACAATTACCCAAATCATCTCGTTTCCATTTCGGGTCTTGGGTAGTCCCATCACGAAATCCATTGTCACGTGTTCCCACTTCCACTCCGGGATCTCTAGCGGCATCATCAAGCCACCAGGTCGTTGATGTTCGGCCTTGACTTGTTGGCATACCAAACATCTCTCAACATACTCCGCTATAGATCTCTTCATCCCTATCCACCAATAATTTCTTTTGAGGTCCTTGTACATCTTAGTGCTCCCTGGGTGGATAGACATCCTTGAGTTATGCGCTTCTTGGAGCAATTCCGTTCGGAGTTCGTCTTTAACTGGTATACATAATCGATTTTGAAACCATAGACTTCCATCTCCTCGCAACTGGAAATCCTTTACTGATCCCGTGGATAATTTGTCGCGGATCTCTTTCAGTGCTGGGTCCTCATACTGCGCCTCTTTAATTCTGTCTACCAAGTCTGGGCTGATAGACAAAGCTGTAAGGACATTTGCCACTGAATCCACCAATTCAAGATCAAACTCCTCGATCTCTCTTTCCAATGGGGACTGTCTTGCGTGGCTAAACTTTCTGCTCAATGCGTCCGCCACTCTGTTGGCCTTACCCGGATGGTAATTGATGGTCAGGTCATAGTCCTTTAGTAACTCCAACCATCTTCTCTGTCTCATGTTTAACTCCTTCTGCGAGAACAAGTACTTCAAGCTCTTGTGATCAGTAAATACGGCGCACTTTTCTCCGTACAAATAGTGTCTCCAGATCTTAAGAGCGAATACCACGGCTGCGAGCTCCAAGTCATGCGTCGGGTAATTTTGCTCATATGGTTTCAATTGTCTTGACGCGTATGATATGACTCGTTCATTTTGCATCAAGACACATCCTATAAACAGAAAGTTAATTTAGGACTTGCATAAGTATATACAATGCATTAATTGTAATGATGTACATACCTAGTCCTTTCTTGGACGCGTCACTATAAATCACGAACCCATCGGTGCCGGAGGGTTGTGCCAACACCGGAGCTATGGTCAACCTCTTCTTGAGCTCAGTAAAGCTCTGCTCGCATTCAGCAGTCCATTCGAACTTAGTCTTCTTCTGCGTAAGTCGACTCAATGGTACTGCTATCGTTGAGAATCCCTCAACGAACCTTCTGTAGTAGCCTGCCAAGCCTAGAAAGCTTCTTACTTCAGTCACGTTTGTAGGTCTTGGCCATTCTGTGATGGCTTCTATCTTCTTAGGATCTACCGAGATCCCATCCTCAGAAATCATGTGACCGAGAAAGGCTACACTTCTTAGCCAAAATTCACATTTGCTGAATTTGGCGTAGAGCTTTTGTTGTCTCAGGATTTGCAACACCACTCTTAAGTGTTCGGCGTGGGCTTGCTCGTCGGGGGAGTAGACCAAAATATCATCGATGAACACTACTACGAATTGGTCCAACTGCTCTTGAAACACGGTGTTCATCAAGTCCATGAAGGCCGCTGGGGCATTAGTTAATCCAAAAGGCATCACTAAGAATTCATAATGCCCGTAGCGAGTCCGAAAAGCGGTCTTAGGGACGTCTCCCGCTTTCACAAGCAATTGATGGTATCCTTGACGAAGGTCGATCTTTGAAAACCATCGGGCTCCTTTTAGTTGGTCAAATAAATCCTCTATCCTTGGTAGAGGATATTTATTCTTTATGGTGATCTTATTCAACTCGCGGTAATCAATACACAACCGCATGCTGCCATCTTTCTTCTTCACAAATAATACAGGAGCTCCCCAGGGTGATACACTGGGGCGAATTAGTTTCTTGTCTAACAACTCCTGAAGTTGCCCCTTTAGCTCCTTAAGTTCGGCTGGAGCCATTCTGTAGGGTGCCTTAGATATAGGTTCAGCTCCGGGTATCAAATTGATCTCAAACTCCACTTCCCTCGATGGCGGCACTTCTGGCAAATCATCCGGAAATACATCCTTGAACTCATTAATTACTGGTATTTGATCCATAGAGGGAACCTCCTGCTTCGCATCTAATGCATACACCATAAATCCCTCTGCTCCTTTCTGTAAGGCGTTAAAGGCCTTAATCGCTGTCAAGTATATCTTCTTTGGGGCTTTTGTTAACTTGACGTTTCCTTGAACCGTTATTTCATTCATATCAGGATCCTTAACGGTCACTTGTTTGAGTTTACAGTCAATATTGGCATGATTCTTGGTCAGCCAATCCATGCCCAAAATTACATCGAAGTCCTTCATTGGAATTGGGATTAGTGTCACTGAAAATAATTTTTTGTCCAACTCCAAGTCACAATCTTTGTACTGGTGGTGAGAAACCGGTACTTGTTCTCCTGCTGCCTATACCCTAAATGGGTTCTCAAGCCATTCGGGTAGACAGTCGAGTCCTTTGGCGAAACGCTTAGAAATGAAGGAGTGACTAGCTCCACTATCAAACAACACATTTGCGGGTACTTTGTTAACTAGAATTACACCTAAACATGAAAGGGTAGCACATAAAGACTTCACATAAAACACATATTCATTCATCAACTTAAAGGGCTAAAATTCAGCTTAAGCAACTATTATTAAACTTAAGTCGTACCTGTCACCACGATGGCGTCCTCCTGGACTTCTGCGTCCGTCATGGCGTGGACTCTCGCATTGGGCCTGCCTTTCTGCTGCTGGGCTGGCCCTGCTCCGGCTTGAGGTCTAGGGTCCCATTCAGGACAATCCTTAATCCGGTGGCCCGTCTTTCCACACTTGAAGCACGCTCCGGTAATCTTCCAACACTCGCCTGCGTGTCTCCTATGACAATGTGGACATTCTGCGGGTGCCTGGCGATTGGGTTGATTCTGCTGCGGTGCCCTTTGAGCTGGCCCCGCTTGCCCTTTCCTAGGGATCTTGACCCAACGTCCGGGTCTACTTCCGCTTGTTTCTCGGCCTTTTGCTCGTCTCTTCACGAGCCTCTCTCGGTTGTGTTCTGCGCATGTCACTCTCCACTCGGTAACATGCGTCCAGCATCTCTTCAAAAGTTTTCAAACTCGACCCCGCTATAGTGGCCGTATGCGGGGATTCAGACCCTCTTCGAATTTCAGCATCTTCATCCTGTTATTTTCCAAGACCATGCGTGTGAACTTACCCAAGGCATGGAACCTGTCCGCGTAATCGGAGACCGACATCCTCCCCTGTTCTAACTTGTCGAACTGCCTCATCTTCTCCAAGACAGCAGTCTCAGGCACATAGTAGTCCTTGTATGCCTGTACGAATTGTCTCCACTGGATAGGGAAAGTCATCTTGGGCAGCATGCCATTCCACCAGGCATTAGCTCTGCCAATCAGCAATGGGGTGGCTACATCCACCTTGAGTTCTTCAGGCACTTGCACAAGCCTGAAGCACTTTTCCACTTCGTCAAGCCATAACCCAGCCACCTCTGGGTCAGTGGTCCCTTCAAAGTTTGGGGCATGCATCTTGCGCATCTCCCCAATATAGTACCTGATGCCTTGCTGGGGAGGTGGTGGAGGAGGTTGCTGTGGTTGTTGCTGCGGCTGAGCAACCCCTTGTGCTATCACTGTGATAGCATCAATCAGTGCTTGGGGTACTAGAACTGGAGGTGGTGGTGGGGGAGGGTCATTGTTCCCGTTGCCACCATTTCCTTGGTTGTCGCGTCTAGGAGGCATTTTCTGCAAGATCACGCTTATTAGTATCTAGCAGTTTAGAAATAAACCAGTGTTTGGGATCCATAATGTGTACAAGGCGGAGTTTACGAACTAAAATAATTAACATTTATTGCTTACACTTAATCGCGCTCATACACACACCCATCCCAATCAAACCTAAATCTAAGATTACATACTTAGACTTAAAGATCAACTTAGAGTCACGATCATAGCTTAAGACTCTACATGTCATAACCTAGGTCTCCGAGGTAGATCTGAAGCCTTGGCTCTGATACCACCTGTAGCGCCCCGACCCGGACAGCGGAATCCGAATCGGTACACCCGTCGTAGCTTACTGAGAAGACTACAAGACGTCTCATCTCTCGAATACACATCATCACTGACGTAAGAGGAATAAGTGCGGAAACATGTATCTAATAAATCTCAACCATCAATTCAAAGCATCAAATGATAATAACATCTCTAAGAGTAGTCACAGTAGTAACGAACTAATCCTCAAGTATATGGAAGAACTGAAATAAGTAACAACTGTGCCGTCTAGCTCCCAACATGTCTCTATATATCCCATTCAGCCCACTCGCCATCATCTTCTATGAATATCATATCGTAGCTAGGCTCATCTGCAATCACAAAGGTAGTACCCTTAGCAAAAAACGCTAGCAAGTAACCCGCTTATAAGACATACGGGATCAACACATGGCAAGACATGAGTAATATATAATTCATGGGTATTGTGGGGCACATGTCTTGTAAAGCTTCCAAATATATATACGAGTCACGTAATAGCAAGTACAGCAAATTGATCGCAATTAACGAATCCATAACAATCAAATACCATGCACATCCATACCACAACGACTCTCGTGATGCATGTCAAAATATGCACTACACTACACAATCACAAATGCATGAGCCCTTTCTTTTCAAGTCAATGCAATGCATGTCACAATGTCCGGTCTCGTAACTCGTTACCCTGTAACGCGCCCTGGCTTATATTTCCATCCTGGTTTACGTTACAGGCTCGTATGCTCTGTGATGCGCCTCGGCTTATATTTCCATCCCGATTTACATCACAGATCTCGTAAAACTCTGCAATGCACCTCGGCTTATATTTCCATCCCGATTAGCATTGCAGAGGACTTTATACCCTGTAACACGCCCCGGCTTATATTTCCATCCCGGTTTGCGTTACAGCCTTTTGTGCCCTGCAATGCGCCCCGGCTTATATTTCCATCCTGGTTTACATTACAGGTCACCTTCGCAAATCTGTGCCGAAGCACATCTCTTTTTCAAATCTATATGCAATGCACGTGCCATGATGCAGGACTCCTTGTTCCAATCACATTTCTCGTTCACGTATACAGTTCATAATCACATGCGCAAGTAAGAACAACACACAAGATTTCCCTAACTCATACGTCAAAGCTTAGGTCTCAACTAGATCGTCAACACTTAAACTTGATTCCAAAAGTCACAAACCAATGTGAGTACCCCTATCTTCCTTCACGGAACTCTATAACACCTCGTACGTTCATTTCCTAACCCTCCTAAGTCAGCCTCATTGAAATCCGATTCGAAAACCCTTCAAATTCTCCAAACTTGATTCACCATCTTAAGTCATGTTCCCAAGACTTAAACCAGTCATAATCAGGTCCTAAGAAGTCCCTAAGGTCACCCAAAGGATCCCCTAGCTTCCCTCTTTCTTCCCTTACTTTCCCACAAAACTGGTTGACGTCATACCCTGACGTCGATCGATCTACGTACGTCATACCCTGACGTCGATCGATCGACGTCCATCTGAGGCACGTCGATCTCTCACTCAACCTACGTCATACCCTCACGTCATACCCTCACGTCATACCCTCACTCTGAACTACGTCGATCGATCGACGTGCATCTGAGGCACGTCGATCTCTCATTCCTTCCACGTCAATCGATCGACATGCATCTGAGGCACGTCGATCTCTCACCTGCTATACGTCGATCGATCGACGCCCTGAATTTTCAGAATCTTCATCCTGCGATTTCTGCATCAGCTGCGGACCTATATTTCAATCGTTTTCCAACGTTTTTCCCACCAATCCAAGCCTAGTCTTCCCTATCAATCCCTTCTTAACCCTCTCAAACAAGATTCTTCATAATCACGTCAACGATTCAATCCTAAAACTCGAATCTTTCATCAAATCCATCCCAAAAACCTAACCTTTCCCCTTTTCTCTCCCTTCAACCGCCATCATCAACCAAGTGGGATTCAAGGGAGTGGGATTTACGGGATCTCACGTAAACAATGAACAACAACAAGATTTCAACATATAATGGCCAAATCATCGACGCCAAATCACATAAATCATATACACGTAATCACGAAAAGAAACTACTGCACGGTGATCCATTTAATATCAAAAGTAGGCCTTTATCTTTCACAAATCGTAGGAACTTATAAGAAAGTTACTTGCCTTTGATTACTCGAGAACGGATTGAAGAACGAAGGAAGATTGGATGGCTTTCCGGAGAGATTCTTCTCCTAGGGTTGAAGAGGTGTAGAAATCGCCTATGAGGGGAAGGGATGCGTCGTCTGGTGAGTGGGGAAAGAAAGAAACTGACGTTGTCAGTTTTTTTTATATGGAATGGGGAAAGTTTGGATTTTCTAAATTATATCTATTATCTTATTTATCTTAAAGGATAAACCTTAATTATTTAATTCTAAAATTAAATATAATTTAATTCTACTATTTATCCTTATCATTAATTTCTAATTAATCCGCTTACTTAATGCCTCATTTATTTCCGTTGACTATCATTAAACTCCGTTTAATTTCCTTCTTCGCCTTTTAATTATCCAACGGAGGGTGCGGGGCATAACACCCTTTTTCTTGAGACATGATATATAACCGATACAATTCTTCCTTAAATGTCCTTCCTCATTGCAAAAAGAAACAAGTCATGCTTTTGGGTGTGTCAGTAGTAGGCACCTCCTTTTCCTTTTGACTTGCCTTTTGCACAGTAACCATTTCTACAGCTTTGCGTTTCTTACCACCGAACTTGGTGGAGACAGTATTCATAACTTTATGCACCCTTATGCTGTCGATTCCATGGTACTGTTTCGAGCAAAGTTTCTTTAAGAGATTGCCTACCTCGGCTTTCTCATTCTTTATATATCTTTACTCGAGATTGGCTAAAAATTCTTTAGCCGTCGTGGACTCAGAAACATGTCCCCTGAAGCATTTGGGGATAGTCTTTTGCATGATCATAAGACACATGCGATTTGATCGTAGCCAGCGTGCCATGTGAGATTTTTCCTCACTGGTACTTTCGTCTGTTAGCACAGCTGGATGATCTATCTGTAACGCATTGTCTAGATCATCAATCCCTAGAAAGATCTCAAATTGACCTTTCCATTGCTTATAGTTTGAACCGTTCATTGTAGGATTATCCTTAATGTTAGACATTATTGCTGAAAAGCAAACAAGAAATGGACTTAAACACACAACACGTGTAATCTTTAAATTGCATACAAACCAAATATCAAAATAGAACCCCGATTCCATCTACCAATTGTTTTTCAATATTGGGGCTCTTTGGAGTCATCCCAATACCTTCCAACAATTGGGTGTAGTGGTCAATATGACGGCTCTCCAAGCACTGGTTAACCACCTTCCTTTGGGCCGATGAGTTAACCTATGCATTTAAAGCTTCGCCGCCGGCCCTATTTGGGTCCACTACCATGCTCATATGTATTTTCGACAATCACACCTTCCTTTGGGCCGGTCAATGATTGCCTCCAAGCACACATGCCCTTCACGATCATAACAAATATAGTGGCGATGATATGATTGCCGCACTTTAAGGGGATCATATTAAAGCCCCACATTTGCTAAGTCGCGTAACGTTATGGTTCTACATGATCCGCAGTTTACTGACTGACCCTTTTACACGTACCGTGCATACTTAACACCAACATCCGTTTTGTTTTACTTAAACCAATTTGAACTAGCTTGATTCCCTTTACCGCTCAAATAAGAACCACCTTGAACCAATCTCAGTTCTCCTTACGGTATAAGAAAACAATATCTTTATCAATCAATTTAACAAGTGATATAACCTTATGATGGGTCACATTGAGTCTGAAGTGAACCGATTCAGTAATACCCACTTGCCATAAGGGTGTATTACCATTCCATATAATTTCTAGGTCACTGGTGGAGTCACAATGGTCTCGCTTAAGTACCGGCTTTCTTAGACAAAACTATGTGTACGGTGTTTTTATCATAACTCAATGAGTCATCTATCACGAGTATAAACCGCATTGATTGATAAGTGTTGGTTAATTCAGTCAACTTAGCCCATCGAATTAACTTGGTTGAACTCGGTCAAACCGGGTCAAGCAAGATTCGGATCCTTATTGGGTTAAGTTCTTTAACTTTATTTTATTTATTTATTAACATGCATAAACATAAGGCATAAATAAATAAATAAACAATTAACTGCATGCATATAAAGAAATACTGCAACAACTGGAAATTAAACTTAACACTTGATTATTATTATTTTGGATTTCTTTAAAATAAAAATAATAAAAATAATAATAAGAATTTATTATTGTTATTATTATTATTATTATTACTATTTTCTTTAATAAACTTTAAATAATAACAATAATAATCAAATTATTATCATTATTAATTACTTTATTTCCTTTAAAGAAACTTTAAAATAATAATAATAATAATAATAATTATCCATTATTATTACTATTTTCCTTTAATAATAATAACAATAATAATTAAATTATCATCATCATTATTATTATTTTCTTTAAAAGGAAACTTTAAAATAATAATAATAACAATAATTTGTTATGGTTCTACATGATCCGCAGTTTACTGACTGACCTTTTTACACGTACCGTGCATACTTAACACCAACATCCGTTTTGTTTTACTTAAACCAATTTGAACTAGCTTGATTCCCTTTACCGCTCAAATAAGAACCACCTTGAACCAATCTCAGTTCTCCTTACGGTATAAGAAAACAATATCTTTATCAATCAATTTAACAAGTGATATAACCTTATGATGGGTCACATTGAGTCTGAAGTGAACCGATTCAGTAATACCCACTTGCCATAAGGGTGTATTACCATTCCATATAATTTCTAGGTCACTGGTGGAGTCACAATGGTCTCGCTTAAGTACCGGCTTTCTTAGACAAAACTATGTGTACGGTGTTTTTATCACAACTCAATGAGTCATCTATCACGAGTATAAACCGCATTGATTGATAAGTGTTGGTTAATTCAGTCAACTTAGCCCATCGAATTAACTTGGTTGAACTCGGTCAAACCGGGTCAAGCAAGATTCGGATCCTTATTGGGTTAAGTTCTTTAACTTTATTTTATTTATTTATTAACATGCATAAACATAAGGCATAAATAAATAAATAAACAATTAACTGCATGCATATAAAGAAATACTGCAACAACTGGAAATTAAACTTAACACTTGATTATTATTATTTTGGATTTCTTTAAAATAATAATAATAAAAATAATAATAAGAATTTATTATTGTTATTATTATTATTATTACTATTTTCTTTAATAAAATTTAAATAATAACAATAATAATCAAATTATTATCATTATTAATTACTTTATTTCCTTTAAAGAAACTTTAAAATAATAATAATAATAATAATAATTATCCATTATTATTACTATTTTCCTTTAATAATAATAACAATAATAATTAAATTATCATCATCATTATTATTATTTTCTTTAAAAGGAAACTTTAAAATAATAATAATAACAATAATTTGTTATGGTTTTACATGATCCGCAGTTTACTGACTTACCCTTTTACACGTACCGTGCATACTTAACACCAACATCCGTTTTGTTTTACTTAAACCAATTTGAACTAGCTTGATTCCCTTTACCGCTCAAATAAGAACCACCTTGAACCAATCTCAGTTCTCCTTACGGTATAAGAAAACAATATCTTTATCAATCAATTTAACAAGTGATATAACCTTATGATGGGTCACATTGAGTCTGAAGTGAACCGATTCAGTAATACCCACTTGCCATAAGGGTGTATTACCATTCCATATAATTTCTAGGTCACTGGTGGAGTCACAATGGTCTCGCTTAAGTACCGGCTTTCTTAGACAAAACTATGTGTACGGTGTTTTTATCACAACTCAATGAGTCATCTATCACGAGTATAAACCGCATTGATTGATAAGTGTTGGTTAATTCAGTCAACTTAGCCCATCGAATTAACTTGGTTGAACTCGGTCAAACCGGGTCAAGCAAGATTCGGATCCTTATTGGGTTAAGTTCTTTAACTTTATTTTATTTATTTATTAACATGCATAAACATAAGGCATAAATAAATAAATAAACAATTAACTGCATGCATATAAAGAAATACTGCAACAACTGGAAATTAAACTTAACACTTGATTATTATTATTTTGGATTTCTTTAAAATAATAATAATAAAAATAATAATAAGAATTTATTATTGTTATTATTATTATTATTACTATTTTCTTTAATAAAATTTAAATAATAACAATAATAATCAAATTATTATCATTATTAATTACTTTATTTCCTTTAAAGAAACTTTAAAATAATAATAATAATAATAATTATCCATTATTATTACTATTTTCCTTTAATAATAATAACAATAATAATTAAATTATCATCATCATTATTATTATTTTCTTTAAAAGGAAACTTTAAAATAATAATAATAACAATAATTTGTTATGGTTCTACATGATCCGCAGTTTACTGACTGACCCTTTTACACGTACCGTGCATACTTAACACCAACATCCGTTTTGTTTTACTTAAACCAATTTGAACTAGCTTGATTCTCTTTACCGCTCAAATAAGAACCACCTTGAACCAATCTCAGTTCTCCTTACGGTATAAGAAAACAATATCTTTATCAATCAATTTAACAAGTGATATAACCTTATGATGGGTCACATTGAGTCTGAAGTGAACCGATTCAGTAATACCCACTTGCCATAAGGGTGTATTACCATTCCATATAATTTTAGGTCACTGGTGGAGTCACAATGGTCTCGCTTAAGTACCGGCTTTCTTAGACAAAACTATGTGTACGGTGTTTTTATCACAACTCAATGAGTCATCTATCACGAGTATAAACCGCATTGATTGATAAGTGTTGGTTAATTCAGTCAACTTAGCCCATCGAATTAACTTGGTTGAACTCGGTCAAACCGGGTCAAGCAAGATTCGGATCCTTATTGGGTTAAGTTCTTTAACTTTATTTTATTTATTTATTAACATGCATAAACATAAGGCATAAATAAATAAATAAACAATTAACTGCATGCATATAAAGAAATACTGCAACAACTGGAAATTAAACTTAACACTTGATTATTATTATTTTGGATTTCTTTAAAATAATAATAATAAAAATAATAATAAGAATTTATTATTGTTATTATTATTATTATTATTATTACTATTTTCTTTAATAAACTTTAAATAATAACAATAATAATCAAATTATTATCATTATTAATTACTTTATTTCCTTTAAAGAAACTTTAAAATAATAATAATAATAATAATAATTATCCATTATTATTACTATTTTCCTTTAATAATAATAACAATAATAATTAAATTATCATCATCATTATTATTATTTTCTTTAAAAGGAAACTTTAAAATAATAATAATAACAATAATTTGTTATTATTACTATTTTCCTTAAAATAAACTTTAAATAATAATAATAAAAATTATTATTATTATTTACTTTATCCAAAATAATAATAATATACACATAAAAAACTGAAAATGAAAGAAACTGGGGTGCGGGTCAGGTCGGGCAGAAACCCGCCCGCCCAATCTGATTTTCCTTTTCTTCATTTATTTGTTTCTGTTAAATGGCCTTTTGGGCGTTTCTCTTAAATGACCTTTTGGGCCGAAGCCCTTTTGTTCCAAAACAGCCCCCAAACCCGGAATATGCAAGCCTTTTATTTTAATTTAACTGAATTTGGGCCGGGCCCAATTTCTGAACCGAGTTGAACCTGGATCAGCCTGCCAGCCAGCCCACCTGAAAGCCCCTTTTTTTCGTAAATTAATGAACTGTAATTGGGCCGAACCCAATTTCTGAATCCGGGTCGAACCCAGATCAAACTGAGCACAGTCCAGCCCGCCGCCAGCTGTCAGGAGCCAAAAGAAACTCCAGATTTTCCGCGGCTAGTCTCGAACTGGAGACCTGCTACTCTTTATCCCAGGCGCGAGCCACTAAGCCAGCCAGGCCTATTGGTTTATTAATGGGAGCGCTTAATTTTTATATTAAAACCAGTGATTCCTGAAAACTCCAGATATTTTCTGAAACAGGGTTCGTAAACGCGATCCTGTGATGGTTAAAAATCGCTGCAACCAGCGCTGGACACCACCGCCAGTACCTCTTTTTGTCAAAAATCGATGGAAGTTTAATTTAAAACCAAAAACAGAAACTTTTCTTCCACCAAACTTTATTATGGAAAAATGTTTTTGATCAGAAAAAATTTCGCTTTTCCGAACAGATTAACAAAATTGATTCGATTAGGCCTGCTCTGATACCGCTTGTTGGATTTCATTTAATAAACCCCTGAATAGGACCGTTTAATCGAATTAATGGACAAAGTAACAAAATGCGGAAAATATACCTTGCTCCATTGCTGTTGTTAATCTGAACACGTACGTTGCAACTGCTCCGGCTGATGAAGAATCTGGCGTGATCCAAGGATTCACGACCTCCCACCAATTGCTGATACACCCCTTGACTGGTTTCAACAATTCACTGCTTTACCCGATGGAGAGGCTAGGCAGTGTGGACTTTGTAGAACAAGGTTGGCACACCCTCCCCTTTATCTGTCTGTATGCCGATTTCTCCTTAGTCTGTATGAGGAGGTGAAAGCATCCTCCTTTATATAGAGGGAGAAAGGGGGAATCCCGATGGGCATATTCCTTAATGGATAAAGATTCTTTTATCCCAGATGCCTGGAATATACTTGATGCTATATTCAAGTTATCTCTATCCATTATCAAATATTATCTAATATTTAATAATAAATATCATTAAATATTATTTAATATTAAATTTTGTACCAACAATTATCTACTAGCCACACGTGGGTTGTCGTCCCTCGGGGACCAGATGTCGTAACTTTATGGTCGCTGTACTTTGAGCCCATCCATCGCGGTCTCTGACTATATGACTGTCTACATATTCGGGGTTTCCATTTAGACCACACTATACATCCACGAGTATACCCGATGATCACTTAACATGTGGATGTTTTACGTAACAATTAATATTATTACGTGACATATGTGACATATAATATTATCATACATAACGTCCACCTTATGATTAATTCGTATAAACTTGATCAACGTGCTGCGCATCACACGTATCTCGAATTAATCCCAACATATTCAGGCAACCACACAAGGAGCTCCACTGCTTGAGACTCGATAGGGATGAAAGTCAAGTGCCAAAGGTATGCTATAACAGAGTTTGGATTATTCAGGCAACCACACAAGGAGTTCACTGCAAGCAGTGGGGTATCAATACCACACGCTTACCTGGAAAGAGAGTTGAAAATCTTAATTGGGACAAGAATCGAACTCTCGTCACTCTCTCGAACCTCTGTTATCAGAACCATTATGCCATTTCCTGAAGACGACGGGGTTGATACCAGTTTATGCCGAATTGTTTTGTAAAGTTTCTTGAACCACATTTTCTAAATGAACCAAAGCCATCAATTGATCTTGCTAAAGATCTACTGCATTACGAATATGTTTATTTTCAAGTGATTCATGTACCAATTCGAAATTTTAATCCAGTCAAATGATATGCGGCTGCCAATATATCTTGTGATGACAAAAAAGTAGTGTTCTAGGGTATATCAAGATTCAGTCTTCGATTCATATTTTGTTGACTGATCTTTCTTAATTCACACCTTTCTTGAAAGAATTTTTTCGGTAATTCCTTACATAAGGATTAAGAAGAAAAACAAATCAACCTCTACACAAGCAAATTGTTGAAAGGTCGTATCCTGATTGATTCTGAGAACATATAAGCTTTTTTTTCTCTCTAAACCTGATAGATTCTTTTGTTAAGAAACTGAATGCAACACAAAAACCACTCAGTCCCTCAATGGAATTACCAATTTGGGTAACAAAACTATGTGGTATTCCTTTAAGGGATTTGGGTATCATAACGTGGTATCTCTTTAACCATATTATGTGAGTTAATATTTAGGGGGTGAGTGAGGGATTATGTGTCGGTCTAAATGGAGAACAAAAATTGTGGCATTCTATATATCTGTGGCCAAATGACCAACGTGTCCGGCAAAATGACCAACACGCTCTTTTGACATATATACATGCATCGAAATTTATATCCATTTCACAAAATTCAAATGAAATGACTTTTTCTCGCTTCTTTATCTGTCACCATATTTCCGATGTAACTCTATATATTTTATTTGTCAAATTACCAAAACCTAGTTTAGAAATAAATTCATTCTTCCGTCTAAAATTATAGCGAAGCATCTTATGTGCATTCTGTTGGGATTAATTCGAGATACGTGTGATGCGCAGCACGTTGATAAAGTTTATACAAATTAATCATAAGGTGGACGTTATGTATGATAATATTATATGTCACATATGTCACGTAATAATATTAATTATTACGTAAGACATCCACATGTTAAGTGATCATCGGGTATGTTCGTGGATGTATAGTGTGGTCTAAATGGAAACCCCAAATATGTAGACAGTCATATGGTCAGAGACCGCGATGGATGGGCTCAAAGTGCAGCGACCATAAAGTTATGACATCTGGTCCCCGAGGGGCGACAACTCACGTGTGGCTAGTAGATAATTGTTGGCACAATAATTAAATATTGAATAATATTTATTATTAAATATCAGATAATATTTGATAATGGATAGAGATAACTTGAATATAGCATCAAGTATATTCCAGGCATCTGGGATAAAAGAAACTTTATTCATTAAGGAATATGCCTATCAGGATTCCCCCTTTCTCCCTCTATATAAAGGAGGAGGCCTTCACCTCCTCATACAGACTCAAGGAAATCGGCCTATAGAGAGATAAAGGGGAGGGTGTGCCAACCTTGTTCTATAAAGCCCACACTGCCTAGCCTCTCCATCGGGTAAAGCAGTGAATTGTTGAAACCAGTCAAGGGGTATATCAGCAATTGGTGGGAGGTCGTGAATCTTTGGATCATGCCAGATTCATCATCAGCCGGAGCAGTTGCAGCATACGTGTTCAGATTAACAACAGCAATGGAGCAAGGTATATTTTCCGCATTTTGTTACTTTGTCCATTGATTCGATTAAATGGTCCTATTTAGGGGTTTATTAAATTAAATCCAACAAGTGGTATCAGAGCAGGCCTAATCGAATCATTATTGTTAATCTGTTCATGTTCGGAAAAATGAAATTTTTCCAGGTCAAAAGCGTTTTTCCGAAACAATTTTGGGTTGAAAAGCTTCTGTTATTTTTTGGTTTAAATAAAAACGTTTCTCTGGTTCAAAACCGAAACCGTCGATGACATAGTGGCCAACTCCTCCGCTCTTGTGGGAAAGGTCACAGGTTCAATCCCTCCTAGCGAAAATTTCGGTCATTTTTTCTGGCAGTTTTAAGTTTAATATATAACAAAGCATGCCTTTATCAAGTACATAATAGACTGCTGGACTGATGTCCAGCGCCTGGGACTACTACTTGAAGGTTTCAGTTTCAATCCCTTCTCCTGAAATAAGGCCTTCTGGCCTAATGGGAGCGGTGGCAGGCAAGAAACAGGAGGTCATAGTTTCGACCCTCTCTTCCTAAATTCTGGAGCATTTTTGCTCCAGTCAGAATCTAGCGGGTTGGGCTTCTGGATTTGGGTTCGACCTCATCTGGCCCTATTTCAGAAAAGAGTTTCGGCCCAATTCAGTTGCAGAACAAAAAAAATAGAAATTTCGGTTTCAGGTTGAGCGGGCGGGTTTTACCCGACCCGACCCGCGCCCCTTTCTTTTTCTGTTTTAAATTCCAGTTTTTCATTATTTGGTTTATTATTATTATTTTGGATATTTAAAGTTTCTTTTAAGGACAATAGTAATAATAAAAAATTGTTGTTATTATTATTATTTTAAAGTCTCCTTTTTAAAGAAAATAATAATAATAATGATGATAATTTAACTATTATTGGTATTATTATTAAATGAAAATAGTAATAATAATAATAATAATAAGTAATTATTATTATTATTATTATTTTAAAGTTCTTTTAAAGGAAAATAAAGTAAATAATAATGATAATAATTTGATTATTATTGTTATTATTTAAAGTTTATTAAGAAAAATAGTAATAATAATAATAATAAATCTTTGTTATTATTATTATTTTACAGAAATTCAAAATAATATAATCAAGTGTTAAGTTAATTTCCGGTTATTATTGCAGTATTTATTTATATGCATGCAGTTAATTGTTTATTTATTTATTTATGCCTTATGTTTATGCATGTTAATAAATAAATAAAATAAAGTTAAGAAACTTAACCCAATAAGGATCTGAATCTTCCTTGACCCGGTTTGACCGAGTTCAACCAAGTTAATTCGATGGGTTAAGTTGACTGAATTAACCAGCACTTATCAATCAATGCGGTTTATACTCGTGATAGATGACTCATTGAGTTGTGATAAAAACACCATACACATAGTTTTGTCTAAGAAAGCCGGTACTTAAGCGAGACCATAGTGACTCCACCAGTGGCCTGGAAATTATGTGGGATGGTAATACACCCTTATGGCAAGTGGGTATTGCTGAATCGGTTCCCTTCACACTCAATGTGACCCATCATAAGGTTATATCACTTGTTAAATTGATTGATAAAGATATTGTTTTCTTATACCGTAAGGAGAACTGAGCTTGGTTCAAGGTGGTTCTTATTTGACCCGTAAAGGGAATCAAGCTAGTTCAAATTGGTTTAAGTAAAACAAAATAGATGTTGGTGTTAAGTATGCACGGTACGTGCAAAAGGGTCAGTCAGTAAACTGCGGATCATATAGAACCATAAAGTTACGCGACTTAGCAAATGTAGGGCTTTAATATGATCCCCTTAAAGTGCGGCAATCATATCATCGCCACTATATTTGTTATGATCGTGAAGGGCATGTATGTGTTGGAGGCAATCATTGACCGGCCCAAAGGAAGGTGTGATTGTCGAAAACACATATGAGCATGGTAGTGGACCCAAATAGGGCCGGCGGCGAAGCTTTAAATGCATAGGTTAACTCATCGGCCCAAAGGAAGGTGGTTAACCCGTGCTTGGAGAGCCGTCATATTGACCACTACATCCAATTGTTGGAAGGTATTGGGATGACTCCAAAGAGCCCCAATATTGGAAGACAATTGGTAGATGGAATCGGGGTTCTATTTTGGTATTTATTTTTATGCAGTTTAAAGATTACACCTGTTGTGTATTTAAGTCCGTTTTTTGTTTGCTTTTCAGCAATAATGTCTAACATTAAGGATATTCCTATAATGAACGGTTCAAACTATAAGCAATGGAAATGTCAATTTGAGATCTTTTGGGGATTGTTGATCTAGACAATGCGTTACAGATAGATCGTCCAGCTGTGCTAACAGACGAAAGTACCAGTGAAAAAAACTCACATGGCACGCTGGCTACGATCAAATCGCATGTGTCTTATGATCATCCTCAAATGCTTCAGGAGACACATTTCTGAGTCCACGATGGCTAAAGAATTTTTAGCCAATCTCGAGCAAAGATATGTAAAGAATGAGAAAGCTGAGGCAGGCAATCACTTAAACAAACTTTGCTCGAAACAGTACCGTGGAATCGACAGCATATGGGTGCATAAAGTTATAAATGCTGTCGCCACCAAGTTCGGTGGTAAGAAACGTAAAGTTGTGGAAATGGTTACTGTGCAAAAGGCAAGTCAAAAGGTAAAGGGCGTGCCTACTACTGACACACCCAAAAGCATGACTTGTTTCTTTTGCAATAAGGAAGGACATTTAAGGAAGAATTGTACCGGTTATATATCTTGTCTCAAGAAAAAGGGTACATTCTTAGTTTGTTCTGAAGTTAATTTTGTTTCGGATATAGCCACTTGGTGGGTCGATACGGGAGCCACGACTCACCTATCTGTGACTATGCAAGGTTGCCTAAGCCATAGAAAATCAAGAGACGATGAAAGATACGTCTATTGGGGAAATGGCAGCGGCATAAAGGTTGAAGTCATCGGGCATTTCAGATTGCTGTTGACATCCGATTTCTATCTAGATTTGCATGACACTTTTGTAGTACCATCGTTTAAACAAAATCTTATTTTGTTTTATCGATTGGATAAAAGTGGATATTACGGTTATTTTGGAAATGGAAATTTCCAACTTTATCATGCTTTTAGATTGATTGGTCACGGTATAATGTCCGAAATTGATAAACTTTATTCAATAAATGTTGCTTCAAATTAGGAAACCTTGCATGTTGTAACGCGAAACGTTAAAGCAAAATTAACTCATGAGAATTCAGGATCACTTTGGCATCGACGTTTAGGACACATGTCCAAAAACAGAATAGAATGTCTTGTCAAGACAGGAATTCTCAATCCTTTAGACTTAACCGACTTAGAGTCGTGTGTATTTTGTGCTAAAGAAAAACAAACTAAAGTCCGAAGATATGAAGCAAATTGTGCAAATAGTCCATTAGAGTTGATTCATACCGATATTAGTGGCCCATTTCATCCGGTTACTCGAAATGGTCACTCTTATTTTATCACCTTTATTGACGACTATTCGCGATATGGCTACATATTCTTGATTAAAGAAAAAGCGCAAGCAATAGACATGTTCAAATCCTTTAAAGCTGAAGTTGGGTTACAACTCAACAAAAGGATTAAAGCCGTCAGATCGGACCGTGGGGGTGAATACTACGGTCGATATGATGGATTAGGAGAACAGTGTCCAGGACCATTTGCTAAATACCTAGAGGAAAACGGAATCGTCCCTCAGTACACCATGCCTGGGTCACCAAGCATGAATGGTGTAGCTGAAAGACGAAACCGTACACTTATGGATATGGTGCGTAGTATGATGAGTCAAACTATACTGCCATTATTCCTCTGGAGAGAAACGCTTAAAACCGCAGCTTACATCCTCAACCGAGTACCAACTAAAGCAACGATAAGGACCCCTTATGAGTTATGGACTAAGCATAAGCCTAGCCTTAACCACATAAGGGTTTGGGGATGTCCAGCAGAGGAAAAGCCTTACAGACCAAATGAAAGAAAGCTGGACACCAAAACAGTTAGTTGCTATTTCATTGGTTACTCGGAAAGGTCACGAGGGTATAAATTCTACGATCCCACAAGTAAACTGTTTTTCGAGACAAATTCGGTAAAGTTCTTTGAGGATACTTTTGTTCCGGGGGGAATGATTTGCATCAGCAGATCATCGAGTCAGATGAGGCACACTCAGATGCGACAAAAATACGAATCGAACCATCTTTTGGGGAGATAGCATCAGCGATACCCGCACCTGAGGTACCTCATCCCAGTAGTGACGCTCCACAGGAACAAGTTCATGTTCCTGAGGAAGTTACTGAAGAACCCGATGAATTGCCGGCTGATGCAGTTCAGGAACCTACAGTATCCCAAGAACAAGTGCCCTTAAGGAGATCCACTCGTGAATGGAGAAACCCCATACCTAGTGACTATGTGGTGTATCTTCAAGAACACGAATTCGATATTGGTATGTTGGACGATGACCCCAAAAACGTCCAACAAGCATTGCAATGTCGAAATTCAGAAAAGTGGATAAAGCCCATGGAAGAAGAAATAAAGTCTATGCACGACAACAAGGTATGGGATGTCGTCTCGTTGCCTAAAGGTCCGAAACTCGTTGGTTGCAAATGGATATTTAAAACCAAACGGGATTCAAAAGGCAACGTAGAACGATATAAGGCTTGACTTGTTGCTAAAGGGTTTACCTAAAAGGAGGGCATAGACTATACGGAAACCTTCTCTCCAGTATCCACGAAGGATTCCTTCCGGATAATTATGGCTTTAGTGGCACATTTAGATCTTGAGCTACATCAGATGGATGTTAAGACTGCGTTTCTAAACGGAGAACTCAACGAGACCATTTACATGGTTCAACCGCCTCGATTCGAGGTGGGAGATCCAAAAGGCATGGTTTGTCGACTAAAGAAATCCATCTATGAGCTCAAGCAAGCGTATCGATAGTGGTACTTCAAATTCGCCAAAGTGTTTGTCTCCTTCGGTTTTGAGGCAAACCAAATTGATGAATGCGTGTATCACAAGTTCAGTGGGAGCAAGTTCATATTCATGATATTGTATGTAGATGATATACTGCTTGCAACAAACCATGTAAACATGTTGAGCGACACCAAAGCCTTTCTGAGAAAGCATTTCGAGATGAAAGACCTTGGTGAAGCCTCATATGTGTTAGGACTTGAGATACGGAGGAATCGTACCCAAGGTATCTTAGGTCTCTCACAACAAGCATACATCAAAAAGGTGTTGAAGCGGTATAGCATGGATAAGTGTAAACAACTTAATACCCTTGTGGCAAGAGGAGACAAGTTTAGTCTGAAACAATGTTCCCAAACAGAGTTTGAACGTTCAGAGATGAGGAATACTCCCTATGCTTCGGTAGTAGGGAGTATAATGTATGCCCAAGTATGTACACGACCAGACTTGGTATTCATTACTGGAATGTTAGGCAGATACCTCCTTGATCCGAGTAAGGATCACTGGACCGCAGCAAAGAGGATGCTGAAATATTCACAAGAAACGAAACAACACGTACTGACGTATCAGAGATCTGATAAGTTAGAGATCACTAGATATACAGATTCCGATTTTGCTGGATGCTATGATAGCATGAAATCGACCTCGGGCTATGTGTTTACTTTAGTCGGGGTACGATCTCATGGAAAAGCACGAAACAGACCTTATTGGCGTTCTCCACTATGGAGGCGAAATTCGTAGCTTACTTTCATGCATCCAATCAGGTGATATGGCTTCGCAATTTTGTCACAGGGCTGCGGGTATTTATCTCGTCTCCAATGAGGATTTACTGTGACAGTAAAGTTGCGGTGCTATATTCAAATAACAACCGGAGTTCATCTAAAGCGAAATACATAGAGATGAAGTACATGGCTGTTAAAGAAAGAATTCAGAGTGGTCTGATCAGTATTGAGCATATCAGTACAGACTCTATGGTGGCCGACCCTTTGACTAAGGCCGTGGAACCGGTTGTATTTCACAAGCATGTTAGCCATACGGGTCTTAGTCCAGTTGAGGATGTTTTATCCTAGTGGGAGTCTGTAAGGTTTTTATTGTGTTCAATAAAGTTATTTATTTCAGACAAACAGTATAATGTACATTTCGGTTTTATTAAAGTTTTTCTGCAGAAGTAATGTACATTAAGCAGTTACGACATATATTCTAAATTCTATTGATCTCGCTAAAGAGGGCCGAGTTGGAATTAGATATGTATGATCACCTAGCATATTAATTCCACACTACATATCCATTTCAGTATCCATGTCATTCAGTACAATGTAAGTATCATGATTTAAGAGGGACTAGTCACTAATTCAATGTGGCGACGTGCGGCTTAAGTCTTTTGCTAACGTTTGCTGATGGACCGGAAAAGGAAGGACACACTAAGGAACATAAGGTATATGAGCTCAAAAGGGTGACATAAAATCTTTAAGATACATACATAGTCCAAGTGGGAGATTGTTGGGATTAATTCGATATACGTGTGATGCGCAGCACGTTGATAAACTTTATACGAATTAATCATAAGGTGGACGTTATGTATGATAATATTATATGTCACATATGTCACGTAATAATATTAATTATTACGTAAAACATCCACACGTTAAGTGATCATCGGGTATGTTCGTAGATGTATAATGTGGTCTAAATGGGAACCCCAAATATGTAGACAGTCATATGGTCAGAGACCGCGATGGATGGACTCAAAGTGCAGCGACCATAAAGTTACGACATCTGGTCCCCGAGGGGCGACAACCCACGTGTGGCTAGTAGATAATTGTTGGCACAATAATTAAATACTGAATAATATTTATTATTAAATATCAGATAATATTTGATAATGGATAGAGATAACTTGAATATAGCATCAAGTATATTCCAGGCATCTAGGATAAAAGAAACTTTATCCATTAAGGAATATGCCTATCAGGATTCCCCTTTCTCCCTCTATATAAAGGAGGAGGCCTTCACCTCCTCATACAGACTCAAGGAAATCGGCCTATAGAGAGATAAAGGGGAGCGTGTGCCAACCTTGTTCTATAAAGCACACACTGTCTAGCCTCTCCATCGGGTAAAGCAGTGAATTGTTGAAACCAGTCAAGGGGTATATCAACAATCTGTGGGAGGTCGTGAATCCTTGGATCACGCCAGATTCATCATCAGCCGGAGCAGTTGCAGCATACGTGTTCAGATTAACAACAGCAATGGAGCAAGGTATATTTTCCGCATTTTGTTACTTTGTCCATTGATTCGATTAAACGGTCCTATTCAGATGTTTATTAAATTAAATCCAACACATTCCCTAATTACGGTGACAAAAATATGTATCAATTTTAATTTCAAAAACTACAACGAATTAATTATTATGATGATATTTTTCCATTGCACTACGACTCTAACCACCCTATTTACTTGATATCATCAAAAAAACTCCACCTTCATTTAAATCATAATGCATTAATACGCCTATATCTCATAGATACAATAAATACGATTACCAATCATACTTCTATTCACCTAGATTTACCTGATCTCTGTATTTAGGGCATACCGATTCTTTCGTCTCCCACCTCTTTGACTTCTATTTCTCTTATCACCGATATATACATCTCATTCCAGCCCTTTCTAGTTTCTACTAACGACCCTAAATCTTTCGGTAGAAAAATAAAAAAAAAAAGTACATGGCCTACTTTGGCGATTTCAAGAAAATATTTAGGAAGACATAAATGTATACGACACTATGTTATTTCATGAGGAGCTTATAGAGCGATCTGTAGCATGAAGACTCTGACTGGTATTTCAAATACAAAAAGACCAACAACAAGATCTTGGCATCAGAAATCTATCGTGCCCACAATGATCCATACCCTCAATGTCAAGAGGGAGATCAGAGGCCTAAAAGACTTCCAACAACGTTGGCGGTGTTGGCCACACGATACACAGGTGTCTCCTTCCTTGAAGATGTCAGAAAACTTATGACACTACGCAAGATAAGGTATATGGATTACCTGAACAAGATTGGCATAAAAATGAATGAGATGATGTTTATATTTTCTCTGGATCCTCCTGATGTCTATTACCAATTCTTTTAGGTGTTATTATGTCTTTCTTATCAATGTAATACACAAATGTATTAATACCAATGAAATCCTTCCTCTACTTATTTGTTTGGTTGCATAAATAAAATTATCCATATCAACTATAAAGCAATAAACTATGAAGCTTTAACCGAAATACGATATACAGATTAACTAAAAGAGCCTCTAACCAAGAAATCAAAATTTTCATCTACCATATTTCCGATACTCTCTCACTATAATTAAGGTGGTCATTTATTTAGTCTACAATTCCAACAACGATGATTATATATAGTTTTTGCCTCAATATGGTGACAACTATAGCGAAACAATGAACCCTTCCACAGTCATCGAATTTCACATGATCTTTCACTATAATTAACATAACCATTTATCTAGTTCTTAATCTCATTGTGATCACTGTATTTTCTTCTGAAATATGGTGATGCAATAATTATAGTATATTATTTCATATATTTTGATGGACACATAGAATTGCCATGTCAACCAAAATTCGGATGATTAAGATGACTATTTAACAGTTTAAAACTGACAGAATGATTGTAGCTAAAGAAAAGTCTATAATATAACAATAAATTCCCATAGTAAGCAAATTTTGGGATGGTATTTTACCATATCAACGTGACCCTTGTTTTGGTTTATAACGTTATTGCTGTCGTTTACTTTGAAAAGCGGTGACGCTATCATTATAGTACATTACTTCATATGTTTCCTTACAATTTTTTCGTCTCACTTATAAAGGAATTTCAAGGATTGTTAAGTTTGTACTCTCTGTAATTCTACTAGACAATCTATTTTCGTTTGAATTAACTCTTATAGCACCAAAATCCAACCTCTCTTAATATCCATATCTCATTAAAGGTAAACTTGGAAAAATTGTTATTGAAGATATCCCGTTCGAAGTCTAGCAAAATCCATGTCGTCTATGCAATTTCACTAAACCTAACTATAGCTGGAGGTTATTCACCTTAACATTTTAGTCTTTAAGGGCTTTGTTATTGGTTTTTAGAATATTTTGCATTTGAATCTTTGGAGTGAAACTATATGAGCTTTAGTCCAATGTTTGGGCTTTTGTCTTTTGGGCTCTGAAAATGTTTTCAGGCGAATTGCACCCAGTTGCATTTTGTTGGAGCGGATTTACTTTGGTTCCATACTCAAAAAAGTAGTTGCAATACACTTTGCATTTTGTCATTTTATCCAAAAATATACCATCCTCTTCCCAACACATAGGTAAATTCGAAGAAGAAACGAAATTTTCTCCAAAAATACACCTTCTCAACTGCACTTTCTTTACCCTTTTTAAATTTACGTTCATCTTTTTTTTTTTCATTTTGATTTTGCTGATGTAAAACAAATTTTCAAAAAAAATATGATGGAATAAAGTAAAACGACTCACTAAATTGGTTGCGCTTCTCATATTGTGAAGTAGCAGTTGATCGACATAGCTTGACGCATAATTATGGATCATCGAAAAACAACCTCTGTGTGTTTCTAATATATGAGTATGGTTACGTACATCCAATCCCGCTATAGGCGAGAGTCTCTAAGGCAATGTGGTAATGTTGTTGCTGTTGTTAATACAAAGTAATTAGTTATTGTGAACAATGTCACCATTTTGTGCAAATATTGTTTATTTTTCTTGGTGGAAAAATATAAAATTGAAAAGAAAGCGTGTCGAGTCAAAAATAGAAAAAAGGAGTTGTGTATCCTCTGAGGAATGTACCACTTATTTCTTGTGATGGGCCAACTCCAACACATGATCATCTTAAGCCGACCTGAGCCAATGCGATCACCTCATAACAAGTGAGAGGAGATCAATAGATATTGTCACTTCTACAAGAAACACAATCATATGACTGATCAAGGTCTTGAGGTCTTGAGTTCCTAAGGAAAATTGGAACTACCATACGAGGAGGCTAACTTAAAGAGTTCATCAATCAGGTCTTGCAAAATAAATCTCATCTCTTCTAATGTATCACACATGGAGTCCGACAGGAGGCATATCAGGGACATTGCAGCAATACATGAGGGGGAATTTCAACAAATATTATAGTTTTAGTGAGAAATTTCACATGGAAAAAATTCAAAAAAAAAAAAGGTAAGGGATCATTCAATTAAAAAAAAAATAGCTAAAGCACCATTCTAAATGGCACCTTAGAGTAAAAGTATTTTCTAATACTACTTTTGCAATAATCATGTGGTATGTAACCCCTAACCCTAATCTTAACCTTATCCTTAACCCTAGCACTAACCGTAGCTCTAACCGTAACACTAATCCCTAATCCCTAACACTAACTATAACCAACCCTATACTCTGACACTAACCTTAACCTTAGCCCTAACCCTAAACCCTAACCTAATCTTGTTATAACCAGAGATTTAAAAGGAAAAAAATTAAATTAAATTAATTATTATAAACTGATAAAATTGGTAAGTAAATTAAAAAAATTAATAACAAATAATTATATATATAATTATGTGCATGTGGTGTGTGTGCCGTGTGTATTAAGAGTTTAGGGATAAAATTTGTTGTCTTAAGAGCTGAGGGATAAATTTGACTGTATTTCAAATTTAAAATCCTAACCAAAATATATCCCATATTTTCCTCAATCTTATCCCCTAATTTCTCTCCTTAATCTTTTTCTTCTCTCCCCCTCTTTATGAACGACATTCACCCCTCTCCCTCCTCACCTTTGCAATCGACAAGTAGCCTGCAACCAAAAAAAAATGTATACAAGCAAGGAAAGGAAAAGAGAAGAAGAGAGGAAAGAAGAAGGAAAAGGAAGGAACTAGTCATTCTCCCCCCGAAATTTCCACTTCCTACTTATATTAATTGAATTAATCGTCTCTTCAAGGTAGGTGCCTCTTTCCCCCTCAAACGGGTATAATCCATGCATGCTTTGATGGTATATTTATGTGATTCGAGTTTTTATTTTTTTAAGATATTAATTTTGCATATGTTTTATATGGCAAAGCATGAGATGATTTGTTTATGGCTGATACGTGCGTATATGTGTATGGATTTGGTGGTAGGATTGGATTATATTAAAAATACCCTCAAATTAATCCAAACGATTAGACATTTTTATACTTGGAGTTGTTTAAAATTGCGTTTTGACCTTAGAATAGGTTCATCTAGCCCGGAATAGGTTGGGATTGGGTTAGAAGTCGACAAAATAGGTCTAAGGTGCGCGTTTCAGGGGGTGGCGCGTGGGACCCACGCGCGGCCCCTGACGGTGCATCCGGACACGTGCTGACGTATCCACTTTCAAAAGATGCGTCTCATTATAACGAGTCCAATGCAACTGGTTTGACGTCAATCGGAATTAAAACGAAGATTTTATTGATGTTAGAAGAAAATAGAATTTAATAATAAAACAAGAAAAAAGTAAAATAAAAAAATCCGGGTCAGCAGGCCGGTTGACCCGGTTAGCGTGGGTCTGGTCTAACCATTAATGGGCCGGGAAAAGATTTACAAAAAAGGAAAAACCTATTGGACCAGCCAGGCTGCCGGACCGGACCAGATGACCAGCGGACCGGACTATGGAAGCAGCTGGCACAAACCAAAAATTTTAAAAAAAATCTAGAAATTAATTTCTGAAATAAATAAATAATAAATAATTAATTAAAATTAGTTTAAAATTCTAGAAAAATATATTTAATTATCAGAAAACTATAAATAATTTCCAGAAAATATAAAAAGTTAAAATTAAATTATTTTCACTTAATTTCTAAATTTTGGTAAATATAAATAATTAAAAATAATTAGCAATAAATAGAATTAAATAAGAGAATATAGAAAAAATTAGTAGAAAATTAATACAAGCCAAGGAAAAATAAGGGTGATGATAAATAACAACTTTTCAATGTTCGAAAAATTTACTTAACCGAATATTAAGTGCCGGAGATGGTGAGGATGTGCGTACGGGCCCCAGGAGACTTGGTTGTTGCATTCATGGCATGTGCATTGCATTTGGAGTGGGTTGAGATGTACGGGTCTCAGACGGTCGAGTGGAGTGGATCATGGTGTACGGGCCATGGGTACTCGGTCATGGTGGATCATGGTGTACGGGCCATGGGCATCGGTTAAGGTGGATCGTGGTGTACGGGCCACTGACATCGATCAGGGTGGTGTACAAGCTACAGGCATCCAGTAAATCCCGGGATCATGCATTGCATATAGGTCTAGAGGCATATTATGTGACATGATTTTTGTTGCGTGTGACACGTGGATGGAGCATGCATCACGTAGTTGCGCATTTTTATGTGGAGTGCTTTACTTACCACATTTACTTTATTTTATGCATGTTATATCATGTTTATGTGCTATGTGGTTACATCATTTCGGTATGCACGTTTTGTATTGGTTTGAGACAGACATCTACTTGGTGATTTTCTGTCGCTCACCCTTACTTTCCAGGTGAGCCGGATGAGGACTACGAGCATATCTTTGTTGAGGACAGGACAGACATAGCAGAGTGGGCTGGTTGATAGCTGCATCTAGGATGTGAGAGGACTCTGCAACCAACTGTTCTTGTTTATCTTTTGGGGATTTTCACCGACTTCTTTATTATGTTTATTATCGGAATTTTTATTTGGTAATGTAATGACGATTATTTGAGTTTAGTTTAAGTTACAAATTTTACGTTTCTGCGAGAACAATTTCTACGTCATTTTTGACATGTAAGAGATTGATTCGACGCCTTGTATTCTCCTTAGCGAGATACGGCGGGTGCACAGTTCCTGATGTTAGGGCTCGGGAGCGGAGCGCTACAGGTGGTATCAGAGCCGAGGCTTCAGATCCGTCTCGGAAATACAAGATTAATTAGATCATATTTTGAAAAATTACGATTTTACCCTAATAAACAAAGTAAAGATATGATCTTACACCTAAGTTATGATCGGGTTATGGAAGGTGTGTGCCGTTGGTGAGCTTTCTCTACTTAATTACCGTTGTACCCCCGAATCTTCGTACGAGACCCATAAATGCTAAAATCCCTCGATTTCTCCTGTTGAATCCGAATTCTTGTCAAGGTTCACGTGAAATCCAAGAAAATACCGCCGTGTAGTGAACAATCTGGCAAAGGAGGTAACAGTGAATGTGGTAATGACCACCCGGATCAGGGGGCCATCCTCCAGGCATTGGACGACACCGTGGCCACCATTTAGGCACGACAGCAGCAGTAGACTGCTCAGCGGCAGCAGCAGTTGAACCAGCGGCTTCCACCACCGCGGCCACCGGATCTGAGGTTCTACTACGGAGAAATGCTGGAGGTCCTTAATTCGATGTTCAGAAGGACCCTTCACCGTAGGAGGTGGAGATATACGACAAGGCTACTAATAATCACAGGACCGCCCGTGACGAAAATATAGCCGCAGAGGAGAGCAGGGCCACTGCCGCAACCATGTGCTCGTTGTGGATGCCATACTTGGGTTAGTGTAGGGGAATTATGCGAGTATGAGTGCGAAAACCGGGATGTTTTGCGAGAGAGAGCATTGAGTAGAGGCCGGTGCCACCATCACAATCAGGAGCAGCATAAAGAGAAGCAAGGATCGGTGTCCAGATCCACGTGGTGACTGAAGCAGATGTAGGGAAGGCTGGCGACATCAGAGCAGAGTTCAACCACCGGCGACCAGGTATCAATGACTCCTCATCAGTATAGAAGACGTCAGTCAGAGATAAATTATTAGAGTTGCGTAGCGGAAGCGTGGCTTTCTTAAGTGACGTATGTTCAGAAGAGGAGACCTCAGTGGATCCGAAGAAGATTAAGATTATCGCTGAGTAGCACTGACCGGCCAAGGTGGCTGAAGTAAGGAGTTTTCTTGGTTTGGCCAGCTGCTACACGAAATTTTTTGAAGGATTCTCGTCGATACTGGTGCCCTGAGCAGATAGAAACAGAAGAAGGCGAAGTTCGAGTGGACCGTTGATCTCAGCAAAGTTTCACTGAGCAAAAACAAAAACCCCTTAAACACAAGACCATAATACACAATTTCGCTAATTAACTATACATACACACACTGATCGATACAACATACCTTAACGACATATTTCCACATATCAAACACGTATTAGAACATCAACAATACAAAATTCAACACAACTACACAAAGACACATAACATAATACAAAAAAAAGATATCACATAACATAATGAACTATGAATATACAGCAACATAATTTCATCATCCGATATGTAATTTTCAACAAATTACATATATATACCACAAAAAAAACTAGGTGCAAAAACACAACATAAGGCACACCATACTCATGCACGATAGAAACAAATGCATAACCTACCATAACATATAAACAAAATAACTTAAGTCGTTAGTAGTAAAATCACAGTCGCATCTGCAAAACTAATAGCTTGCTCCACCATCACATACCACCACTCCATGCCTAATGAAATTTACTAATTCAAGTACAACATGAACAATAAACATCACAAAATATATATAAAGAAAATTCACCAGCTTGTTGTAACATACTAACCTAAAAATTCATCATCATCATCATCATTACCCCATTGCCTTAATGGCTCCCATCTATGACGGGGTATGGGGGGTCGGATGTACGCAACCATACCCATGTGTTAGAAACACATGGAGGTTGTTTCCCGATGACCCAGAATAAAAATTGCGTGTTGATCAACTGATGCTTTACAATATAAGCAGCGCAACCAATTTAGTGAGTCATTTTGCTTTATTCCATCATATTCCAAAGTCAAGGAAAAGTATGTCCTTGACTCCATTGGAAATGGAAAGGCATACTAACCTAAGAATAATACGCACTATGCACACTTACTACAAAAATGTGTGCACCCTTACAGCAGTATAACTCTGTGAGCTGTAATGAACCAACCAACTTATTAAACCATATAATGTGATCAACACACAAAACATAAACAGTGTAAGTGCGAAAGACAAATAATAAATGTTTATATACACATATACTTATACATACAAAGCAACAACATAAAAATACGAAGTAATAGATAAAAGCTCACAATATATATAGAATACGATAACAACGTAGGAATAGTGAACATACAAAAGATATACAATAAGACAGGAGTATATGTGCTAAATGACCACTTTACAAAAAAAAGTAAACACCCAGTCTCTTACAACTATAAAGAGGCATATAGACAAATATAGTTTGTTACAACATTAATGATATAACGTAAATAAGCCGATTTAAGGAAACATACAGATAGATACATGAAACAAAAAAACTAAATGGCGCTAAGTAAATGTGCACAAGTATACACACAACTATTTCAATGACACCGCAACATAACTAATACAACAAAACAGTAATAAACATCATAAACAAACAACACAGTACAATAACACAAATACTTTTTATACAAGTCATGAGTTACGAAACAGGCATATATCTACCGGTTTTAAAACAAATCATTAACATACACAATTGAATAGCATGCTAATTACGAGTTAGGAATGACATAGTATTGCATGACTGCATAGTAATAGATTAAAGTATAAATAACTTAGTAACAGAAACAAAAAAATTAATGATAATACTTGAACACCCAAATAAATTATATATCTACATTACAGTAAAATCTATGCATTTATGCATTTCCTTTGGAATTATATATATAAAAATATTTATACAATAATAAGATAAGCTAATACGAAAAAGAAAGAGTACAGGTAACAAAAAAATAAAAATTTATTATTCACGACTAACATAAGTACAAAAAGAGAGATCACGATAAACAAATACTAAAATGAACACACATAGCGTGTGTACTGCTTAAAACTCAACTAACAAATAATATAAACATAATACACGCGACAAACGGTAGATAACGATTACGAATTCATGTGCTACATATCATACGTAAGTCATACATGCGTTTAACATAAGGATACACAACATATTATATGTCTATACCAAACATGTTTAACAACTTAAAGATTAAAATAACAACACATATTAAAACTCGTGTATGCTTATATATGTAATGTACGAAGCTACGTTCGAACACTGCATTTTATACCCAACCCGGTTGGCAGTCAGAGAGGACGATTCAAACTCATGAAGACATGTTGAGGGTTTGCGCAATGGGCTTCAGAGGGAACTTGGATGGTATGGTGAAGTTGATCGAGTTCTTCTACAACAACAGTCACCATAGTGCTATCGCCATGACGCCATTTGAGGCACTCTATGGGCACAAGTGTAGGTCTCCTATTTATTGGGACAAAGTGGGTGAGCACGCTATTACCAGACCAGAGTTGATTGAGTAGACCAGAGAGAAAGTGAAGTTGATCCGTGATATACTCAAGGTTTCTCAAGGTAGAAGCAAGAGTTGGGCGGATTCGAAGAGGCGTCCCCTAGAGTTCGTCGTGGGCCAGAAGGTTTACTTGAACGTGTCGCCCATGAAACGAGTTGCACGATTTTACTTGAAGGGCAAGCTGAGCCCTCGTTACATGGGTCCATACGAGGTGCTCAAGAGGGTTGGTACATTGGCTTACCGATTGACGTTACCCTTGCAGTGTCTCAGGTGCATAACGTTTCCATGTTTCTCTAGAGACCAGGTATTGAGACACCGAGTTATTCTGTATGTCAAAGTTCAGTGGACCGACCATCCGGAGCACGAAGCGATGTGGGAGTTGGAGGAGCAGATGCGAGAGCGCTACCTCTACCTCTTCGTTTAAGGTACGCCAAGTTTCGAGGACGAAACTTCTTGTAAGGGGGTAAGATGTTATAACTAGGGATTTAAAAGGAAAAAAATTAAATTAAATTAATTATTATAAATAGATAAAATTGGTAAGTAAATTAAAAAAAATTAATAGCAAATAATTATATATAATTATGTTGTGTGGTGTGTGTGTTGTGTGTATTAAGAGTTTAGGGATAAAATTTGTTGTCTTAGGAATTGAGGGATAAATTTGGTTGTATTTGGAATTTAAAATCCTAACCAAAATCTATCCCATATTTTCCTCAATCTTATCCCCTAATTTCTCTCCTTAATCTTTTTCTTCTCTCCCCTTCTTTATTAACGACATTCACCCCTCTCCCTCCTCACCTTTGCAATTGACAAGTAGGCTGCAACAAAAAAAACGTGTACAAGCAAGGAAAGGAAAAGAGAAGAAGAGAGGGAAGATGAAGGAAAGGAAGGAACTAGTCATTCTCCCCCTGAAATTTCCACTTCTTACTTATATTAATTGAATTAATCATCTCTTCAAGGTAGGTGCCTCTTTCCCCCTCAAACGGGTATAATCCATGCATGCTTTGATGGTATATTTATGTGATTCGAGTTTTTATTTTTTTAAGATATTAATTTTGCATATGTTTTATATGGCAAAGCATGAGATGATTTGTTTATGGCTGATACGTGCGTATATGTGTATGGATTTGGTGGTAGGATTGGATTATATTAAAAATACCCTCAAATTAATCCAAACGATTAGACATTTTTATACTTGGAGTTGTTTAAAATTGCGTTTTGACCTTAGAATAGGTTCATCTAGCCCGGAATAGGTTGGGATTGGGTTAGAAGTCGACAAAATAGGACTGAGGTGTGCGTTTCAGAGGGTGGCACGTGGTACCCACGCGCGGCCCCCGACGGCGCATCCGGACATGTGCTGATGTGTCCCACTTCCAAAAGATGCATCTCGTTATAACGAGTCCAATGCAACTGGTTTGAGGTCAATCGGTGTTAAAACGAAGATTTTATTGAGGTTAGAAGAAAATAAAATTTAATAATTAAAAAATTAAAATAAAAAAAAATTCGGGTCAGAAGGCGGATGACCCGGCTGACCCGGTTAGCGTGGGTGCTGGTCTGGCATTAATGGACAGGGCCGAAGATTTAAAAAAAGGAAAAGCCTATTGGACCGGCCAGGCTGCCAGACTGGACCGGATGGCCAGCGGACCGGACCATGGCAGCAGCCGGCCCAAACCAAAAATTTAAAAAAATCTAGAAATTAATTTTTGAAATGAATAAATAATAAATAATTAATTAAAATTAGTTTAAAATTTCAGAAAAATATATTTAATTATCATAAAATTCTAAATAATTTCCAGAAAATATAAAAGTTTAAAATTAAATTAGTTTCACTTAATTTCTGAATTTTGGTAAATGTAAGGAATTAAAAATAATTAGTAATAAATAGAATTAAATAAGGAAAAAAAAGAGAAAATTAGTAGAAAATTCTAGAAAATTAATACAAGCTAAGGAAAAGTAAGGGTGATGATAAATAATTACTTTCCAATGTTCGAAAAATTTACTTAACCAAACATTGAGTGCCGGAGATGGTGAGGATGGGCGTACGGGCCTCAGGCGACTTGGTTGTTGCATTCATGGCACGTGCATTGCATTTGGAGTGGGTTGAGATGTACGGGTCTCAGCTGCTCAAGTGGAGTGGATCATGGTGTACAGGCCATGGATACTCGGTCATAGAGGATCATAGTGTACGGGCCATGGACATCGGTTAAGGTGGATCGTGGTGTACGGGCCACGGGCATCTACTGGGTGATTTTCTGTCACTCACCCCTATTTCTCAAGTGAGCCGGATGAGGACTACGAGCATATCTTTGTTGAGGACGGGACGGACATAGCGGAGTAGGCTGGTTGATAGCTGCATCTAGGATATGAGGGGACTCTACAGCCAACTGTTCTTATTTATCTTTTGGGGATTTTCACCAACTTCTTTATTATTTTTTATTATCGGAATTTTTATTCGGTAATGTAATGACGATTATTTGAGTTTAATTTAAGTTACAAACTTTACGTTTCCGCGAGAAAAATTTCTACGTCATTTCTGACATGTAAGAGATTGATTCGACGCCTTGTATTCTCCTTAGCGAGATACGACGGATGCACTGTTCCTGATGTTAGGGCTCGGGAGCGGGGTGATACAAATCTTAACCCTAACACTAGCCCTAGATCATAACTATAACCCTAACACTAACCCTAGACCATAACCCTTAAAGCTAATCCTAACCTTAACCTTAACTATCAACCCTAACATTAATCATAAATTCTAACCCTTAACCCTATGTTAACCCTAACCCTCAACCTTAGTCCTCCCACCAACCCTAACTCTAATGATATTCTTATCATACGATGTCTGATACGCCTCACTACCCTTAAAGAAGAGTGTCTTATGCTCTCCCAAAAGAGTCAACAAATCATCAACCTCTGGTCTTAGATCCTCCATCAGTACTGTATTACTACCGCTAACACTACCACTACCAATAGCGTGAGATGACATAAGTGTACCTATGTTCTGAGTCACGTAACATAGTTACATGTTAAATGATATCGATTTATCATAATTAATTCAATAATGATAACATAATAAATACGATAACAACTACAATTAGAGTTCAAAGTTATGGTTAGAGCTACGGTTAGGGATAGGGTTAGGGTTAGGGCAAGATATAGAGTTAGGGTTAGGGCAAGGGCTAGGGTTAGGGATAGGGATCAGGTTAGGGCTATAGCTAGAGTTAGGTTAGGGCTAAGGTTAGGATAAGGGTTAGAGTTAGGGTTAGGGTTAAGGTTAGGGCTAGTGGTGGGGGTGGGAAAAGGTTAGGGCTATAACTAGGTTTAGGATTAGAATTAGGGTTAGGTTTAAGGATATAGCTAGGGTTAGAGATATGGTTAAGGTTAGGCTAAGGTTAGGGTTATGATTAGAGCTAGGATTGTTAGGTTTGAAACACACTCTAGAAGGGGTGAATAGAGTGTTTGGCATTTTTGCAGAATTTTCTTGTTTGGCTCAACTCAATAGAAATTCAAAATCAAAGCAAGATTGGGAGATGAGAAGCAATGAATAAATGCACCGAATATAGAGTGGTTCGAATCGTAAATGATTCTACTCCACTACCACTTTGTTGCCAAAGTGGATTTTCAACTACTCTTCTTATTAGAGACAATAAGAACAACCACAACAACATTTACACTATTACCTTAGTGTAAGCAACAACAACAACAACAACTTCTTGCACAAAACACACTTGTACAACTACATCAACTACAGCTCTTAGCAAGAACAACTTCTTGCTACCTCACAACTTCATTCCCTCAAGAACTTTCTCACAGTGGGTTGAAGGAAATAGTAAGGTTCACACTTTCTCACTAGTCTAAGCACAAGAAAAAGATCAAATATTTATGGTTCCTCTTGTGCTAGACTCTCTATCTCTCAATATACAACAATGAAGAGCAAAGAAAAGCTTAACAAGCTTTAAGCAATTTTACAAGTGTGAGAGAACAATACAACAATGAATAATGAAGCTAGATGATGGTGAAAGTATGTATTTGCCTCATCCAAGGCTCTTCCTTTTATAGATGAAGTTCACCACGTTTTTGAAGCTCCACCAAGTCTTCACAAGGTATCCAAATGTCAAGATAATATCCAAATAGTCTTGAGCCACCCTATGGAGTGATTTGATCTTCAATAGCCACCCTAGGGAATCTTAGTCATGGATAAAATAGTCAAGGAAACATGTAGTATGTTAGGTTAAAGTCCACAAGAAATTTGAGCAAGATTAGAGAGAGAAAACATCATAGATCTTCCTTGGATTTTGTTCAAACGTTCAAAAAATTTTGAATTCTGGGGGACGTCGATCGATCCATGTGCCTGTGCAGAGAGATCGACGTGGCGCCCGAAAGGTTCCAGTTTTGAACCTGTAGGACATCGATCGATCGATGTCTCTCCTTTGAGAGACTGATGTACATCGATCGATCGATGTCTCCTGGCCTGAGAGATCAATGTCTTGCTAAAGCTTTCTAGAGTTTGAACCTGTCTTACGTCGATCGATCGACGTCTCTTGCTGAGAGACTCACGTGACGTCGATCGATCGACTTCCCTCTAGTTGAGAGATCGACGTAGGGCTGAAAGTTTTAAACTTCCACAATCTTCACATGGATCGATCCATGTGCCTTCCTGAGGGGCTGATGTATACGTCAATCGATCCATGTGAGAGATTGACGTCTCACAATGTGTTTTTCTCATTTTGCTTCAAATTCAAAGTGTAAAATTCCATTTTAGCCTATTCAAAACATCTTTTAACATCATCAAAACATTTTATATTCCAACAATCTTCCCCTTTTTTGATGATTTAAAAACCAAGATTTTAAAAGATGTTTTTGCTTCATTTTAGCTAATTGGATGTTTCAAGCTTGAAAAGTTTTAATCTCCCCCTTTGTGTATGCATTTTATACTTTTCATAACAACCAATGTGCACATGATTTTGCAATTCCAATGAATATATCAAAATGCTTCCTTTTTACAATTATGCACTAAAAGCTCCCCCTCAACCAAACATGCATCGATTTCTAAACTTTCTTTAACTCAAATATGCATCAATTACTCAACATAAACATGCATCAATTACTCCCCCTCAACCAAGAATATGTAAATCATCAAACATCAAGCATGCTGTTCATATTTCCATTTTAGCTCATAAGCAATAAACATTAAGTCACTAACTAAGTCATAAGCAATAAACAACAAGACTCACTAACTAAGTCATAAGCAATAAACAACAAGACCACTAACTTTCTCCCCCTTTTTTGAAAGCATCAAAAACAATGACAATATAGAAACATACTACTTCATTAATCATCAAAACACAACAAAGTTTAGCAAGTACATAGTCCAATAAATACTAAGTTAGAATCATAAACATTGATAAACAAAGAGCAAGCTAAAAAAGTTCTAGTCTTCATCAGAAGAAAATGAAATGCCCGGAATGCACGCCTTCATCTTAGCCTTCAGCTTGGCAAACCTTGACTCGTGCAAGGTCACCTTGCCTCGGAGCTCACCAACCTCCTGTTGAAGGCTAGCAACTTGAGCTTGAAGTTCAGGAACATTTGAGCTCAAGCTACTAGGTACTTCGTGAGTATCTCTTTCAGGAATAGGTGCCTCGTCTGGAACACCTTCTTCTTCTTCTGCTTCTTCTGCTTGGGCTCTCCCTTTCATTGCTTCTTTCCTAGCCTTCAATATTTGTTGGATGTTAACCTTATCATAGAAATCCTTATGCGTGATTTGGTCAACATCTGTGTTGTCTACATCAATCCCTGACTTGACAAGCATCCTATAGATAAGGTTACTATAGGGTAGGCCTTTGTTTTGTTTGGTGGCGGCCTCAATAACATTTGTTATAAAAAGCTCCCCGAAGTTTACTTTTTCACGGTTGGCTATTCGGTATGCAATGTAGAAGTCTAGGTTACTTGGCCCTTTAGCGGATTTGCCATTAATACAAAAGGTAACAATGGCGAGAAGGGTACGATAAACCAAAGGAATATCATTGGTGTTCTTAGTGGGATGATAGCCTAAGAATGTCTTAACTTCATCCTCAGTTACTCTCCACCTATCCGTATCCCACTTTCATACATCAAACTCAAAGTATCCCACGTTGGGTACACCAATCAACCCACAAATTGTTCCAACATCCCTTTTTTGTGATTTCCATCAATAATAGTATGTAAAGCTAAAGGAAGATCATTTATGTATTGAATCCATAGATTTTTGCATAAAAGAGCCTAGTGTACCTAGTGGACATTTTGTCCATCTCTCTCTCAAACCAAATACCTCTCCATTGTTGGACATCTAACCACTCAATGATAGGGCTCAACTCATTATTGCTTAGAATATCATTGATTCTAAGCAATTTGAGTGGGATAGTGGCCCTCTCCTCATTATCCCATTTGTCATATAACATTTGAGAGTGTCTAGTGATATACCTCACATGTCCAGGTGAGTAAGGTTCCATCAAAGCATCTTTGGCTTCTCTAGTTTTGATCCAAGGAAAGTTGGAGAAGTTTAACTCACTTTTAATCTTGGCTAGGACTTGACTTTGGCTCTCATCCATTGATTGTTTTCTCCTAGGTTGAGAAGCTTGTCCATGAGAAGGATTGCTTGACCCTTCTCCTCCATCCTAGATGATCTTGGTCTTTTGGTGGTGTTCTTGCTTCTTGAAGACATTGTTGGAGAGATTAGGGCACAAAATTTAGGATTTTCTAGAGAAGGGTGGAAGAATATGAGTGTAGAAGATGAAAATCAAGTGTAGAGATGATGATATTTTGATTTAAAGATGAAATTGAAGAGAGGATATGTTTTTGGAGAGGGAGGCGCTGAATATTTAGGGATTTCGATCGATTGTGAATGTTAGAAATGAAAAGGGTTTGTGTTTCTGGAAGATTTTAAAGTTGCAGAAAATGATGACGTCGATCGATCGACGTCAGAGATCGACGTACATCGATCGATCGACGTCAGAGATCGATGTACATGGATCTCTTCTTTTAATACATGGATCGATCCATGTATACTAATTTTTGAAATTTACAAACATTGTTTATCATCCCTAATCTTGTTCTAATGGACTCGAATGTCTCAGTAGGAAGGGATTTGGTGAATATATCCGCTAGTTGTTCATTGGTTGGAACAAATTCAACACATACCAATCCTTTTTGAATACAATCCCTTATAAAATGATGCCTCACTTCAATATGTTTGGTTCTACTATGGTGAACCGAGTTTTGTGCTATACTTATGGCTGATGTGTTGTCACATAGGATAGGGACTTTATCAAACTTAACATTGTAATCGTTTAAGGTGTTGATCATCCAAAGTAGTTGTGCACAACACGAAGCGGTTGACACGTATTCGGATTCCACCATTGAAAGTGACACACTATTTTGTTTCTTGGAGAACCAAGAAACCAAGCAATCTCCAAGGAATTGGCATGTCCCGGAGGTGCTTTTTCTATCAACAAGATTTCCGGCATAGTCGGAGTCAGTATACCCTCTTAAATAAAACAACCATTTTTGAGATAAAACAATCCAAAGTTCAAGGTTCCTTTCAAATACCTAAAGATAAGTTTAATGGCAACTAGATGCGATTCCTTAGGCATACTTTGAAATCTAGCACATAAGCACACATCATGCAAAATATCCAATCTACTAGCGGTTAAATACAGTAAACTACCAATCATACCCCTATATTTGGTTACCTCAACCGGCTTTCCTTTTTCATCTTTGTCAAGCTTTGTACTTGTGCTCATAGGTGTGCTTACACTTCTTCCATCTTCAAATTTGTACTTCTTGAGTAAGTCCTTTGTATACTTTGTTTGAGATATGTACACTCCATCTTGAGTTTTTAATTTGAAGACCAAGAAAGTAGTTGAGTTCACCCATCATACTCATCTCAAATTCTCCTTCCATTAATTTAGCAAAATGATCACAAAGAGAACCATTAGTAGCACCAAATATGATATCATCCACATAAATTTGAACAAGTAATTGATAGTTTCCTTGTTCTTTAATAAAAAGAGTAGTGTCGACTTTTCTTCTTGAAAACTCATTTTCAAGTAGGAAGTTGCTTAACCTATCATACCAAGCCCTAAGAGCTTGTTATAAAGGGCCTTTTTGAGTTTAAATACATGATTTGGATAATCATGATTTTCAAATCCCGAAGGTTGAGCTACATACACCTCTTCTTGAATTATTCCATTCAAGAATGAGGAATTCACATCCATTTGATATAGTTTGAAATCCTTATAGCATGCATATGCTAATAGCATCCTAATAGCTTCTAACCTAGCTACGGGGGCAAAGGTCTCATCATAGTCTATGCCTTCCTCTTGCCTATATCCTTGAGCTACTAACCTAGCCTTGTTTCTAGTGATGTTTCCTTTATCATCCATTTTGTTTCTAAATACCCATTTAGTGCCGATTATAGGATGATCACTAGGTTTAGCTACTAATTCCCAAACATCACTCCTTTCAAATTGATTTAATTCCTCTTGCATAGCTAATACCCAATCTTCATCATTTATAGCCTCCTTTATATTTTTAGGCTTAACTTGTGAAATGAAAGCATTTTCATTAAATTTTCTCATAGTCATTATGCCTTGACTAGTTTCACCTAATATCAATTCTTTAGGATGATATTTTCTATATTTATATGAATCTGGTAAATTTGAGGTATCTCCTCCTTCTTCTTCATCTTCAACCTTAGGTTCAAGGGGATCAATCCTAAGGTCAATGACAATATTGCCTTTTGGATTTTCAAATTTCTCTATATGACTTACTTCAATTATTTCATCATCATCATCATTAGTATTTGGTTCATCCTTAATGAGTTCACTAAACTTGACATGAATTGATTCTTCAAATTTCATGCTCCTTTTATTATATACCCTAAATGCCTTGCTATTTTGAGCATATCCCATAAAGATTCCTTCATCCGCTTTGAGATCGAGTTTATCCAAGTTATCTTTGGTGTTAAGTATAAAACACTTACGACCAAATACCTTGAAATAACCAATATTTGGTACTCTACCTTTCCAAAGCTCATAAGTAGTCCTTTTGAGAGATGGTCTAAAATAAACTCTATTGATCACATGACAAGCGGTGTTTACCGCTTCGGCCCAAAAATACTTTGGTAGCTCAAATTCATTTAGCATGGCTCTGCTCATTTCTTGAAGTGTTCTATTTTTCCTTTCTGCAACACCATTTTGTTGATAAGTTCTTGGAGCCGAGAAATTGTGTCCATACCCTTTGGATACACAAAATTTTTGAAACTCACCATCAAACTCACCACCTCTATCACGTCTAATTTCCTTAATTGTGTCTTCTCTTTGATTTTCTAGTCTCCTACAAAGCTTTATAAATTCTTGGCATGTATCATTCTTTTTAGCTAAGAACATTACCCAAGTGTACCTAGAGAAGTCATCTGCCACCACAAAGGTGTAATATTTTCCACTTAGACTTGCCGTACCAATATCCCCAAACAAATCCATATGAAGTAATTATAGGAGTTTGATGGTGGATATTTCACTTTTGGGCTTGAAGCTTGTTTTAACAAGCTTTGCCTTTTGACAAGTGTCACATAAGCCATGGTTTTCGAAATTCAACTTTGGAAGACTTTGGACTTTTTCATTTTTGCAAATCTCTTTGAAAATTTTAAAACTAATATGTCCAAGTCATCTATGCCATAGTTGAGTTAAATCATTTTTGGCAACTAGGCAAGAAACATTTTATGATATCAAATCATGTGTGCTAAATTTGTAAACATCATTTTTCCTTATAGCCTCAAAAACAATCTTATCATTCTTTTTCACAATGCATTTTCTTTTCACAAATTCAACTTGAAAATTAGCATCACATAGTTGGCTAACACTTATCAAATTATATTTAAGCCCTTCTACACAGTACATTATTAATAGTAAAAGAAGAGTTACCAATTTTTCCATGTCTAAGGATTTTGGCTCTCCCATTGCCAAAATGCATCGTTCCACCATTCTGGAGCTTGAGCTTGGTGAATAACGTTTTGTCTCCGGTCATGTGCGTTGAACATCCGTTGTCCATAAGCCATTTGGTTCCTTCTTCTTTGGATACTCCATTTATCTTGAGAGCCTACAAAACCAAGAGATTTATGCATTGGTACCCTTTGATGGTTGGGTCCTTTAGGGTTAGTTTGTTGACCCTTAGGCTTCCAAACATACATATTTCCAAATCTAGCTCTACATTCATTCTTCACATGTCCTACTTTGTTGCAATGAAAACAAGTGGGTACATGCCTTGGTTTAGAAGATGATGAGTTATGTTGTATTTTTCTCTTGTTTGTCTTTTTCTTTAATGACTTAGGCTTAATGGAAGAATATGATGTATTAAATCCTAAACCGGATTTATCATTTCCAATTCTTTGGTTTCCAAGTAGTTTGTCTAGATTATTTTTACCATTAGTTAGTCTTTGCAAATCTAACATTAGTTTCTCACATTCTTTTTTAATTTCTACATTTTCAAGAGCTACGGTTTTATGTATGATGAGTATGATGTCATGCTCTTCAAATATCAAAATATTCTTATCATGCAAGTTTTTATTTTCTAAAATGCACTTCTTGAACTCTTTCTTTAAATGTTTATACTTTAAGTTCAGTTTTCAAAATCATCTTGCAAATCTCCTATTTCATCTTGCAAATTAGAAGGATTAGAATTTACCTCAAGGTCATCTTCAATTGCCATGAGACAAGTATGTTAGATCTTTGGATTTTCAACTATTGCAACAAGTCCAACACCTTGATCTTCACTCTCTTCTCCTTCCGATTCGGAAAGGAGATCAACCCACATGGTTACCTCCGTATTAAGAGCTTTCTTCTTTTGAGGAAAGACTTTATTTTCTTGTTTTTGCGGCTCCTTGACGTGGCAATCGGTAATGAAGTGACCGGATCGACCACATCTATAGCAATTTTCACTTGCTTCTTTTTCCTTGGGTGGTCTTTTGAAAAACTTTCTTGTTTGAGCTTTATTTCTTGTTGCCATTCTTCTAAATTTTCTTACTAGAAGAGCAACCCTTTGTGTGATGTTTGTGTGGGCTTGATAGGATTCATCCTATTTTGTTCATCAATAAGAATTTAATGAGTAAAAGGTTACCGGATAGCTCATCAAGAGTAAGAGTCTTGAGATTCTTTGATTCGGTGATAGCGGTGACTTTAGGTGTCCATTCTTATGGCAAAGAGTTGAGGAGTTTTGAGACAAGATCTTCATTTGAGATTTTCTTGTCCACCATGGAAAGTTGATTCACTATTCGTGTGAATCGGTCGATTGTTTCCTCAATCTTCTCTCCGCTCTTCATTCCGAACATCTCATATTCCTTCATGAGCATGAGTCTTTTGGCCATTCTTACTTGTTCAGTCCCTTCGTGTATCATTTCAAGCCTTTTCCACGCCTCATGAGCTGTTTCAAGACCTTGAAGTCTTATGAGCTCGGTGATGGTAAGAGCACTTGAGAGAATATCAAATGCTTTGCCATTGATGGCGAATTTTATCTTCTCTTCGTCGGCGTAGTCATCCTCATCTTTGAACATTGATTCTCTTTTTGAGTTGGTAATCATAGGAACTTCAATTCCTTTGAGAACGGCTCTCCATATATCTAAACCTGTAGCGTCCTGCTGCCGAGCCCTAGCATCAGGAACAGTGCACCCGCCGTATCTCGCTAAGGAGAATACAGGGCGTCGAATCAATCTCTTACATGTCCGAAACGACGTAGAAATTTTTCTCGCGGAAACGTAAATCCTAACTTAAATTAACCTTCAATAATCGTCTTTACATTACTGAATAAAACTCTGATAATAAAAGTAATAGAGAAGTCTGTGAAAAAGGCAATCTCTCTCTGAAATTTCATCTCTCTCTCTCTGAAAATTCATCTCTCTCTGAAACTTTCACAACACTCACAAGATTTTCAAGATCAACATCGCGTAGACATCAAATCAACATCAAACACAGTGTGAAAAGCAAGAAAAGAAATAAAAAGGCAAGAAAAGGTTGGCGCTAGAAAAGATGGCGTCCTGCTCTTACGCAGATGTGGTTCGGAAATCAATACAGACTGAACAAAAAGATGGAATACAAACCACAAGGCAAAGAAAATATCAAAATAAGGATATTCAAAAATTTAAAGGGGTACCATCAATCACTTTCACAGAGGAAGAAGTCATGGATCTGTCAGCAAAATTCAAAAATACGCTAGTCGGGAACTTCTGGCAAGGCAGACCTACAATGAATGCAATAAGAAAAGCAATAGACACAATCGGATTCAAAGGAGAACACCAAGTATCATTGTTAGATTCATCACACATACTCATCCGATTCAAAAATGAGGAAGATTACCACAGATGTTTCTATAGAAGAAATTGGAATATACTGGGATATAACATGAAGGTGACAAAGTGGACAGCAGATTACAATCCGGAGCAAGAAACACCAATAGTTCCAATCTGGGTGACCCTCGAGGGCTTGCCAATATACTTACAAGAACAAGACGCATTATGGGGGATAGCCAAAACGATTGGAGAACCAATCAAGATAGACAATTCCACTCTGAATCTAATAAGGCCGTCAGCAGCAAGAATATGTATTGAAATAGACATATCAAACGAGCTTCCAAGCAAGATCCACATACAATGCGGCAAGATGAGCATAATGCAAAATGTCACTTACGAAAACATGCCGGAATATTGTACAAGGTGCAGAAAGATTGGCCACATCATGAAACAATGCAAACAAACACAAAAAGAAGGGATTAACCAGGAAGAATGGCAAAAGCCAAAACAGTGGCAAACAACGGGAAAGTCAAGAACGAAAACAGAAGGGAAAAAAGACAAAGTTCAGCAACAATGGAAAAAGAAAGAAGAAAAGATAATACAGAAAGAACCCATTCAACAGCAAGCGCCCAAAGAACAAGAGAAAAAGACCGAAAGACACATAAAAAGAATGGAGGAAATACAAGAACAAATTAAGGACCTAGCCAAAGTACAAGACGTGACAAGACTAAATTTCGACCATGAGGAAAGACAGTCACAGCAAAATCAAGAAGAAGACCCATTCGCACACTACTCAGAATCAGACGCAAGCCCAAGAAAAAGAAAACAATACACGCTAAATGACTGGATAAAAGCCTCGATAGAGCTGAAACACAGAATGGGCAGTGGAAAAAAAGAAACATGCAATGAACCACAACCACAAACAGAAGAACAAAAGGAGGAACAAAATAAAAAAAGGATATGTTACAGGAACACACAAAAAGAGCAGACACAAGAAGAAACCTCCAGATCCAATGTGGATGACAACGAGAAGGACATCAAAGAAAACATAAGGCGGGTAACTGCATACCCAAGCTCTATCAATAACGCACCTATGAAACATAGATAAATGATTACACTATCATGGAACGTGAGGGGATTAAAAACTCCGCTTCAAGAGTACAGGAATTGATCAAAAATCATAAAGTGCAGATACTAGCTATCATTGAGCCAAAACAAAAAGAAGAAAAGGCAATACAATACTAGCTAAGATTTGGCTACTCAGCATCAATAGTAAGCTGTGAAGGAAAAATATGGATAATGTGGAATCAAGATACATTCAAACAAATCAAAAGACTAGACACACCACAGGCAGTCCACATTCAGTACCACTGGATAGAGCAAAACATGTCAATATGGTACACGGGGATATACGCCAAACATACTATACAGGAAAGAAAAGAGCTGTGGAAAGAATTGACCCAAACAAGTGCCAATATGACTGAACCTTGGGTATTGGGAGGAGATTTCAACACTTTCCTAAAAATAGAAGAACACAAGGGAGCATCAACACCGTCATTAGACTCAATGCAAGATTTCCAAGACTGTGTAAACCAAAGTGGCCTAATTGAAGTCTCATATCAAGGTTCAAAATACACATGGACTGAAAACAGGGGGCTAGGCAGACTATGGAGAAGATTAGACAGATATCTGATCAATGACATAATGCAAGAAAGGCTAGAAGACATAACAGTGAAACATCTCAATAGAACAACATCGGATCACGCACCTCTACTATTAAAGGGACAAAGAAAAACGCAAAAAAGACAAGCTCCATTCAGGTTCATAAACGCATGGGCCCTTCACGAAGACTTCAAACAATATGTCAGCACAACCTGGAGCAAATATGAAACAATCGGAGGAATGAGGGGACTATACAATAAGCTAAACAAGATCACACAAGAGCTCAAAAAATGGAATAAACAAGTGTTTGGCAACATCTTTGATGCCGTGGAAAAAGCAGAAAAAGAAGTGGATAGAAAGGAAGCAGAATATGAGGCAGACCCAAACGAAGAAACAAGGACAAAATACTCACTGGCACAGGCACAACTAAAGGCAGAAAACATAAAGGCAGAAATATACTGGAGTCAAAAAGCGCATGTAAAGTGGATAAAAGAGGGAGAAGCAAATACAGCATTCTTTCACAGCAAAGTAAAGGAGAGAAGAAGAAAACAAATAATAAGATCGCTGAAGAACAATCAAGGGATCACCTGCTCTACGGAAGAAACACTGAAAGAAGCAGCAACAGAATATTTCAAGGAACTGTTTACCAAAGAAAAAACAGAGGACAAAGAAGACATAGTTAAAAACATCCCACAAATACTAAGGCAAGAAGACAATGAAATGCTAACAAAACAGCCCACCATAGAAGAGGTAAAGAAAGCAATATGGGACCTAGACCCAAACAGTGCAGCAGGGCCAGACGGTTTCAATGGATTTTTCTACAAATACTTCTGGGAAGTAATCAAAATGGACGTACTCGAGGCATCACAGGAATACTTCTTGGGATTCCCACCTACAAAGGCAATGGCAAGCACGCTAATAACGCTAATACCAAAGACAGAAAACCCAAAGACTTACGCAGACTACAGGCCAATAAGTTTATCGAACTTTATGAGCAAAGTCAACACAAGGATATTGGCCACAAGAATGAATAACATCCTACCAAAAATCATCTCAGAAGAACAAGCAGGATTCATGAAGGGGAAAGAAATCTCAGAACAAATATTGATAGCCTCAGAGCTAATGCAACACATAGACAGAAAGTGCAGAGGATCTAACGTAATAATAAAGCTGGACATGACCAAAGCATTTGATAGAGTGGATTGGGACTACCTGAAGAAAGTACTGGAAAGATTCGGGTTTTCACAATTCTTCATCAAAATATTATACAATCACCTGGAAACCACACAACTATCAATTATGATAAATGGCTCACAGACTGACTACTTCAAACTCACAAGAGGAGTAAAACAAGGAGACCCGCTGTCCCCTCTACTATTCATAATAGCCTCGGAAGGATTCAGCAGAGGCATAAAAGCACTGCATAAAGAAAAAGTAATCACAGGATACTCAGCAGGAAGAACAGAAAACATACCAACCCACCTTGGATATGCAGATGACCTGCTCATTTTCATCAATGGGACAACACCAAACCTAAGGAAATTCAAGACTTTCCTGGAAAGATATCAAAAAGAATCAGGCCAGAACATCAACTACAAGAAAAGTCAATTCCTGATAAGCACAAGACTACCTCAACAAAAACAGAAGATAATACAGAGCATACTGGAAATGACCCCAGCACAACAACCGATGAAGTACCTGGGATGCAATCTACACAAGGTCATCAACAGATACAAATATAGTCAACATATAATACAGCATTTCGATCAGAAACTTAACGCATGGAGCAACAAATTTTTGACATTTGCCGGAAGACTCATCCTAATCAAGTACGTCCTGGCAACAATACCCCTACACACTCTAGCAGCCACAACACTGCCAAAAGGAATAAAAAGAGCAATGGAAAGAAGAATGGCAACATTTCTATGGGGGCCAGGAAAACATCACTGGAAACAATGGACCTCAATCACCAGACCAACAGAGGAGGGAGGGCTTGTAATCCGAAGCATAGAAACAATACAAAAAGCCTATTCGTGTAAAATATGGAAAAAATACCAAAACAACACAAGCTTATGGGCAAGCTACATGCATAGCAAATACGGAAATAGACACTCAACCACAATCCAACCAACAGACTCCCCCTGCTGGAAAAGGATACAAACAGTGGATCAATTTTGCAAAGAGAGATATGCTAACACATCAACAGTCACACTAAAAACAGCATACGAGGACACTAGAGAAACACACCCAACAATGATATCACACAAGCTACTATGGCACAAGAGGCAAAGAGGGAGCATAAAGGTATTCCTGTGGAAGCTACTGAATGGATCCCTAAACACAGCAGAAAATCTATCAAAATTCCAAACAATATACCCCACAAAATGCCCTATATGCAAAGCAAACGAAGCAACAGAGAAACACATATTCTTACAGTGCCAAGAAATACAGACAATATGGAGATACTATGCATGCATATTGGACGGGCCACTTCCAGCAAAACAAGACATCAGACAATATCTCCTAGCATGGTGGATGCAAGGATCTGAAAAGAAAATGGAAGGGATATTGAAGAGAATAGCCCCAGGGATAATAACATGGAATATATGGAAGGAATACAACAAAATCACACAAGAAGACCAGCAATGGAATCCAGTGAGAATCTAAGAGAAAATCAAAACAGATATCAAAGAATGGTGTCAGACACTAAACAGAACAAAGATGGCGAACAACAACCAAGCTCTAATAAAGGCAGGAATCACACCCAAACTGCAGCTAAAAACCGCAAAAGCACTAAAGTGGGAGCAACCCCCAAAAGGGAAATTAAAAATCAACACGGACGCAGCTATTGGGAACAAAACTACAGCAGGAGGGGCAATCTTAAGAGACGCAGAAGGGGAGATGATACATGCAATCTCCTTCCACCTACCAGTATCACAGCCAGAGACAGCCGAAGCTCAAACAATATTGATATCCCTTATATATTTCATCCTACATGCAGAAAAAATAAAGATCCAGATACAGGGCGTGGAAATTGAAACAGACTGTAAAAACCTAGAAAAAAAACTGAAAAGAGGAAGGGGAACGACACGAACAGAAGGGCATGAAGAAACAGAGGAAATAATAGAGAAGACACAAAAACTGATGAAGAGAACGGAAGCAACAATCAAATATAGCCCAAGGGAGACAAACACAACTGCTCACAATCTAGCACAACATGGAATGCTAAACAACAAATTCATATCCTTCAATAAAACAGAGGAGTTGCCTCCATATGTAAAAGGATGCCTAAAGACGGACAGAACAACAGCAGTACTAAGAAAAGCATGAGAGAAAAGCAAGACGAAGACAACAAGAGAAAACGCCATTCCCGACCAGCAAGAAAAGGGGACTCCCGACCAGCAAGAAAAGGGAAGATGAAAAATGAACAGGGTAGAAAAAGAGGAAAGCAATAAATAAATAAAGAGGACCCTGTTTTGATGAAAAGGAAAACACGTGGGCAAACCACGTGGCCAAATGCATGTACAACCCAAGTTATAGAAAATCAATAAAAATTCTTTTTTTTTAAAAAAAAAGAGAAGTCTGTGAAAAATCCCCAAGGTATAAATAAGAACAATCAGCTGCAGAGTCCCCCTCGTATCCTAGCTGCAGCTATCAACCAACCCACTCAGCTATGTTCGTCCCGTCCTCAACGAAGATATGCTCGTAGTCCTCATCCGGCTCACCTGGGAAGTAGGGGCGAGTGACAGAAATCACCCAGTAGATGCCCGCATCAAACCAATACAAAACATGCATGCCGAATGATATAACCACATAGCACATAAATATGATATAACATGCATAAGATGCGGTAAGTAAAGCACTCCACACAAAATGCGCAACTTCGTGATGCATGTCCTACTATGCATGTCACACGCAACAAAGTCATGTCACACAAAATGCCGATATCTCCGCCATGCAATGCATGATCCCAGGACCTACTGAGTGGCTGTGGGTCGTACCCACCCACAGTCACCATCCTGAGTGTACTTGGCCCCGTCACCGTACACCATCCTGAACGTCCGTGACCCGTACGCCACGACCCACCATCATGCAATGCACGTGCCATGAATGCAACCAACACAATCGCCTGAGGCCCCTGGCCCATCCTCACCATCATCCGGCACTCAAATTTAGGTTCGTAAATTTTCCGAATATTAGAAAGTTGTTATTTATCATCACCCTTAATTTTCCCTTACCTTGTATTGATTTTCTAAAATGTTCTACTCATTTTTCCTATTTCTCCCTTATTTAATTCTATTTATCACTATTTATTTCTAATTTCTTGAATTTACCAAACTTTAGAAATTAAGTAGAAATAATTTAATTTTAACCCTTTATATTTTCTGGAATTTATTTGAATTTTATTGGTATTCAATTATATTTTTCTATACATTGTTTTTGAGTGGTTAATGGGCCGTCTTCGGTCCGACCCGCTGGCCAGCCGGCTTGGTCCGTTGGCCGGCCTGTTCTCTTTCTTAAATTAATTATTTATTTATTTATTTAATTGGATGTTCCACCAGTGGCAACGCCCGCTGTGATTTGTTTTTCGATCCCAACCCGCATTTTCTCCTATTTCCAGTCTATAGGAACCTATTCTAAGGCCAAAACACAACTTCTTAAAGGCTCCTAATGTAAAAGTTCCCCATTTTCCCCTTTTTTAAGGATATTTTGTTTTCGATTCAATCATACCACCAATTTCACACACACATACACGCACATAACATCCATAAACAATATATCTCATGCTTTCCAACATAGACAAAATTTACAACTTAGACAAATTAAAACAATGAAACAAAATTTACAACTTAAACAAATAAAACAACGAAACACATTAGTATACCATCAAAGCATGCATGAATCATACTCGTTTGAGGGGGAAGAGGCACCTACCTTTTTGACGAATCTCTTCTTCCCGACCCCGCTGACCTCTATGTTTGGTGTTGGACAAATCCTTCCTTTCTTCCTAAAGGCCTCGGATGGTTGCTTTGGAAAAGGGCAAAAAAACTTTAACTTCCACAATTAATCTAGGAAGTTGACAAGTACAACTTTAAACACCTTTTCATTTACCGTTATACTTATCCGCTTACCATTTTATTACCATTTTAATTCCACTTTATCATCCACGTGTAAGTATACCCATGTATAGGCCCGCATCCATACACGTGCATATATGTGCTTATACTTACGCGTTTCATCCTCGACCCATTTTTTTAACAACTCCTACACACTCCAATATATACATGCATATATTATATAATATCTATAATACCATATACATATAAAACTTACGATTTCGAAAGTCCATCTTAAACTTTCAGTCAGTAGCCACTTTCTTTAAAAAAAACCTTTACAACCTACGGCCCTTGTCTATCAATTTCATCCAAGCTCAATTTTCATATAACATCACTTATACTTGCAACAACCCTTAATTTGGTAAAACATATTACACAAACACATGCACACCGTTTTGGGGCACTGACCATAGGGACAGTGGGCCGTCTGTCCTCCTACAGCAACAAGAAGTCCAATTTTAAATAATTATAATTGATATCCATGTAATACAATTAATGTTCCATAAATTACTTTACACATATTTTAAACGAAAAGGAGCTGTAATTTGGTCGCTGTCCTCTTAATTCGACAGCAAAACAAAAAAAGAACTAATTTAACTCATGCACATATTTGCCTTGCCAACAATACACTATTTGAGAAAGTAAAAGAAACTTTATTATTTTTTTTGGCCTAAAGATCACCACATTACCATGCATACTAAGTATACTGAAACTTGAACATATATATCTTTTACACACATCTCAGTACATATTACATTTAACCATTAAATCCTGCGTACATACATCTATATAACCCACATATACCCGCAGCCCATTATGTAACAACCTCAAGGTTCAAGCAATTTGTATACATATATACATACATATAATCGGTGCATAATTACAACAATTACATATGTATACGCAACAATCTATACAAACAACATTACGTATGCATGATCCAATTTGATACAAAAATAACATAATAACGTTGGAAAATCATAGCAATTATAGAAAAGGGTACTTGCTTCGTGTCTCGATTATACGCGATATACGAAAACCAGGATGAAAATCGGATGAAAAAGTTGTTGGCTTTGCTCCTAACATCTGCGGCACCAGGATGGGATTTTTTTTGAGAAAATAGTTGGCTGTAGCTTTGATGGAGGCTGGCTGATTTTAGGCATGGTGAATTAGGGTAGAATTTTTGGTGTTATATATGTATAGATATAGGCAGTTTTTTTATAGTAATATCCTAAGTTAATTAGGATATCTTCTCCTACTTAAATTTTGAATTGGTGATTTGTTTTAAACTTATCTATTTACTACCTAATCATATTAGGATTTTAGTTTTTAAATTTATCTTTCTTTATTTTCTTTTTCTTTTCATTTTTTTATGCCGTGTGTGTAATGTGTATAATATATATGAATTTGTTTTACTAACGTGCATGGCATGCAATACTCCACGTAGAAAAATAATGGGGCATAACATTCCTCCTCCCTTACAATAAGTTTCGTCCTCGAAACTTGCGTATGATGTTATCAATGACTTAGTATGGTTCTACTAAATTCATTCACCTAGATAATGATCAAACTAAATATCCATTGCATACGTTGACATGTTGACATTACAGTTTCTCGACATATGACTAAATCCTAAAAATCATTCCTTGTTTACTTACAAAGTAATTCTAAATCCATTAGACTCCGCTTATTTAAGATCATAACCTATCTTCTTAAAATTCTAAGACCAATCTTAGGGGTATTGACATCATACCAGGGGTTTCATATCCCAGCCATCGGTATATAAAGTACTTATATATGCGGTCATCAGCAGCCTTTTAAAATCAGTTCTTAGGTGATAATCTTTAACTTAATTCTCTATAATTAGAACTTAAAACTTCTATTTACCCACTTGACGTGTATCGTCATCTTTTTGTGACTTACAATTTCGTACTCTTAATTCATTATATCAGATTCATCTCCTAGTTACATGACCATTCCAAAATATCATCAAGTCCTCCGACGTATTAATCGTTACACTTCATAAATATAGAATCAAGTCCTCAAAATCAATTCTTATATACTTACGAACTAGATCTATGATCATGTCCTTAGATTTCTCAGAAACATTATCAATAACCTAGCATACGAAGTATGTGTATGGACATATTTTTCTTAATTTAAAGAAAAGTACTTGCGTAGCCATAATTTGGAATATAGATTTAACTATTTAAAATAGTATACATTTTAATTATTTTTTTTTGTAAACACAATAACCAAAGTATTACGTATATTTGTTTTCGCAAGCGGTGTCTTACAAGACCTCTTTTAAAACAATGATATAATTGGTTCTCAAAAGTATTCCGATTGAAAACCATTTTAAAACAATTGAGACACAACAATCGTAGAATTTCTTTTTTTTTTACAAAACGACTTGAACGCGGTGTCTTTTTCTTTTAACAAAATATATGTTTTGAAAGCTATGTTTTATTTCGCAAACTCAACTATTGAAAAGTCAGCAAATATAAAGTTTCATAATACAATTTGGATAAATCACATCTCTTTTAAAAAAAAGTATATCTATTTTGACTATTTCTGCTTCACAAAATTAAATAGGTATATTGCAAGCAGGTAAATAACTTTAAAAGTATTTAATGGGTAAAATGCTTGCAATATCTATAGTGAGAATTAAAATTATTTTAGCAAAATCAATATGGCTAAACAAAAATTTGAAAAAAATATAAGAAATATATAAACATATCCTTGTTCGCAAACATCATTATTTTAAAATATATCCGTTTTGTCAGGGGCAGTCGAAATTCTATTAGGTGGCTATACAAATTCGAAAAGTAATATAGCCTTGTAAATACATACTATACAAAAAAGAATGGAGTTAGTCGAAATATTTAGAAGCAAAAACTTTAGAATACCTTTGAAATATAGATTATATTTTAAGCGTACATGCTTATAAAAAACGTTTAACTATTGTAAAATAATAGTCCAATACATCGTATAATTTTTCTAAGTCACCCATTAATGTCGATGAAAAGTCCACCTATGTATCGTTTCTCATAAATCTTTAACTTAGGTTGTTCAATCCTAGTATGGCATACTAATTATTGATCGACTTAGGGCATTCTAATTCACCATGCTTCCGCGCGCCACACCGATCCATCGTACTTGTTTACCTAGTTATTTCAACCGTTAATTCTAGTTTAGTTATATCTCACCTGAAAATCATCCACTGCTTGTTCATACTGATTCTATTTCAATTCAAGCCTACTCTATACGTCAGTACTTACGTGTTCCTAGGAATCAACACTTATCCAAACTTTATAATAATTCGTCATTCCACTGTAATTATTTTAGTAGTACTCACTTATCAATAACAATCAATATTATTAATAAGACTAATATCTTCCGCTTATTTGATACTCTAAAATTCAACCTCTTAATCATAACTATAAACTCCTCTGTACGATATTCTTTGCTAAAATCTACTGATTGTAACGCTAATAAATCCTTTTCTGAATAATTTGTTTTACTTTATATCATTTCTTAGGAACTACGATCCCAACTTAGACATATTCGCGTTCTGACACTACTGTCAAATGTAGGGGTATGAACCTGTTTCCTTTATCCTAATGGTACCGGTTTGCAGGGGTCGGATCTAAAGAGTTATATAAATGGTTATAATCATCACTTAGGCAAGGCAAATAATTCAGAGTCGTTTGGAGTGCCCTAGGTATACGTGGGCATATCCCTTATCCGATCATTACTTAAGTCTAATGTCATCACTTATTCCTAGAATTGATACGCAATATCATCAGTTCTTTCTTCTAAAATCATTATTTTTTTCTAAGTTCAATGCTTAGACTACAATCACAGCTTATGACTAAGATCAATGCTTATGTTCAAATCATCACTTGACGTTCAGATCACCACTTAATTTCTAGAGCCGATATTTTATATCGTCATTCCTTAAGTCTAAAATCGCAACTTACGGGCAAGGTCATCAGTTAACTTCCAAAATCACGTTTTATTTCCAAATCATACTTAGTATATAATCGGCGTTTATGACTAAAATTAATCATTAATTCGAAGATCAACTCTTAATCAAGATCGTCGCTTATGTCTACAATCATGACTTACGGGTATGATCATTACTTAAAAATAAAGTTGCATTTTATTCCCAATAATATACCCAATACATCATCATTGCTTACGACTAAAAATCGGTACTTATGCCTAAGATCGTGACTTAGGGGCAAATCGTAACTTAATTTCTAAGAACATAACCTAAACCTATGCTTCCGCCGTGGATCTAGAACCATGCACTGAAAGATCGCACTGCCGAACACGTAGTACTCCTTCAACTCATTTCAAAATTAGATCCAAGTGGTCGGCGGTGTCAGTTGTGCTGCGACATCACTCCTCCGCATCTCCTTGTCGAAGAATCTTAGGTCCGAGTGAGATGATGGTGGAGGCGGTGCATGCCGGTTCAGCAGCTGATGCTACTGTGTTGAGGTGTTGGTCATGGTGACTATGACATCTTCAAGTGCTTGGGGGTAATCTCCTGATTCTGGTGGTTCTCACCACCATTCCCAGCTGGCTCACGTCGTGGAGGCATTTCTTGTTATCCAAGTTCATGAGAAGAAATCGGGTTAGTCAATAATAAGTTGGAAGGTTGAACACCAATAAATTGATAGTTAGACAAGGAAAGCTCATCATCGGCACACACCTCCCATAACCCAATCATAACCCAGGTCTAAGATCATATCTTAAGTCTACTTTGTTTATTAGGGGTAAAATCGAAATTTTATAAAAGATCGTAACTTATGTCTAAGTGATCTAATTAAGCCTGCGTTTCCGAGGCAGATCTGAAGCCTCAGCTCTGATACCACCTGTAGCGCCCCGCTCCCGAGCCCTAGCATCAGGAACAGTGCACCCGCCGTATCTCGCTAAGGAGAATACAAGGCGTCGAATCAATCTCTTACATGTCCGAAACAACGTAGAAATTTTTCTCGCGAAAACGTAAATCCTAACTTAAATTAACCTTCAATAATCATCTTTACATTACTGAATAAAACTCTGATAATAAAAGTAATACAGAAGTCTGTAAAAAATCCCCAAGGTATAAATAAGAACAATCAGCTGCAGAGTCCCCCTCGTACCCTAGCTGCAGCTACCAACCAGCCCACTCAGCTATGTCCGTCCCGTCCTCAACGAAGATATGCTCGTAGTCCTCATCCGGCTCACCTGGGAAGTAGGGGCGAGTGACAGAAATCACCCAGTAGATGCCCGCCTCAAACCAATACAAAACATGCATGCCGAATGATATAACCACATAGCACATAAATATGATATAACATGCATAAGATGCGGTAAGTAAAGCACTCCACACAAAATGCGCAACTTCGTGATGCATGTCCTACTATGCATGTCACACGCAACAAAGTCATATCACACAAAATGCCGATATCTCTGCCATGCAATGTATGATCCCAGGACCTACTGAGTGGCTGTGGGTCGTACCCACCCACAGTCACCATCCTGAGTGTACTTGGCCCCGCCACCGTACACCATCCTGAACGCCCGTGACCCGTACGCCACGACCCACCATCATGCAATGCACGTGCCATGAATGCAACCAACACAATCGCCTGAGGCCCCTGGCCCATCCTCACCATCATCCGGCACTCAAATTTAGGTTCGTAAATTTTTCGAATATTAGAAAGTTGTTATTTATCATCACCCTTAATTTTCCCTTAGCTTGTATTGATTTTTTAAAATGTTCTACTCATTTTCCCTATTTCTCCCTTATTTAATTCTATTTATTACTATTTATTTCTAATTTCTTGAATTTACCAAACTTTAGAAATTAAGTAGAAATAATTTAATTTTAACCCTTTATATTTTCTGGAATTTATTTGAATTTTACTGGTATTCAATTATATTTTTCTATACATTTTTTTTTGAGTGGTTAATGGGCCTCCTTCGGTCCGACCCGCTGACCAGCCGGCTTGGTCCGTTGGTCGGCCTGTTCTCTGTCTTAAATTAATTAATTATTTATTTATTTAATTGGATGTTCCACCAGTGGCAACGCCCGCTGTGATTTGTTTTTCGATCCCAACCCCCATTTTCTCCTATTTCCAGTCTATAGGAACCTATTCTAAGGCCAAAACACAACTTCTTAAAGGCTCCTAATGTAAAAGTTCCCTATTTTCCCCTTTTTAAGGATATTTTGTTCTCGATTCAATCATACCACCAATTTCACACAGATACACGCACATAACATCCATAAACAATATATCTCATGCTTTCCAACATAGACAAAATTTACAACTTAGACAAATTAAAACAACAAAACAAAATTTACAACTTAAAAAAATAAAACAACGAAACACATTAGTATACCATCAAAGCATGCATGAATCATACCCGTTTGAGGGGGAAGAGGCACCTACCTTTTTGACGAATCTCTTCTTCCCAACCCCGCTGACCTCTATGTTTGGTGTTGGACAAATCCTTCCTTTTTTCCTAAAGGCCTCGGATGGTTTCTTTGGAAAAGGGCAAAAAACTTTAACTTCCACAATTAATCCAGGAAGTTGACAAGTACAACTTTAAACACCTTTTCATTTACCGTTATACTTATCCGTTTATCATTTTATTACCGTTTCAATTCCAATTTATCATCCACGTGTAAGTATACCCACGTATAGGCCCGCGTCCATACACGTGCATATATGTGCTTATACTTACGCGTTTCATCCTCGACCCATTTTTTTTAACAACTCCTACACACTCCAATATATACATGCATATATTATATAATATCTATAATACCATATACATATAAAACTTACGATTTCGAAAGTACATCTTAAACTTTCGGTCAGTAGCCACTTTCTTTAAAAAAAAACCTTTACAACCTATGGCCCTTGTCTATCAATTTCATCCAAGCTCAATTTTCATATAACATCACTTATACTTGCAACAACCCTTAATTTGGTAAAACATATTACACAAACACATGCACACAGTTTTGGGGCACTGACCATAGGGACAGTGGGCCGCCTGTCCTCCTACAGCAACAAGAAGTCCAATTTTAAATAATTATAATTGATATCCATGTATTACAATTAATGTTCCATAAATTACTTTACACATATTTTAAACGAAAAGGAGCTGTAATTTGGTCGCTGTCCTCTTAATTCGACAGCAAAACAAAAAAAAGAACTAATTTAACTCATGCACATATTTGCCTTGCAAACAATACCCTATTTGAGAAAGTAAAAGAAGCTTTATTATTTTTTTTGGCCTAAAGATCACCACATTACCATGCATACTAAGTATACTGAAACTTGAACATATATATCTTTTACACACATCTCAGTACATATTACATTTAACCATTAAATCCTGCGTACGTACATCTATATAACTCACTTATACCCGCAGCCCATTATGTAACAACCTCAAAGTTCAAGCAATTTGTATACATATATACATACATATAATCGGTGCATAATTACAACAATTACATATGTATACGCAACAATCTATACAAACAACATTACGTATGCATGATCCAATTTGATACAAAAATAACATAATAACGTTGGAAAATCATAGCAATTATAGAAAAGGGTACTTGCTTCGTGTCTCGATTATACGCGATATACGAAAACCAGGATGAAAATCGGATGAAAAAGTTGTTGGCTTTGCTCCTAATATCTGCGGCACCAGGATGGGATTTTTTTGGAGAAAATAGTTGGCTGTAGCTTTGATGGAGGCTGGCCGATTTTAGGTATGGTGAATTAGGGTAGAATTTTTGGTGTTATATATGTATAGATATAGGCAGTTTTTTTATAGTAATATCCTAAGTTAATTAGGATATCTTCTCCTACTTAAATTTTGAATTGGTGATTTGTTTTAAACTTATCTATTTACTACCTAATCATATTAGGATTTTAGTTTTTAAATTTATCTTTCTTTATTTTCTTTTTCTTTTCATTTTTTTATGTCGTGTGTGTAATGTGTATAATATATATGAATTTGTTTTACTAACGTGCATGGCATGCAATACTCCACGTAGAAAAATAATGGGGCATAACAAAACCACAGCCTTTCAAATTATTGATCATTCGAAATTTCCACAAAGAATAATTTTGGGCATCAAACATAGGTGCTGTAGTGTTTGATCCAGAAAATAGTGCAGTAGGTTTGGGAGATGAAGTGTGAGATGAAGAGGTTGAGGTTGTCATTCCCATGATCTTTAACCTAGCTACTTGCAAAGATAGGCCAAGAGATCAAGGTTAGGCTCTGATACCAATTGTTAGGTCCGAAACACACTCTAGAGGAGGGGTGCATAGAGTGTTTGACACTTTTGCAGAATTTTCTTGTTTGGCTCAACTCAAAAGAAATTCAAAATCAAAGCAAGAATGGGAGATGAGAAGCAATGAATGAATACAATGAATATAGAGTGGTTCGAATCGTAAATGATTCTACTCCACTTCCACTTTGTTGCCAAAGTGGATTTTCAACAACTACTCTTCTTATTAGAGACAATAAGAACAACCACAACAACACTTACACTAACACCTTAGTGTAAGCAACAACAACAACTTCTTGCACAAAACACACTTGTGCAACTACAGCAACTATAGCTCTTAGCAAGAACAACTTCTTGCTACCTCACAACTTCAACAAAGTTCCCTCAAGAACTTTCTCACAGTGGGTTGAAAGAAATAGTAAGGTTCACACTTTCTCACTAGTCTAAGCACAAGCAAGAGATCAAATATTTATGGTTTCTCTTGTGCTAGACTCTCTATCTCTCAATATACAACAATGAATAGCGAAGAAAATCTTAACAAACTTTAAGCAATTTTACAAGTGTGCGAGAACAATACAACAATGAATAATGAAGCTAGATAATGGTGAAAGTGTGTATTTGCCTCATCCAAGCCTCTTTCTTTTATAGATGAAGTTCACCACGTTTTTGAAGCTCCACCAAGTCTTCACAAGGTATCCAAATGTCAAGATGATGTCTAAATAGACTTGAGCCACCCTATGGAGTGATTTGATCTTCAACAACCATCCTAGAGAATCTTAGACATGGATAAAATAGTCATGGAAGCATGTAGTATGTTGGGTTAAAGTCCACAAGAAATTTGAGAAAGATTGGAGAGAGAAAACATCATAGATCTCCCTTGGATTTTGTTCCAGCATTCAAAAAATTTTGAATTCTAAGGGACGTCGATCGATCCATGTGGGTTCCAATTTTGAACCTGCAGGACATCGATCGATCGATGTCTCTCCTTTGAGAGACTGATGTACATCGATCGATCGATGTCTCCTGGCCTGAGAGATTGATGTCTTGCCGAAGCTTTCTAGAGTTTGAACCTGTCTTACGTCGATTGATCGACGTCTCTTGCTGAGAGACTCACGTGACGTTGATCGATCGACGTCCCTCTAGTTGAGAGATTGACGTAGGACCGAAAGTTTTAAACTTCCACAATCTTCACATGGATTGATCCATGTGCCTTTCTGTGGGGCTGATGTATACGTCAATCGATCCATGTGAGAGATTGACGTCTCACAATGTGTGTTTCTCATTTTGCTTCAAATTCAAAGTGTGAAATTCCATTTTAGCCTATTCAAAACATCTTTTAACATCATCAAAACATCTTATATTCCAGCGAGGATTATGTAGGATCTGCAAGACACCACAAGAAGGGGGGGGATTGAATTGTGGGTGCAGAAAATGTGGTTTTTAAAATTGTTTTAAACCAAAAAACCAACTTATGAAAACAGTTTCTGTTTTCAGGACCAGTTTTGAAACGTTTTGAAACCTAGGTTGCAGCTCTTCAAAAATTCTGAAATTTGGAGAGAATTTATTCTCAGATGTTTTGAGTATCTTCTAAAAATTTCATATTAAAATTCAACCTCTAACCCCTTGAAAAATTGTTGGTGGTCAGATTGCGCAAATCTGCCAGAAACAGTAGTCTGATTTGAAAAATTTATTCCTATCTGTCCTTAACTCCAAATGCTCTGAAAATTTAATGACTAACCCCTTATTAGTTTTACTTAAATGGGTAGAAACATTTTTGAAAAATTCTTTTGGGAAGTTAGTCAAATACGATCAAAGTCTCAACCTTTGCAAGCCTAAAAATAAGACTGCACAAGTCTCAGAACTTTGGGCGTTTGGATGATTTATACTTGTCTAAAAAAGTTGAAACTTGCGCAAAAAAAAACCTTAAAACGGTGGCTATAACTCTGGAAAGTTTCGTGATGTTTAAACTTCGTTTACTATTTTTACCAACGTAATAAAAAATGACAAACAGTGCTGAAACTGAAAGTAAGTGTTCAAAGTAAATAACACCAGGAATTTTATACTGGTTCGGTTATAAACAACCTACTCCAGTCTTCGAGGACACCTTCCTCGGTCAGCACTAATCACACAACACAAAGAACACCTTACCACAGGGTTGATGGAGTTACACACCAACTCGAACCCTTTACAAATCTTGTATGAAAATACAATAATCACGAACACCACCACCTTGCAAGTGCAAGATTGACCACACCTTGATCAATCTTTTACAATGATAAAAAGAATATGTGGTGGTCTATATGAAGCCTATTCAAGTATATGAATATGAGTACAATAGGCTTTTAGTGAGAAGAAAGAAAGAGAGTGTAGAAAGAAGATATGGAAGACGTTTTTGATCTTGGAATTTGCAAGACTTGTTCTTGTTTTTGTTTTGCTCTCTTTCTTCGTTTTTATCAAGTTAGCTTCCCCCCTATAGCATTCTTCTCCTATTGAAAATTATCTTCTAAGTCCTTGGAAGAGTGTATTGCATCATTGTGACATGTTTTTGCTTACTTGACATCTCCTCATTGGATGATCATTAAGCTCTTGCTTACTTGGCACTCATTGATTGGATGAATGTTGTCATCACTTGATGACTAGATAAATCTGAAATTAAACCTCAAAAAGCATGTGCCAATTAGCCATAAACTTATTACCATAAGTTGCCACAAAATTATCTAGGCAAATAACTCATATTTGCATGAAAAAATCGGCCATTAACATCGCTTGCACATGCTGAAATTTCAGCATGTGTAACATTTGCATTTTATTCAAAATATTGCGAAGTTTACTTTGATTTAATCCAAGAAATCAATCACCATTTAGTACAAGACATTCTTATCATTTTTGGAATAAACATTAGTCACCAATAAGGCCTAGAAATCGGCCATATACATTTCCACACATGCTGAAATTTCAGCATGTGTGATATTCAAAGATATCACCATTTTAATTCCATAAAATATTCAAAATACTTCCATACTATCTCCCAATTAATCCACATTATTCAAGATAACAAAATATGCCTCATAAAGTGAAAACATTTCGGCCAGCCTAGACTACACATGCTGAATTTTCAGCATGTGTCACAAATGTGACAAAGTTTGAAATATTACCTTTTGTAGTTCCTTTCTTTATGTCACCAACATTGCATGCTTCATTCTTGGCCAATCAAGATGCCAACAAAGCTCCACATATGCTCCAACATGGCTGGTTTAGGCATGTGGTGTGAATATATATGTGCTGGATTTTATTTTTGCAAACTTTGTAAAATAGTGCACATTTAATTATACACATATGTCATATTCCAATCTGCTCTTAATTAATTTTTCTAGAACTTTAGAATGTATGGAGTATGTAAAAAGTGTCTAGGTACATGTTATATGCCATGCCAAAAATGTTCCATGTATCGTGTACGTAGAGAACCGAATTTTCGATGTTTATCGATTACCCGATTTTTCTCTAATTAAATTCCAACTTTTTGCACATGTTACATATATTATGTTATACATAATATACATAAATTAAAATTTATTATTCAGCTCATAGGCTGATCTTAAAGTGGCGCCCAAAACATGTGCCAAAATTGAATTTTGAAATTTCCACAATTTGGCCTTAATTGAGGGCGATTTGTGTGTGCCGAACATGGAATAATTTTATGGCTGCACATACCATGTAAGCCACGAAATTTGTGGTCATTTTTGAAGTGTAGGGGCTGGCCAACTATTTATGACAAGTACGTGACACGTTGGTGAAGTTTCGGTATTCACCCGATACGACAATTTTTGGTTTAGAACCTTTTAACGTGTCGTAATAAATTTGTCATCACCATGAATTATATCATATGATATAAGTCCTGAATATACTCATAAATATGAGTTAAGTATAGTGGTGTGACGTTAACGTACGTACGTAAAATATATAACGTGTCGGTAGTACGTTGGAATATATGTGTATTTGCCTGAATATATATATGTATATATGTATATATGTATATATGTATATATATATATATGTATATATGTATATATATATATATATGCACGTATATATATATATATATCTATGTATATATATATATATATGTATGTATATATATATGTATGTATATATATGTATGTATGTATGTATGTATGTATGTATGGTAAATGGCGTGTGAGGGGGGTGGAGAAACTTTCCTTTCCTCAATTTGTTGCCTTTGTGCCTTTTCCAAATATAGCTTCCTTTAATGAACTACTTAGTTTAATTAACTAAGTACTTCACTTAATGAACTAGTTTAGTTCATTAATGATGGCACCTGAAAATAGTTCAAACACAACAAATGCTTGCCATTTAATGTAAGCTTTAAAGCTTCATGGCTCGTTAGTACGACAACATTATATATGAACTATATAAGGCAAGTTTTATGCAACAACGTGTCATGACATAAAATATGTCATGCATTTCTTCGTAACACGTTATTTAAATCATGCATTTTGAAATCACTCAAATTCCTTTTTCTCTACAATCTCCCCCTTTTGATGATTTTCAAAATAACCTACATTCATGATTTAAATCTTCACTCCCCCTTCAATCGTGCATAAATTCAAATTTTGAATTTCAAATTTCAAATCCGCTCCCCCTTGATTTATGCAATCTCCCCCTGCATTCTTTCCCCCTTTATTTTGGAAAGACAATCAAAAGTGCATGTAAAGAAGAAAAAATCATGCATTTTAAATAATCTCAAAGGTGCGTTCTTAAGGGTTATTTTTTCAACCCTTTGAGAATGTCCCTTTTGGTACCCAAATTTGGGTGACCTTTCTAGGTCTTCCAAAAGGTCAGAAAGGTGATGAAGACGCAACATAATATACGTTAGGGGCAAATGCATTTGGCCTTTGGCCGAGAATCCCATCATGCATATAGTATGGTTTTCGTTTTTGATATGCATTTCGGCTTGTATGCACGGGGAGTGATTTAGATGCATTTTTACGATATGAATGTCACATATGCATCAGTGGCTTTCTTTCATATCTATATGGCACATGATTGCACTTTGTATAATATGAAGAATAAGAAGCACGATGAGATGAGATGAGTGGTGTACTAGCCTTCTTCTTAGGTTGTATAGTTTTATGCGGTTTCATAGATGTAGATAAAATCAATTTTGTAGCCTTATTTTGAACTTTATTTTCTTTAATGTATCCTACTCCGATTTTATCATTTCCATCCTTCTGAGAAGAGATAAGATGATCTAGAATACAAGTATCCGTATCGAATTGTTTTCGAGTCTTTTCTAGGTCTTCGTTTCTTGATTTCAAATTTGAAATTTCGGCTTTCAGTTCAGTGTTCTCGGATTTCAATGATGAAATTTCAGACCTTAATGAATTTATCATGCAAGACGACTCTTCTTTTGAATCGTTTAATTGAGACACAATATTTGTCTTAGAAGATTCTAACAATTTCTTCTTACCAATTAAGCGTTTCTTTTCTTTTGCAAGAGTTTTAGCAAACTTATGCAATTCAAGGTATTGAACATACAAATCATGATATGATGGTTCAGAATCAGAATCAGAATGTACCTCACCATCCAGAAGTGGAGGCCTTTGGCTTGGCATACCTTCTTGCTCGGTTTTTTGTCTAGTGGTTGCCATCTCACAAAGATCGTTGGATCTCCTTGTCGTGAGTATGCCTGCTCTCTGATACCACTTGTAGGATCTTTAAGGCACCACTAGAAGAGGGGGGTTGAATAGTGGGTGCGGAAAATGTGGTTTTTAAAATTGTTTTAAACCAACAACCCAACTTATGAAAACAGTTTCTGTTTTCAGGACCAGTTTTGAAACATTTTGAAAACTAGGTTGCAGGTCTTCAAAAATTCTGAAATTTGAAGAGAATTTAGGCTCAGATGTTCTGAGTATCTCCTAAAAATTTCAGATTAAAATTCAACCTCTAACCCCTTGAAAAATCGTTGGTGGTCAGATTGCACAAATCTGCCAGAAACAGTAGTCTGATTTGAAAAATTTATTCCTATTTGTCCTTAACTCCAAATGCTCTGAAAATTTAATGAATAACCCCTTATTAGTTTTACTTAAATGGGTTGAAACATTTTTGAAAAATTCTTTTGGGAATTTAGTCAAATACGATCAAAGTCTCAACCTTTGCAAGCCTAAAAATAAGACTGCACAAGTCTCAGAACTTTGGGCGTTTCGATGACTTATACTTGTCTGAAAAAGTTGAAACTTGCGCCAAACAAAACCTTAAAACGTGTGGCTATAACTCTGGAAAGTTTCGTGATTTTTAAACTTTGTTAACTATTTTTACCAACGTAATAAAAAATGACAAACAGTGCTGAAACTGAAAGTAAGTGTTGAAAGTAAATAACACCAGGAATTTTATACTGGTTCGGTTATAAACAACCTACTCCAGTCTTCGAGGACACCTTCCTCGGTTAGCACTAATCACACAACACAAAGAACACCTTACCACAGGGTTGATGGAGTTACACACCAACTCCAACCTTTTACAAACCTTGTATGAAAATACAATGATCACGAACACCACTACCTTGCAAGTGCAAGATTGATCACACCTTGATCAATCTTTTACAGTGATAAAAAGAATATGTGGTGGTCTATATGAAGCCTATTCAAGTATATGAATATGAGTAATATAAGCTTTTAGAGAGAAGAAAGAAAGAGAGTGTAGAAAGAAGAGATGGAAGATGTTTTTATCTTGGAATTTGCAAGACTTGTTCTTGTTCTTGTTTTGCTCTCTTCCTTCCTTTTTATCAAGTTGACCGCCCCCTATATCATTCTCCTCCTCTTGAAAATTATCTTCTAAGTCCTTGGAAGAGTGTATTGCATCATTGTGACATGTTTTTGCTTACTTGACATCTCCTCGCTGGATGATCATTAATCTCTTGATTACTTGGCACTTATGGATTGGATGAATGTTGTCATCACTTGATGACTAGATAAATCTGAAATTAAACCTCAAAAAGCATGTTCCAATTAGCCATAAACTTATTACCATAAGTCACAAGATCATCCCACAAAATTAGCTAGGCAAATAACTCCAATTTGCATGAAAAAATCGGCCATTAACATCTCTTGCACATGCTGAAATTTCAGCATGTGTAACATTTTCATTTTATTCAAAATATTGCGAAGTTTACTTTGATTTAATCCAAGAAATCAATCACCATTTAGTACAAGACATTCTTATCATTTTTGGAATAAACATTAGTCACCAATAAGGCCTAGAAATCGGCCATATACATTCTCACACATGCTGAAATTTTCAGCATGTGTGATATTCAAAGATATCACCATTTTAATTCCATAAAATATTCAAAATACTTCCATACTTTCTCCCAATTAATCCACATTATTCAAGATAACAAAATATGCCTCATAAAGTGACAAAATTTCGGCCAGCCTAGACTACACATGCTGAATTTTCAGCATGTGTCACAAATGTGACAAAGTTTGAAATGTTACCTTTTGTATTTCCTTTTTTTATGTCACCGACATTGCATGCTTCATTCTTGGCCAATCAAGATGCCAAAAAAGCTCCACATATGCTCCAACATGGTTCGTTTAGGCGTGTGGTGTGAATATACATGTGCTGAATTTTATTTTTGCAAACTTTGTAAAATAGTGCACATTTAATTATACACATATGGCATATTCCAATCAGCCGTTAATTAATTTTTTTTAGAACACTTTAGAATGTATGAAGTATGTAAAAAGTGTCTAGGTACATGTTATATGTCATGCCAAAAATGTTCCATGTGTCGTGTACGTAGAGAACCGAATTTTCGATGTTTATCGATTACCCGATTTTTCTCTAATTAAATTCCAACTTTTTGCACATGTTATATATATTATATTATACATAAATACATAAATTAAACTTTAATATTCAGCTCATAGGCTGATGTTAAAGTGGCGCCCAAAATATGTGTCAAAATTGAATTTTGGAATTTCCACAATTTGGCCTTAATTGAGGGCGATTTGTGTGTGCCAACATGGAATAATTTTATGGCTGCACATACCATGTAAGCCACGAAATTTGTAGCCATTTTTGAAGTGTAGGGGCTGGCCATCTATTTATGGCAAGTATGTGACACGTTGGCGAAGTTTCGATATTCATCCGATACGATAATTTTCGGTTTAGAACCTTTTAACGTGTCGTAACAAATTTGTCATCACTATGACTTATATCATATGATATAAGACCTGAATATACTCATGAATATGAGTTAGGTATAGCGGTGTGACGTTAACGTACGTACGTAAAATATATAACGTGTCGGTAGTACGTTGGAATATATGTTTATGTGTCTTTTTTAAAAAATAAGTGAATATATATATATATATATATATATATATATATATATATATATGGTAAATGGCGTGTGAGGGCGGTGGAGAAACTTTCTTTTCTTCAACTTGTTGCCTTTGTGCCTTTTCCAAATATAGCTTCCTTTAATGAACTACTTAGTTTAATTAACGAAGTACTTTACTTAATGAACTAGTTTAATTAATTAATGATGGCACCTGAAAATAGTTCAAACACAACAAATGCTTGCCATTTGATGTAAGTTTTAAAGTTTCATGGCTCGTTAGTACGACAACATTATATATTAACTATATAAGACATATTTTTTGCAACAACGTGTCATGTCATAAAATATGTCATGCATTTCTTTGTAACACGTTATTTAAATCATGCATTTTGAAATCACTCAAACCCCTTTTTTTCTACAAATTAGGGCTAGGACAAGGGTTAGGACGAGGGTTGGGGAAAAGGCTAGCGCTAGTGTTAGGGATAGGATTATGGTGAGAGTTAGGGCTACAGCTAGGGTTGATCATACAAATAGCGAGACAACACAACTAATGAGATAATACACAAGACATAATAGTTGTCGTGCAATAAATAATAACAATAAGATACTAACTTAACAACAACATATTAATAATAGCACTCAATAATGCAACAACAACATATTAATAATAGCAACAATATAATAATAACAACAATCTATAATATTAAAATTAAATTTAATAAAATTAGAAACTCTTACTAGTTTGTCTAATCATTGGTCGTTGTAGATCATTTGTCTGTCAAGCTGTGCTGCTCTTCAACCCCCCCCCCCCTATGAATAAATTGTAAAAATATTTTAATTTCTATAGGAATGGAAGAGAGAAAAAGGAAATGGTGTATGAAACGAGAGAGAAATAGATGCCATTTAGAATGACGTTTTAGGCATCTAAGATGCCATTTTGAATGGGTGTAAGGTGGCTAAGGCGCCACTAGAATGGTTTTAGACCCTCAAAGCAGTTTTGGCCTATGGCGTTATTGTGAATGATGTCTTATGAGTGCCTTTAAGACACCATTCAGAATAGCTTCTTAGGGCCTGTAAGACATAATTCACAATAAGGTCTTATCTTTTTTTGAATTTTTTCAAAACGTATCCTCTTTATGAAATTTCTTATTAAAACTATAATATTTTTCAAATAACCCCAATATATAAGGGTCTCTTCGGCAGAAAAGATTTTAACATAGGTTACAGGAATGAGCTCAAATTTTGTCATTTATTCTATAAGGAAAAGACTTGAGAAAGGAGAATAAATTTATTTTATACTATTTATATTGCTAACATACTTTATCAAGTTTCTTTGACTGAATAATATAAACCATTACAATCCGATTGTGATTTAAATCCCATGATTAAAGTCATGATTAAAATAATCTCTCAAAATGGCACGCAACGTTTTCAAACTCAAGTCAATCAGTGACGGCCGTGCTAGTAACCATGTGACACATGTTTTACGATGTGGTGCACGATCAAAACCCAAACATGTTTACCTGATAGTCCACCAAGTGAAATAATGCAGTAGCCGTTTGGCCGGCACATTTGTTTCAATGTCATCAACATAAAATTAAAATATAGATTATTCATTAGCAAATATATTACATGTACACACAGCACACAGATAGTGAAAAGCATATTTTTATATTAAATTTCACATACATTAATATTCATATTCATAACATGTACTCCTTCTGTTTCAAAGATATTATCTCGACTAGTCAAATACATATTTGTTCAAATAACATTTAAAATGAAATCACCAAAGTATTTTACACATTATTTAATAGAATTTGATCATAAATACTGTGAAGAATATTTTTGACAAACTATTGTGTTGAACTTTTCACGATTTTATTTTTATTGATGTTTCATTAACTACATATGCTGACCAACTATGACAATCTTTTTCAAACTGAATGAGTATATCTTATTGCCAACAGTTGATCGAATTTATATGTTGAGTCTTGAGAACATGGACAGTGCGGACAAGGACAAAGAAGGGACTTAGCAGTCCAGATTTTTTCATTGGTGGAGGATGGGTAACGAATGACAATTTGACACGTGATAATAGAGGAAGACTATGAAACTGGATGAAAGATGACCAACAAAAGAGGGTAAAGTTAGATAAGGTCAAATGACATGCATTTGACACTACATAGTACGCAATGCAAATAACCAATTGAGGCTTAGATCCTATTTATAATACTCAAAGGTGGGCAAAAAATTTCTTAATTTGTGAGATTTTTGCCCACTAAAGTCGGCATGAAACCACCGCCCTAACATATTTTCTTACTCGAGTGTCGTATAGAGGGGAGTTCTAATGAAATATCAATATCAAAATGAAAGAACTTTTATCATATCACAGAACGTAAAGCAAATGCAGAGGAATATAGGAGAAGAGAGAAAAATAAAAGAGGAAATTGAAAATGTAATGAACAATGAACTGACGAACAAACTGAGGTGGCGTTTGGTTTGCACTTGAGTATTGGAATCATATCGGAATGGATATGACATGATATCGGTTTGGAGGATATGAGTTTGAACCTAAAATTGATAGTTGTTTGGTATTTAAGTAGGAATGAGTATGATAGACATTGATGGTGTTTGGAATGTATCGGAGTTGAAATGAGTATCCTCGGTCGGAATAATGAGTGGCCGGCGGCGTTGACAGGACATACCCCTCATTCCCCTATATTGATAGACAATGAGGGGCTAGTATATCAAAAAACGATATTCATTACCAAATATTTGAATATCAAACTGATTCCCATACCCTCATTTCCCCAAACAAACAACGGGTTTGGAGGAATCCAAACTCATTCCCTTATTCCTAACCCTCTAATCAAACACCACCTGATTCTTATTGATTAATTCAACTTTGTACGTTTCTTTTGTTATATATTGGGTATGATTGATTGATTGATAAGTTGTAGAAAACAAATTAATATGTGAAATTGTAATTTAACCAACTAGCTTCAACACTACGCTAACTTCCACAAACACAGTGAAATAACCGCTATCTGCTGAGGTGGCATGCTTTATTAAGCTGGTTTTGATTCTCTGCTGCTCGGTGTATCTTCCTTGAACTCACACTGGATGCCTACTCCTCATCAGCTGAAGCTCCCTTCTTCAATTTCAGCTCCGTTGTGTCACTGACTCTGCCATACTCTTTTTCTCATTGCTTGCTTCTATTTTGTTGTTGTCGCTGCTCCTCTCATATACTTCCAACACCCAAACCTGATTGACTGAAGATGCCACACACTTTTAATGTTGAAATCAGGTGGTATAATCTTTGTGAATCTAAGGCATTTCTGAACACAACTTCTAACAGAAATTCACTCCTTACGGACATAAGCTTAATTACTACTTGAAACTTATCTTTTTCATTGTGATAGTATTTGTCCTCTCATAAAATTTTGGATTCTCTACAATATATATGACACTCTTATTATCACAAAACAGTTCCACTGGATGTTCCTGGTGCACTTGCAAATCCCTCAAAAGATACAATAATCACTGAACCTCACATGTAGAAGCTGCCAATGTCCTATACTCAGCCTCTGAAGATGACCTGGACACCGTGGTTTGTTTTTTAGACTTCCATGATATCATTGTATATCCCAAAAATATGCAATAGCTTGTCACGAATCTTTTGGTCTCAGAACAACCTCCCGAATCTATGTCAGCAAATGCTTTGAGCCTCAATGATCCTTTGCTTGGAAATAACAACCTTTTTCTTGGAGTTTTTTAAAGATATCTTAATAGCCTATGTGCTACCTTGAGATGCAAGTCAGAAAGGGTATATAAAAATTTGACTAAGTTGCATAGTATATGCAATGTCTAGCTTGGTGATGGTCAAGTATAGAAGCTTACCAATCAACCTTCTATTGATGAGACATATTAGAGCAAACTGTAGTCACTGTGAGTAAGTCTTAAGTTTTGCTCCATGTGGCTCTTTGCAGGCTTAGGGCCAAGAAATCAATCTGTTCTAGCAATTCAATAGTGTATTTCCTTTGACATACCATTATCCCCCTTATGACCAGACCACTTCTAGTCTAAGTATATCAGGTCACCTAAGTCTTTGATCCTAAAAAATTAGGCTTTAACGACTGAATGTCTTGCAATGAATCACTTGCAACAATGATATCATCCACATAGACAAGTAAAACCAAAAATGAGGCGTTTTGCTGTTTGTTAAACATGGTGTGCTCATTTCTAGATTGATGATAACCCTTAGAGATGAGGAACTAAGTTAGCTTCTCATTCCATTGTTTCTTAGCTTGTTTAGTCTATAGAGAGACTTATGAGTTTTACAAACAACAATAGGTGCAGTGGTAGAGACACCTTCAGGAAGCTCACTATAAATTTCTTGATGAAGGTTACTATGTAGGAAGACATTGTTGACATCAAGTTGATGAATATACCATCTTTTCACAGCTGTTGAAAAGAGAACCAATCTGACTATTGTCATTTTTTCGATAGGGGAAAAGGTGCCACTGTAATATACTCTTAGCTGTTGTGTATACCCTTTTACTATAAGTCTTGAACCTTTCAATACTTCTATTTTCCTTACACTTGAGCTTATATGCCCATGTGCAGTCAATTTGTTTTTTACCAGTACATAGTTGCACCAAGGACCAAGTATTGTTAGCTTCCAACGCTGTCAATTCAAGTTGCATATTCTCTTGCCAGTCTATTGACATGGCTGCTTCCTTATAGGTCGCATACTCCTATTGCAAGCTAATAATATATTCTACAATTAAGAGCTAGAGCATCAACGGATATATAGGACTGGATGGAATGATGAGTAGAATGTGACTTCTTAGAAGGAACATGTGAGGAATCTTGGGGAGTTGTTTGTAGTTGATTGCAATAGTAACCCTGCAGGTAGCCTGATGGATTTCTGCCCCTTATGGACAAGATAGACCCAGTGGAGTAGAGGACAAAGGAATAGAGGGATCACTTGATAATGAAGAAGGTGGAGAAATGGAGTGGCCTAAGGCAGGAACATGATTGGAAGAATGGGTACCAGACGGTGGGCTTGAATGATCATTAACATGGTGAACATTAAAGTCACTGTCTGAATGATCATTAACACGGTGAACATTAAAGTTCAGGTTGTGTTATAGTGATTTGATTAAATGAGGAAACGTCATTTAATCTTGATGGAAAAGGAGGTGGAGGAATCTCAGACATGACATGTCGAGATTGAAATGCTGTTTCATGAAACTAAACATCTCTAGAGATAGAAACATATTAAACAGTCCTACTTTGTAAAATGCACCCCTTTTGTAGTGTGAAGTATTCTCAGAAGGATGCATGATATGGCTCTAGGAGCAAATTTATGCTTGTTAGACACTGTATGACAAACAAAATCTAGCTAGCCAAACAATTTGAGATGATGGGAGTAAACATAATATTTGTTACGAATGATGGATATTGGTCATATAAGCCCCAACAAGAGACTCGTAAATTAGCTTGAAATTTGAGTGCCCTGGCTATAGATAGGATATACTGGTGCTTCTTTTCTATAATGCTATTTTGTTGGAGAGTGTAAACACAGATTGTTTGATGAACGATGCCTTTGGTTATATAGAACTGAGTCATTTTTAATCCTTGGACATTATGTGGCCCTAAGACTTTTATCTGTTTTTCGAATTGTGTACTGGCATAGTGGTAAAAGCTTTGCAATATGTTTCTAGTGTGAGCTCTAATTTTAAGTAAATAAAGTCAAGTATAACGAGTACAATCATCTACTATAATGAAGAAAAATCTTTGTCACTATATTGTGGGATGTCTATATGGACTATGTATCTTAACATAAACAAAATCAATCGGGGTTTAAGACAGAAAATGAAATAGAAAAGGGACTTCTTTTCTACTTATCTAAGGGACACAGAGTGTACAAGATTGATCCAAACTAGATACAGAAACAAAAGTATCTAGCTTCTGGACTTCTGTAACTCTAGGTACTGAAGTATGGCCAAGTCTAGTGCCACAACATAGAAGAAGGAACAGAAGCATTGGTAGATGAAGAAAAACAAGTAGATGGATGACAAGATTCTATGGTCCAATGAAGTTTGTATAAGCCATGATATTACTCAACTGAAGTAATCATCTTCTATGATAATTGATCCTGAATGAAGCAAGAGGAACTACACAATTGAACAGACAAAGAAGGAACAAAAGTTAGTTTACTGAGCGACAAGAGATTAAAAGAAAAAGAAAGAACATATAACACATCATGTACAGTAAGAGAAGAATCGATAACTACTGAATTAATGCGAGTAACAGACATAGACAGATTGTTAGACATACTTATGGAGACATCCTCAAGAGGCCTAGAAGATTGGAAAAGACTCGAGCAACAAATTATATGATCAGTATCTCATGAGTCTAAAATCCATATGGTCAAATTACTAGAAGAACTTTTTACCTTTGACCTTATCAAGTTGAACAGACATGACATCACCCTGCACATTTGCTCGGTGTGAACATAGGAGGCTGACATTCTTTATTCATCTATTCAAATTGTGGAGGTTCTGGCTCATTCTCAATTGTCTTATTCATATTCACTTGGTTCCCAAACTTAAAACCCTAGGAAAAATCCATGTTTTTTTAATAACATTTCTCAACTATGTGTCCAATCATCCCATAATGAGTGCATTATAGACGCTTAGAGATATCTGGGTAGAATATGCCACTTCCTCTCCTATAATTGTTTGCTTGTGTTCCATTTATATAAGCCTTGTCCACGAGACCAGGCATGGGCATTGACCCACCAACGAAACATATTTTGTTCTTAATCAGCCATGCCATTTGAAAGGTATGACTCTACGAATGAGTTGTGCACAGTTAATGGTGGTTACGCCAAAATAATCGCAGGATTATCATTTGGATGTAAGTAGAATGAATTCTGGCATTTGTGCCTGATTTAGTCTTGAATTAGGTGGTATGGTACCAAAAGGAGTATGAGAAGTAGACTCCATGAGAGCAATGTCAAAGTTCTTCGGATCAATTGATAAATTGCACAGAAGGAATGAAAGGAAGAAGAATTGAAAAATCATAGAAGCAGGAAGCCATAATCTCTGACACCATCCATGATGATATATCAATTAACAGTTGACATGAATCACAACGTAATCAAATTCACAAACTAATCAAATTGAAAGAACTTTGATCACGATCACAGAACGTCAAGCAAATGCAGAAGAACAGAGGAGAAGAGAGAAAAAGGAAAAGAGGAAAGTGTAAACATAATGAGCAATGGACTAAATCAAAGGCTGATTCTCGTTGGTTAATCAACTCTGTACATCTTCTTCTGCTTATATACAAACTACAGAAACTAAATTTACACATGCGAAATTGGAATTTAACTAACTAGCTTCTACCTTACGCTAACTCCGACAAACGCAGTGAAATAATCGCTATCTGTTGGGGTGCTGCATCGTGTATCTTCTTTGAACTCACACTGGATGGCTGCTCATCATCAACTGAAGCTCCCTTCTACACTTTCAGCTCAATTGTGTCATTGACTGTTATAATCCTATTTTTAATTAAGGATAAAAGGTCAATTGGGCCTAATTAATTAGAAAACATAATTTGATTAGGAAAATTTTCCCTAAACCCTAATCAAATTTCTATTTAATCATGTAACTCCCTCCCCACTCATCAAAGTCGGCCGCCTCTTTTCCCAGAGAAAAAGAACGACTCTTGCCATCACAACCACCAAGGCCGCCGGTTTTAAGAGAGATGGAGGAGCACCCTCAACCCCGATCAACCCTTCAAACGCGTAGTAAACTGCCTTTAATTGCTAGGTAGGTGCCCTCTTAACATCCGTTGAATGTAAAAATCGATAATCTTTAATTTCTTTATGAACACGAGATCGTGCATTAGTATTTGTGATTGTATAGATGTTTATTATTTGATTATACGTATATGTGATGAGATGTATGTCCGTATATATGATTGTATATGTATATATATGTATGATGCTATTTTCGTATGGAAACTTGAAAAGATTTGATTTTTGATGTGCGTGTAAATACCAGAATCGTAGGAAGAAGTGCTTGTGCCAGCGGCGCGTGGCCGGTGGTGGTGGGCTATGGCCACGTGCTGCCGGATGGAGGAACAAGGGAGTTGAAGGGGGACTGAGGGAGGGGCGGCCCGTGGCCGGTGGTGGTGGGCTATGACCACGTGCTGCCGGATGGAGGAACAAGGGAGTTGAAGGGGAGGCTGAGAGAGGGGAGGCGCTGGCCAAAGGGGGGGCGGCTGAGAGGTGGGGGTCTGAGGGAGAGGGAGGGGTGCGCTGGTTAGGGGGTACGCTTGGGGGTGGGGCTGCAGGGGGGAATGCTGCGGTCTGGGGGGCTGAGGGAGAGAGGAGAGAGGGGGCGGGAGTGAGGGAGGGGGAGAGTCGCACGGGAGAGTGAGGGAGTTTGGAATTGCAGGAAAGGAGGGAATTGCAGGGAGCAATAGGGGAAGGGTAGATGAATTTCAGGGGGAAGGTTCTGAGAACGAAAAGTAATAAGGAAAAGGAAAAAGAGAAGGAAAAGAAAAAAAAGAAAGAAAAAGAAAAGAAAAGGATAAAGAAGAAGAAAAGGAAAGGAAAAGTAAATGAAGGATTCCGTGTATGATTTCTGTGCATTCATGCATCACGACATTGCATATATGATATGTTCTGTTCCGTTCTGTTTTGTTCTGTTAGGATATGCGAGACGTAAGTCGCATATCTGATCTGTTGCGTTCCGTTCCATTCTGTTAGGACCTGGGATCATGCATTGCACGATTAGATGAATGTTTTTGAGAAGGTAGGTTTATCATGCATCACGTATGTAACATTGCATTTCACGCTCATTTTGCACGATTATGTGTTTGACTGTTTTAACGATAGCTTTGACTGTTTTAAGAAGTTTGACTATTATACGTATTTGTGAAAACGTGGACAGTCTATTTTCGTATTAACGTACTTATATGTATTTCACTACTATCCTAGCATGTATGATCTCACAGGGCCGATGCAGGCAGGGTACCTACTGAGTGATGTTTTTGTCGCTCACACCGTTCGTTTTGTTTTATTGCAGACGATTCAGGGTATGATTACATATAGGTTGGAGAGAACTCTGAATGGGCTCATTGAGACACGTAGACTGGTTGATGACCGATGATCAAGAAAAGAGGAAGTTTTATTCTATTTATTATTTCATTGAGGACTTAGCTTAGAGATTTAATTTTTCGTACTTTATGATGTCGATAAGGGATTTTGACTTGATGTTGACTTTATATGATTTTGGGGATTTTACTTTTGATTTAGGGTTTTTGAGTTGATTTAATTCGCTTCCGCAATCGAATACTCTGTCGTTTTGTTAAGTGCAGGGGTTTCGTACAGACGCCTTGTATATCCCTTAGTGGAATACGGCGGGCGTACCGGTTCTGACCTTAGGGTTCGGGACGGGGCGCTATAGGTGGTATCAGAGCCGAGGCTCTAGATCTACTGCGGAAACATAGAATTAAGAAATGATCTTAGACGTAAGAGATGACTATAGACTTAAGTTTTGATGGTAGATGTAAGCTCGATCTTAGACTAAGTTTGATTCTAGACATAGGCTGTGATCTGAGGCTAAGTTTGATTCTAGACATAAGCTGTGATCTGAGACTAAGTTTGATTCTAGATGTAAGCTATGATCTGAGACTAAGTTTGACCTAGAGTAAGTTTGATTTAGACTAAGTGATGATCGGACTAGGGGCACGATTGATTTCTATTTTCGTTTTGTTTATCTGTATTTGACTGTTTTCTATTTCTTGAGTTGTATATTTGCTGAAATGCCCTTGGCCAAAACTGAAAATTTCCTTGTCGTAGCAAAATGCCACCAAGAAGGATGAACGATAGGAACGGCAATAGAAATCCTTTTGAGAATAGGGCTCCACCGCAGGTCGTGCTTCCCCAGGCCCTGATCGACGCACTACTGGTCATGGCCTAAGCTGTGGCACAACAACATCGGCAGCCACATGCTCCATCACCACCGCACTCGGACTTGAGACTCTTCTAAAACAGATGCAGAGGAGTGGTGGTGCAACACAACGGACACGGCTGATCACTTGGATCTAATTTCAGAATGAGTTTAAGAGGTATTACGTGCCGACAGTACGATCTTCAGAGCATGACTCTAGATCCATGGCGGAAATATAGAATTAGGCCATGATATTAGAAAATAAGTTACGATTTTGCATCTAAGTCACAATCTTAGACATAAGTGATGATTTGAACGTAAGCGATAATCATGAACATAGGTACTGATCTCAGTTATAAGCGATGATCCTGAACATAAGGCGCGATCTTAGATATAAATAACGATCTCGATTAAGAGTTGACTTTAGACATAAGTACTAATTTAGTAATAAATGTTGATTATGTACTAATTATGATTTGGAAATAAGACGTGATCTTAGACTTAAGAAATGCTAAGAACGATCCTAGAAATAAGTTATGATCTTAAACTTAAGAAGTCGATCGGTTTTGAAACACGTATACCTAGAATATCCCATACGATTCTCCCTTATCTAAGGTTGATCATAACTCTCTAAGCTATGATCTTGTGACCCTAGTTGAATACTATATATTTGATTTGAATGAATTACAATGTTAACCAGAATACCCTACTACAAACTTTAGTTGACATATTAATGGGTCAGACAGTAACTCGGGTTGCCTTACCATAACTGCAACATGGCACTTAGTACCATTAGGGTAAAGTAAAGCGGGTCCACATCTCTACTCGTACGGTAACTTCAGAGCAGGCTTAGGTCTAAGTTGGGACCATAGCTGCTAAGAAATGAATTATAGTAGTATGATAAATACTAAGAGATGATTTATAGTTGAATAATGGAAACTAAATAGTGATTAGCGTTATAATCAGTAGAGTTTAGTTAATGATATTGTACAAAGGAATTTATAGTGTAGGGTTAAGATGTTGAATGTAGAGTAACCAAAATAGGTCGACGATATTAGTCTTATTAGAGGCACTGAACAATAGCGACATGCGAGAATCGACTATAGTATGTGCCTTGGAATAATGTATCCTTACAAAATTGTGGGTCAAGTGTTGACATTCGGAACATTTGGTATGAATCTAGTAGGCTTGAATCGAAATAGAGTAAGCATGAACCAGTAATGGTTGCTTGTTCAGGTGAGATTTAACTAGGATAATTAGCGGTTCAAATAACCAAGTAAAGAAATACAGTGGATCAGTATGGCGCACGGAAGCATGATGAATTAGAACACCTTAAGTCGATAAATATTTAGTGTGCCATGCTAGGATTGCACAATTTAAGATAGGAATTGTATCATAGTAGGCGAATGTTAGACTTATAAGAAACGATACATAGACGGATTGTTCTTTTGAAAATAAGGATGGATTATAGAAATTTACGAAATATTGAACTATTATTTCTCTAGCAGATAGATATTTTGTATAAGCATGTACACCGAGTTATGCCTATATTTTACAGGGACTTCAACATCATTAAGTCACATTTGTTTATATAGTATATTAAACTTTACCAGACTAATTTTGTTTCCGTACTTGTAAATCAGCCTAAAACAATTTCAATTCTTTTGACGACCTTAAAAAGGGGAAAACTTTTAAAATATAGATGTTCTTGGAAAAACGATGTGTTTATATATATATATTTCTTACATAACATTTCAAATTTTCGTTTTTGTTATATCTATTTTTTTGTCAAAATTAATTTAATTTGATGGCTATCGATATCGCAAGCAGTTTAACTGTTAAAATATTTTTGAAGTTATTTATTTGCTTGCGATGACTTACTTAACTTTTGTGAAAAAAGGGGTAACTTTCAAAAGATATACCTGTTTTTGAAAAACCAAAGGTACTATATTCAAGTCGTTTCATAAAACCTTATATTATTAAGTTTTCAACTGTTTGGACGCAATTTTACCAAAATGCCTTACGAAAAAAAGTTATATCATCGTTTTTAAAATGGTCATTTGAGATATCGCGTTGCGAAAACAAAGCTATGATATTTTGAGTTTTGTGTTTACACAAAAAAAATTAGAAAGTGCAATATTTTAAATATTTAAAGCTACATTCAAAATTATAGCTATTGAAGCTACTTTTCTTTTAGCTTGAAGAAAGATATGTCCATACGCACATTTCGTATACTAGCCTGCTAACAATACCTCTGAGAAATTAAGAGCATGATCATAGAGCTAGTACGTAAAGTGTATAAGAACTGATTTTGAAGACTTGTTTGTATTAAGGAAGGGTAACGGTTACCATATGGGCATACACCAAGGATGTTATTATGATTAATTATTTAGAGGATGAATCATATGTCATAAGTTTAAGGATCCGGTATTGTAGATTGCAATAAGTTGAATAATACACGTCAAGTGGTATAAGTGGAAGTTGTAAGCACTAATTATAGAGAATTAAGGATTTAACCCTATAAGGACTAGATCATCTTGTGAGATGCTAGTGATGACTAAATTAAATTGTACTAGAGTACAATGTATTCCGAGAAATACAAGCAGCTTCAGGGATGAGTCTTGTGAACAAAGTGTTGAGTTAAAGATTGTACTACACCTAGGAACTGATTTTAGAGGGTAGCTCATGATAGCAAATGTAAGTACGATATAGATCGACGATTAAGTTATGAAGCTAGTATAATGACGATACCCTTAAGGTTGATTCGAGAACTATAAGAAAAATAGGTTACGATCCATCAGGCGGAGGACAATGGATTTAAAGATTACATTGTAAATATACACACTGAATAAATTGAGGACTTAGGCCTGTATCGAGAAAGTGAAGTGGGTAACATATCGGATTACGTAAGGGATACTAAGTTTGTTCATGATCTAGGTAAATGAATTTTGTAAGACCACTAAGTTACCCATTACATAACACATAAGTTTCGAGGACGAAACTTTTTGTAAGGGGGAGAGAATGTTATAATCCTATTTTTAATTAAGGGTAAAAAGGTCAATTGGGCCTAATTAATTAGAAAACCTAATTCGATTAGGAAAATTTTTCCTAAACCCTAATCAAATTTCTATTTAATCACGTAGCTCCCTCCCCACTCATCAAAGTCGGCCGCCTCTTTTCCCAGAGAAAAAGAACGACTCTTGCCATCACAACCACCAAGGCCGCCGGTTTTAAGAGAGATAGAGGAGCACCCTCAACCCCGATCAACCCTTCAAACACGTAGTAAACTGCCTTTAATTGCCAGATAGGTGCCTCCTTAACATCCGTTGAATGTAAAAATCGATAATCTTTAATTTCTTTATGAACACAAGATCGTGCATTAGTATTTGTGATTGTATAGATGTTTGATTATTAGATTATAGGTATATGTGATGAGCTGTATGTCCGTATATATGATTGTATATGTATATATATGTATGATGCTATTTTCGTATGGAAACTTGAAAAAGGTTTTATTTTTGATGTGCGTGTGAATACCGGAATCGTAGGAAGAAGTGCTTGTGCCAGCGGCGCGTGACCGGTGGTGGTGGGCTATGACCACGTGCTGCCAGATGGAGGAACAAGGGAGTGGAAGGGGGGCTGAGGGAGGGGCGGCGCGTGGCCGGTGGTGGTGGGCTATGACTATGTGCTGCCGGATAGAGGAACAAGGGAGTTGAAAGGGGGCTGAGGGAGGGGAGGCGCTGGCCAAAGGGGGGGCGGCTGAGAGGTGGGGGGTCTGAGGGAGAGGGAGGCGTGCGCTGGTTAGGGGGTGCGCTTGGGGGTGGGGCTGCAGGGGGGAATGCTGCGGTCTGGGGGCTGAGGGAGAGAGGAGAGAGGGGGCGGGAGTGAGGGAGGAGGAGAGTCGCACGGGAGAGTGAGGGAGTTTGGAATTGCAGGGAAGGAGGGAATTGCAGGGAGCAATAGGGGAAGGGTAGATGAATTTCAGGGGGAAGGTTCTGAGAACGAAAAGTAATAAGGAAAAGGAAAAAGAGAAGGAAAAGAAAAAAAGAAAGAAAAAGAAAAGAAAAGGATAAAGAAGAAGAAAAGGAAAGGAAAAGTAAATGAAGGATTCCGTGTATGATTTCTGTGCATTCATGCATCACGACATTGCAAATATGATATGTTCTGTTCCGTTCTGTTTTGTTCTGTTAGGATATGCGAGACGTAAGTCGCATATCTGATCTGTTGCGTTCCGTTCCGTTCTGTTAGGACCTGGGATCATGCATTACACGATTAGATGAATGTTTTTGAGAAGGTAGGTTTATCATGCATCACGTATGTGACATTGCATTTCACGCTCATTTTGCACGATTATGTGTTTGACTGTTTTAACGATAGCTTTGACTGTTTTAAGAAGTTTGACCGTTATACGTATTTATGAAAACGTGGACAGTCTATTTTCGTATTAACGTACTTATATGTATTTCACTACTGTCCTAGCATGTATGATCTCACAGGGCCGATGCAGGCAGGGTACCTACTGAGTGATGTTTTTGTCGCTCACACCGTTCGTTTTGTTTTATTGCAGACGATTCAGGGTATGATTACATATGGGTTGGAGAGGACTCTGAATGGGCTCATTGGGACACGTAGACTGGTTGATGACCGATGATCAAGAAAAGAGGAAGTTTTATTCTATTTATTATTTCATTGAGGACTTAGATTAGGGATTTCATTTTTCGTACTTTATGATGTCGATAATGGATTTTGACTTGATGTTGACTTTATATGATTTTGGGGATTTTACTTTTGATTTAGGGTTTTGAATTGATTTAATTCGCTTCCGCAATCGAATACTCTGTCGTTTTGTTAAGTGTAGGGGTTTCGTACAGACGCCTTGTATATCCCTTAGTGGAATACGGCGGGCGTACCGGTTCTGACCCTAGGGTTCGGGACGGGGCGCTACATTGACTCTGCCACAAACTTTTTCTTATTGCTTGCTTCTATCTTTTTGATGTTGCTGCTGCTCTCCTATACTTCCAACATGTTCTTCCTTAGTTCTGCGAGTTAGAACAATTGGAAGCCTTTTTGGGTCGTGGCTAAGCCATCTTGATAAAGGAACATGTTTTGATTTTGTACGTGAATGGCTCCTCTGTTCACTGCCGAAAACACAGATAATAGGAAACCACTTCTTTGATTTGATAGTGAAATCTAATGGGCAGAGCCAGAGGTGTGTTATCATGTTTGGGTTTTGTTAAACATGGACTTGGATTCGATAGAGTTGAAACGTTAGCAATCCCGGATAATCAGGGATTGATGACTGTGATCAAGATGGATTCCATGCTATCATAGACAGGATTTTATTGTAAATTATTGTGATTAGGTGTAATTGATTTAATTCTTTGTATAGGTGACAAAGTAGTCCTATAAGATCAACCAATGTAATATGTGAAAATTCATTGAGAAATATAATGCAAACGTTTCTGCACAGTTGTGCATTTTACCCTACCATATTTAACATGGTACCCGAGCAGGTTATTATCAAACATGTTTTTTTGATCCGTGACTGTCTCAGATTCTTGAATCCATCATTGCCATAAAAATATCTTAGATCAAGTACCATTTATTTCCTAGTCTGAGTATTCGTTTGAGGCTCAGACTTGTGAGTTCTTCATTCCCATCAACATACCTTCCATCAAGTCCCATATCTGCTCTAACCTTTACCGTCTGAGGCTCAGAGCTTGAGCTTCATTGCCTCAATATACCAATCCTGGCCTGCCAAGGTCAAGGCATCAACTACTCTGTTTTTTTCCCCTGCAACCAATAACCATCATGTCAGAAATACCAGAAAGTTCTGAAGGAAATTCTGGAACGTCAGAAAGCAAGTCTAACTTCCCTGTAAATTTGGACTAGTCCAAACAATTTTCCCCGTTTCCTACAACAGAATATGAATATTCCATCAGCACCAATCATGACAGCAAATCTTGTGTTAAAGGTGAAATTAAATAGCACAAACTACAGCCTGTAGTGTAGGTTAATGAAGATGGCACTTGGAGGAAGGGAGAAGAGCTCCCATATCACTGAATTCCTCCACCCCCTTCCTACAGATGCGTCCTATCCAGGATGGGAACAACAGGATCAATTAGTATGCACATGACAAATTGATAATATCGATGACAGTTTGGTAAACAATGTATCCCAATACTCCACTGCTAAAGCCTTATGGGATGGCCTAGCAGTTGCTTACAGGTCTGGCAGTGACCCGCTTCAAATATTTGACCTACACAAACAGTGTTACACCATCAAACAGGACAATCGATCTACTTTGGGATTAGTTTCAAGGAATCTGGATGACAATCGATTCTATGGACCCCGATCACATGGAATCACCACAAGGTATTGCTACCTACGCCAAAAAGATTCAAGAACAGATATTATATCAACTGCTCTTAGTAGTTGATGATAGGTTTGCAGAAACCAAAAAGGAAATTCTGAAAACAAAACTCAGGCCAACGGTAGAGACTGCGTACAATGAACTCCGCCGCTCTGACATTCAGAAAGAGTTTTAACCATCACCCCATCAGATCTGAGATCATCATCTGGGGTTGGACACGGGTTGGTGGTCAAGCCACCAGCAGATACCAGTAAATCACGAGGGATATGGGGTCATTCTACCCCACGCTCAGAGTCACCATCATGGCGAGGGGGAGATGACAAATCAATGGAATGAAACCACTGTAAAAGAAAAGGCCATAGCAAGGACAGGTGCTTCAATCTTCATGGGTATCCTGATTGGTGGGAAGATTTCAAGAAGAAGGCCCAAGCATTCGTCGCCCAAAGCACTAGGGGCAGTCATTCTGACAACAGGCAGGACTCAGAGGGTCATAACCGTAGAAAATCTGAAGAGAAGGAAAGAATAGCCATGGCGGCCACTGGAAGTGAAGGAGGCAACAAAGATGAAAGTGGCGCAGGAGGTAGCGGGGCTGTGGTTGAAAACCCTAGCCCTCACTCTCTTTTATATACACCACAATTTATATTTTACCCCCTGAACTCCCTGCCTCCACAAAGTGTGCCCCTCAGTTTATTACATATGCTGGTGCAGTCCTTGTATTTCCACTTAATTCACCCGAATCCCAAACATTCCTCTTACCCCTTTAATGATCCTAAACTCCTCTGAAATGCCAAATTTACCCCATCAGCAGCTTGTTTTACCCAAACAGCCCACAAATTCCCATTGTAACACAGTACAAACCATCTCACAATGGATATTTGACTGCGGTGCTACCGATACAATGACATCTGATCCTTCTGAACTCTTTACACACACACACCATATACCAAAACTGTCGTTGTAACTGCTGATGGGGCCTCACCCCCAGTTAGAAATGGAGGCACTATCTCTATTACACCCAACCTTACATTAAAAAATTGCCTTTATGTTTCCTCTCTCTACCAAATTATTGTCTATTAGTCAACTTACCAACACTCTTAATTGTATCGTACTCATGTATCCTACTTTTTTGCCTTGTACAGGACATTCGTACGGGGGCGATCATTGGGCTTGGTACTGAGCGTCATGGACTGTAGTATGTTAATGCAGCGGTACAACAGGGACAGTCTAATCTTGCTACAGGAACAGCTGAACGACAGGTGTGGTTATGGCATCGCCGATTAGGGCATCCTTCCTTTGGCTACTTAAAACACCTTTTTCCTACCTTGTTTACATCTCAAACTCATATTTTTCTTGTGATACTTGCCTCCGGGTGAAACATACTCAGGCATCATATCATGCCAATAATACTCGAGTCAATCGTATGTTTTCATTAGTTCACTCTGATATATGGGGTCTTTCACCTTGTAATACCCCACTTGGCTTCCGTTACTATGTGAATTTTGTTGATGATTTCTCTCACATGACGTGGCTATATATCTTGAAACACAAATCAGAGGCTCCCCAGAAATTTATTCAATTTTACAATATGATTGACACACAGTTTGATACAAAGATCCAAACCCTTCGATCTGACAACGGAGGAATATCTTGATAGTGCTTTGGCACAATTCTTTAGTACTCATGGCATTATACATTAGATGTCTTGCTCACATACACCTTAACAAAATGGCGTCGCCGAACGAAAAAATAGAATTCTTCTCGAAATGACCCGAGATATGATGTTTGACTCTAATGTCCCAAAAAGTTTCTGGCCGGAGGCTGTATCTACAGCAAATTATCTTGTTAACCGCCTTCCAACTAGAATTCTTCACTATCAAACACCACTCCAAGTCCTTTCCTCCCAACACACTTTACCCTCACTTTATACTCTCCCACCAAAATTGTTTGGATGTACAGTCTTTACCCATACCCCCAAAAACGAAAGGACTAAACTTGATCCTTGCGCTGAAAAATGCATCTTTGTCGGTTATGCCACTGCACAAAAGGGCTACCGCTGTTATAACCCTCACACCCATAAAATTCATGTCACTATGAATTTCATTTTTCTTGAAACAGAATATTACTATACCTCCCAATCTCGGCTTCAGGGGGAGAGTCCATCTGAATGAACCCTAATTGGTCAATGCCACCCCTCACTTTTCCGACGGCCGTTCTAACACGGCAAGTAGATGACGCCGAATGTGCTGTAGCTCCCAAAACTGTACCACCCGTGGCATCTGTACCACCACCAAATGATCCTCATGTGATGAATGAATCGTCCAAGGTAAAAATTTATGATACAAGTATTATGCAATCTACACATGGTAATGACACTGATATGACATCTGAAAATGATACTGACCCATACACATCACCTTTCCTTGATTACCCAGTTACCCATGAAGTGTGTACAGGGATTGATATTCCGGTAGCACAACAGCAAGTACGGGTACTACCTCCGAGAGCTAAGCAGGGAATCCCTACTGAGTGGTACTCGCTAGAGCGCATGTCTAAGGCTTCCAGGTATCCGGTAAATCTGTCTATGACAGGAGTATCTGATCCTGCTCAAGGATTTTTTACATCTCTTTGTACAGATCAAATTCCACGCACGGTTGAAGAAGCCCAATCTCAGTCAGAATGGAGAAATGCTATGATCACTGAAATGCAAGCTTTAGAAAAGAATTGTACATGGGAAAGGTGTCTCCTTCCTCTGGGTAAGAAAACTATTAGGTGCCGATGGATGTTTATTATCAAATATAAGGCCGATGGAAGTATTAAGAGGAACAAAGCTTGTCTTGTAGCCAAAGGTTATACTCAAACCTATGGAATAGATTATTCAGAGACATTCTCTCTTATGGCTAGAATTGATACGATCAAAGTGTTATTCTCTATTGCGGCGACTCAAGATTATCCACTTCATCAGTTTGATTTTTTAAGAATGCCTTCTTACATGGTTACCTTAAATAGGAGGTATATATGGATCCTCCTCCAGGTTTCTCTACAGGCTTTAAGACAGGAGAGGTTTGCAGATTAAGAAAGGCATTGTATGGACTAAAACAATCTCCTCGAGCTTGGTTTGACAGGTTCACTGAAGTTATGAAGCAAGGTGATTATCACCAAAGTAATATAGATCATACACTATTTATCAAAAGGAGAAAGGAACTGGTAACATGTCTGATTATATATGTAGATGATATGGTAATCACAGGAAACGACTTTGAAGAAATTGCTTGCCTCTGGAGAAATCTATTTGCCAAATTTGAAATGAAAGACCTGGGTGGACTGAGATGTTTCTTGGGGATTGAAGTCTTAAGGACCAATGCTCGGATATATATATCACAGAGGAAGTATATAATGGATCTTCTCACTGAGGTTGGAATACTTGATTGCGAACTGTGCGACACACCTATGGAAGTAAATAAGAAATTACATATTGTTGAAGAAGAAACGCCTACAGATACAGCGCAGTACTAACGCCTGGTTGGTAAGTTGCTCTACCTAGCATATACTCGACCTGACATTGCTTATGCGGTAAATGTAGTCAGTCAGTTCATGCATCATCCTCAGAAACATCATATGGATGCGGTCATGAGAATTTTGCGATATCTAAAGAAGAGACCAGGAAGAGGAATTGTGTTTTGGAATAATAGACATCTAAACATTCAAGTTTACACTAACGCAGATTGGGCCGGAAATGTAGTGGATCGAAAGTCCACTTCAGGATATTTTGTGCTTGTAGGCAATAACCTTGTAACATGAAGAAGCAAGATGCAGAAGGTGGTTGCACTGTCCAGGGCCGAAGCAGAATTTCGAGGATTTACAAAATGAGTTGCTTAGATATTTGGGTCCAGAAGTTGCTCAAAGATATTGGATTGTTTTGTGATCTACCCACACCACTTCTGTGTGACGACAAGGCTTCGATCAACATATCTGAAAATCCAGTGCAATACGACCGCACTAAACATAAAGAGATTGATCTTCACTTTATCAAAGAAAAGTTAAAGGCGGGAGTTATTGAACTACCATTTGTCAGGTCAGAGGATCAGCTACCAGACATATTAACTAAAGAAATCAACGGGCGGTCATTCGAAGCTATCTTGTGCAAGTTGAACATTGTTGACCCCACGATTCAACTTGTGGGGGAGTGTTAGCTGTTGAGAAATATATTTGGATGATTTTCAAAGGCATGATTTTAAGTGGTAAATACATAAAAATATCATAAAAGTTGAAAAAGTTGAAAATTTGACATCGATCTCTCAGGTTGTTGCACATCGATCGATCTATGTACATAGATCTCTCACGTCGATCGATCTATGTAAGGCAGTGAAAGTTCAAGACCTTACTGTGAGACATCGATCTCAAAACCTGAGACACATGGATCGATCGATGTACATCGAACCCTCACTTGGATCGATCGATGTCGGTCAAAGACAAAACCTGAACCTTTCAGTGAGACATCAATCTCGGAAGCTGAGGCACTTCGATCGATCGATGTCTAGGGTTTTCAGAAATATTTTTTTAAAACGTGTTTAAGTGATTGTTTTCATTTGTACATGATTTATACATGTTTATTATATGATTATCATGTGTTTTTGGTGATTATAATTGTCTTGTGACTAACGTGCCATGGAAGTTTCTACAACTTACCAATAAGGGCAAAATTGGTATTTTGAATTTTGTAGGAACATGATATGGTGAATATATATAAGGGACTTATTCTTATACCATTTATCAAGGAAAAGGTGTTATAACATTCATTTCTAACCATCGGGGTCATTTCTGGAGTTTTCATACACCAGGGGTATTTTGGTCATTTTACCCCTAAGAGTATTTTTGGTATTTTCACTCAAGGAATCTCTTGAGCATATTATTATCTTCATTATTGAGCTGATTTATTATTAACTTGAAGATAATATGGTGATTCTTTATCTTATTCTCTCACATGATGATATTATTGACTATAGCGGGATATGTGACGATTTGAGATGTCACATTCTATTCTTTTCTTGAAGACCTTCTTATATATGTTATAAGAGCATATCTATCATATTATTATCTTCATTCTATTATCTATGAATTTCTTCTTCAAAAATTTGAGTTGCTACACATATTTGTATAATCACAAACGTGTATTAGCAGCTGTGTGTGAGGTGGTATTCATTTTATGAGTTGGTGACAAGTGGACAAATCAAAAAGGAGCTAGTTGGCAAAAATGCCAACTTGGAAAATTCAAAGATGTAGCCGAACGGCTGCTTGGTATTCTTGGGTATTTTCAGCAGATTTTTGAAGTCAAATGAAGACTTCACATGTCCTATTCTTGTGCTTGGAGTTGAGGATATTTTGGTGGTATTATCCTTTCTTATTTTATTAAGGAAAATCAAAATTATTTTTGGAAAAACAAAAGGTAGCCAACGGCTACTTGATGATAATTGGAGCTGAATTTTCATTTAAATTTGTCAAATGCCCACATGCATATTATCTTGCCAAAGAGTTGAGAAGAGTTTTTATGGGTATTATCTTTGGGTATTATCTTCACATTTTCAAGACAATTTCAAGGTGGAATTTTCGGCAAAGTGTAATGCCAAGGTGGTCCAATTATGTTGTCTTATTTTGCTAAGTGTAAAAAGCCAACCAATGATAAGAAGACATTTGGGCTTGATGATGAAGATTGTGACAGATTGGAGTTCTTATCTCCAAGGCTCAAATCACACTATAAATAGAGGCAATGGTGAAGAATATGAAACACATTTGAAGCATACAAGCATTTGTTGAATTGTCTAGCTATCATCTTCTTCTTGTTGTTGTTCTTGTTCCATTCTTTGTAGCTAACGTGTTCTTGTTGTTTTTGTTAAGCTACAAGCCTCTTGAGCTTCATTTGTAAGATTGATTAGCCATTCTTATATGGCTACATCAGTAGGTGGTAGAGGTGTTGCAACTAAGTGTTGCTTAGAAGGTGATTATCCAAGTCTTGAATAGGGTTGATGTATAACCCAAGGATCAAGCTTTGTTTTTGTTGTAAGGTGATTCATTTGATAGTTAAATCCAAGAAAAGGTGTTTCTTGAGACTGGAGTAGGTCACGTTGACCGAACCAGGATAAATTCTCGGTGTTCTTCTCTTGTTTCTTCATTTCTGTTTTCTGTCCGTTTTTACTGCAGTTTTCATACAACTTCTCACGTTTTAAAAAATAGCTAAACATTTTCAAAATTTGTGATTTTTGTTGGCGTTATACTTCAGACGGTTATCTTTCATTTGCAACAAGAATCACTTGATTTGAGCAAGGGAAAGTTAGTCTTTCAGTCTTTGCAAGATAACTGCTCCAATCTGGCTGCAATCTGACCAGTTTTGAGAAAACTTAAATTCTGTATTTATCAAGAATTGTCTAAGGTTAGGGCCTTTAGGAAACTTCATCTACACATCCTAAGGAGTGTTTTGATATAAAGATCAATCTTTTTGGTTGAGTATTCAAAGAGAAACGCGTTTTGCAAAATCATCAACATTCTGTCCAATTCTGTCCAGATTGACCATCTGAATCTTTTTATTTGTTTGAAGGGTCAAAAAATCTTATTTTTTCTGATTATTGGAAAGAGTCTTTTTTAACATATTAAAGTTAAATTCTGAAAATTTTCATAATTTTTGGAGTTCTATACAATTGGTTTTGAATTTTTCAAATACGGGTTCTGAATCTGAGGCAGTTTCAGATTTTGTTTTCAAAGGGGATTTTTACAAAGGGTTGTAGTGTGATTTCTGCTAACCACTATTCACCCCCCCCTCTAGTGGTGTTTGTTGCAGGTGCATGGTCCAACAATTGGTATCAGAGACAGGTCTACACCACTCAAAGAAGCAAGATTCAACACCGTACAATCAAGACAAAGCCAAGAAACAATTACTCTTTGTAGCGTGCTTATCTCGGATAAAAGGTATTCTTAATGGCTATAGACATCGATTTATGGTCTATAGTTGAAGATGGGCCGTACGTTCCAATGAAAGTTGTACAAGTTAGTGGAGTCAAACAAGAGGTTGAAAAATATAAAAGTGAATGGTCATCGGAAGATAAAAGGAAAATGTCCATGAATGCTAAAGCTATGCAATTACTTTTGAATGGACTTACAACTTCTGAAGCAGTGTATGTGTCAAATTGCACAAGTGCACACGATATGTGGAAATCACTTGTATTAAAGCATGAAGGTACTAGTGGTGTTAAAGAATCAAAAATAAACATGCTTATGACTGAATTAGAGTCCTTCAAAATGTTGCCAAACGAATCCATAACATCTATGGTTTTGAGGATTACTAACATTTTTAATGCCTTTGAAGCATTAGGCAAATCATTCACGAACAATGAAAAAGTTGAAAAGGTGCCTACGAAGCCTTCCTGCTGAATGGGATCCAAAGGTGACTGCAATCGAGGAGACAAAGTCAATCACTAAGATGGATGAATTGATCGGGTCTCTTAAAGTCTATAAGGTAAAACTAAACCAACGGAAGTCCGAGTCATCTAAATCATCAAGTAAGTCAATAGCTTCCAAAACAACTGAAACACATACAAATAATGATGATAGTAATAGTGATACTGAATTAGATGATGCCTTGATATTAATAGCGAGAAAACTTAGAAAGTTTTTCAAACGTCCTAATAGGAATAGGCAACGTTCTTTTTCTTCTTCTTCTCAACCTAAGAAAAACAACACAAACAAATTGTATAATAAAGAATTAAAGTGTTACGAATGCGGTCAAAAAGGACATATTTCATATGATCGTCCCACGAAGAAAAATAATAATAATAAAAAAGCCAAGGACAAGGAGGCACAAATGACAAAGACAAAGGAGTCAAAGGCAAGGAAAGGGAAACGAGCAATGAAGGTGAGCACATGGAGCGACTCATCCGACTCAGAATCCGAAACTGAGGAAGCTCAAGTCCGCTTCGTATCCAACGAGGTATGTTCTTCTTCTGATAGTGACATTTGATGAAATGTATGAAGAGTTCTTAAGAATGCATGCTCACTGTAAGAGGCTCTCTAAAGAAAAGAAGAAACTAATTGAAGAAAATGACAAGTTGAAGACGTCCAACTTGGAGTTTTCCGATCAATTAGAATCTTTTAAACAAGTGTCTACTAACACTCTTGATTCTTTAGAGAATAAAATTAAATCATATAGGAAAGATGAACAAAAGTTAAAAACGGAAAGTAACATGTTAAAGTCAAAGTTGGAAAGTTGTGAACATGAAATAATACAACTTAAGACTTCTAAACTTAACTTAGAAAAAATGTTAGAACAATTTAAATTGGGTGCTAATATGTTATATACACTAATCTCATTACAAAAGTATGGAAATGATAAAACCGGCTTAGGCTATAAAGAAGAAACTGTAAAAGTAGATAAAAAGACTAAGTTTGTCTCATCTAGTACAAAGTTGCCGTATAATATAACAAAATCAACTTTGCCTGCTACATTTTCTTCTACACCTTCTTCTACTTATATCAAGGCAAAAATACAACACACACCCACAAATATACACACGCATAAACATACATCTAGGCCAAATTTTGCATCTAGACAGCCTAGAAATTATGCATATATATATATATATATATATATATATATATATATATAAGAATACAACTAGAAAGAATAAAATGTATCCAACTTATTATGAACCTAAGTATAGGCAACACTCATATAAGTCTTATAGAAATGCCTATGAACACACTTATATAGCGTCATTCAAGAAACAAAATAGCATGCCTTATACACATTATAGAAATCGGCCATCATATAATGAATATCAACCATGGCGTAATGTGTATAACAATGCATCTTCACTTATGTGGAATGATCATCTATATGCTAATCCTTCTTATTTTCCAAATTATAATCATGCTAAGAATGTGCCTAAAAGGTATGTTCAAGTTTGGATACCTAAGGGATATCTAAACAAGAATAGTGCCCCTAACATTCAAGGACCCAAATAAAGGGTACCTAAAACTTTGTCTCCATTGTAGGAAAAACGCAAGGAATGCAAGAAGGAGACAAAGTCAAAGAATCTGAAAACCAAATGGTTTTTAGATAGTGGATGTTCGAGGTATATGACGGGCAACCCCAAACTATTCATCGAATTGGAATATATCAAGAATGGAGGAAAAGTAACATTCAGTGACAACAACAAAGGACAAGTTGTTGGAAAAGGAACAATTGGGGACCCTAACACATTTCAAATACGAAATGTGTTATTAGTAAGCAATCTCTCTTATAATTTACTTAGTATTTCTCAACTTATAGATTGTGGTTATAATGTCTCTTTTCTTCCCAATTCTTGTGATATAATAAATGAAAAAGAAGAAAAGATTTTAAAAGGAAATAGAGATGGTAATATTTATACTCTTACCTTAGATAACATGTTAAATGCTAAGGTTAAGTGTCTAATATCACATGACTTAGATGTGAATTTATGGCATAGAAGATTAGGCCATATAGGAATTTCAACCATTAACAAATTATCTAAGAAGAATTTAATTAGAGGAATGCCTAAGTTAGACTTAGATAAATTTCAAATGTGTGAAACATGTATTAAAGGAAAACACACTAAAGAAACGTTAAAACCGAAACATGAAGTGAGTACTAGTCATGTACTAGAATTGCTTCACTTAGACTTATTTGGTCCAAGTAGGACAAGAAGTCTAGGTGTACACTACCATGTGTGTGTCATAGTAGATGATTACTCATGCTACACATGGACATTGTTCTTAACACACAAAGACGATGCTCCATTAGCAATCGAAACTCTTATTAAGCAACTTGAAAACATTTACAAAGAAAATGTTAAAAGGATTAGATGTGATAGAGGTGGAGAATTTAAAAACAAAGATGTAATCAAACTTTGTGAACTACATAGAATTAAACATGCATTCTCACCACCTAGAACACCACAACTCAATGGAGTTGTTGAACGTAAAAATAGAACAATTCAAGAAGTTGCTAGGACAATGCTTTGTGAAAATAAATTACCTAAATATTTATGGGCTGAAGCTGTTAGTTGCGCTAGATTATAAATAGTCTTACTATTAGAAAGAAATTAAATAAAACACCTTATGAATTGTTAAACAATAGACAACCTAAAATAGATTATCTTAGAGTATTTGGATGTAAGTGTTTTGTGTTGAGCACTAAGGATAATCTAGACAAGTTTGAACAAAAGTCTATTGAGTGCATATTTGTTGGTAATTCAACTAACTCAAGAGCATATAGGTGTTATAATCATGCTTTTAGAAAGATAACTAAATCCATACATATGAAATTCAATGAAAATGCATGCTTTGAAATTAGTGATAAAACTCAACATAAACATGAGAATAATGTTGGAAATATGTTTGATGATGATGTATTACTTGAGACTGTACTTGATCATCTAGAACCAACTTCCCCTGAACAAGACATGTATGAACCCTTAGATGAAACAAATCAAGAGACTTTGCAATTAGAAGATAATACGACTAATGATCCAATTAAATATGATAATGTTCACACTAATGAAACATTTGAACAAGATGAGGGTGAACCTAGTCAATCTAGGAATTGGTGGCATCTTAAAGAATTAATCATTTGGGATCCAAGTGTTGGGTTAGAACACGTAGAAACATAAATCAACTTAAAGGACATAGCTTAGTCTCACACATAGAACCTAAGAATGTAAAGGAAGCCTTAGGTGACATATCATGGATAGATGCCATGCATGAGGAGTTAAATCAATTTACAAGGAACAACGTGTGAGACTTTAGTACCTAAACCCAAAAATAAGTCCATAATAGGAACCAAATGGGTTTTTAGGAATAAAATGGATGAACAAGGAAATATTACAAGAAATAAGGCTAGGCTAGTTGCACAAGAGTATAATCAACAAGAAGGAATAGATTATGAGGGAACCTTTGCACCCGTTGCACGACTAGAAGCAATTAGATTGTTACTTGCAATTGCAAGTCTGAGCAACATTATACTCTTCCAAATGGATGTCAAGAGTGCATTCTTGAATGGATACATCCAAGAAGAAGTGTTTGTCAAACAACCCCCTGGATTCGAAGATCCAAAGAATCCTAACCATGTGTACAAGCTTAAAAAAGCTTTATATGGTTTAAAACAAGCCCAAGAGCTTGGTGTGATAGATTTGCAAACTTTCTTATTGCAAATAATTATCAAAGGGGAACCATAGACAACACATTATTACTAAGAAGAAAAGATAATGATTTGTTAATAGTTCAAATATATGTAGACGATATTATCTTTGGTTCAACTTGTAGGATCTGCAAGGCACCACTAGAAGGGGGGGGTTGAATAGATGGTGCGGAAAGTGTGCTTTTTAAAATTTCTTTAAACTTGAACAATTCAAGTTCTGAAAACAGATTCTGTTTCCAGTACCAGTTTTAAAACGATTTAAAAACTAGGTTAGAGGTCTCCAAAAATTATGAAATTTTGAGAGAACTTAGCCTCAGATGTTGTGAGAGTCCCCTAAAAATTTCAAATCAAAATTCAACCTTTAACCCCTTCAAAAACCGTTGGCACTCAGATTGTGCAATTCTGCCAGAAACGGTAGATAGTTTTGAAAAATTAATTCCTATTTGTGTGAATGTCCAAATGATCTGAAAATTTGATCAATAACCCCTCACACACTATATTGAAATGGGTTGAAACAGTTTTTGAAAATTCTTTTGGGAAGTAGGTCAAATACACCCAAAGTCTCAACCTTTGCAAGTCTGAAAATCAGACTGCACTAGTCTCAGAACTTTTGATGTTTGGATGACTTATACTTGTCCAAAAGGGTTGAAACTTGTGCCAAATTAACCCTAGAACGTTTATGTATGTTTCTGGAAATTTTTATAATTTTTAGAAAATGTTTACTATTTTTGCGAACGTGAACAATATGAGTAAACAGCGCAGAAACTGAAACGTAAATGCAGAAAGTAAATTGCACCAAGAATTTTATACTGGTTCGGTTATAAACAACCTACTCCAGTCTTCAAGGAACACCTTCCTTGGTTCACACTAATTTCACACACGCAGTACACCTTACCGCAGGGTTGATAGAGTTACACCTTAACTCCAACCCTTTACAAACCTTGTATTGTGAGTACAATTTGCACGAACACCACCAACTCGCTAGAATGAAGATTGATCACACCTTGATCAATCTTGTACAAAGATATATGAATGGTGGATTCTATGAAGCCTATCCAAGGATGAAAGAGATAAAGTACAATAGGCTTTTTGCAAGAGAAGAAAGAAAGAAGATGTAGGAGAAAAGAGGCTTGGCACTTTGATCACTTTAGAATGCAATTCTTGGTGTTGTATTTGTTTGTTCTTCTCTTCCTTCCTTATAGGTCCAGCCGTCCCCTAGCATGCTTCTCCCCTCTTGAAAATTTCCTTTTAAGTGCTTGAGAGGATGTGAGACATCATGGTGACAAAGTTTTGCTTGCTTGGCATCATTCCATTGGACCATCATTTAGTCATTGCTTACTTGGCACCTTTTGATTGGCTCAATGTTGTCATCATTTGATGACATGGAAAATCTGAAATAAACACTTTAAACATGTGCCAAATAATCATCACATAATACATTCCATAAATTGAGATATTCTCATAAATTGTGAGACAAAAAATTCTTCCTTCCACCCTTGAAAAATTCGGCCATAATACTCCTTGCCATGCTGAAATTTCAGCATGTGCATCATGCATTTTTATCCAAGATAATCCCCAATTTACTTTGATTTTTCTCATTAAAATGAATCAATAATACATGGTAAGTCTTGCTACAAGTTTGAGAATGAATTTGGACACCAAAAGGGGATGAAATTCGGCCACACCATTTTCACACATGCTGAAAAATTTCAGCATGTGTGATATAAAGAATATCACACTTAAGACAATTCAAATCATTTCCATAACTCATTTGATTTATTCCTTAATGCAAAATTAACAAAATATATTCCTTAAGCCTTAAGAATTCGGCCATTAAGGTGTGTGACATGCTGAAATTTTCAGCATGTGACATAAGAGAGGTGTATGTTGAAAACTTACCTTTTGTAGCTTCTCTCTTTGATTCATCAACATTGTATGATTGATTCTTGACCAATCAACATGCCAACAAGGCTCCACATGTGCTCCACATCAGCTGTAGTGACGTTTGAATATGTTTGTGCATGTGCTGAAATTTATTTTTGCTAACTTTGAAAAATAGTGCACATTTAATATTACACACATGTAATATTCCAATCAGCCCTTAGTTTAATTTTCTAGAACACTTTAAGATGTATATTATATGTAAAAAGTGTCTAGATGCGTGCCACATCATGTTCAAGAAAAACGTTCCATGTCAATTGCGTAGAAAACCGAATTTTCGATATTTATCGATTACCCGATTTTTCTCTAATTTAAATTCCAACTTTTGCACATGCTATATATATTATGTTATACATAATATATATAATATATACTTTAATTTTCAGCACTTGGCTGATTTAAAGTGGTACCATAAACATGTGACAAAAATAAAATTGGAATCTTCACATTTTGGCCTAAATGTGGGATGATTTGTGTGTGCCAACATGGAAAGTATTTTTGTCTCAATATACAGCCATGTGCACGAAATTTTTTGATAAATTTTGATGTATATGGGCTGGCCATTTATTTATGGCAAGTACGTGACACGTTGGCGAAGTTTCGGTATCGCCCGATACGACAAATTTCGGTTTAGAACCTTTTATCGTGTCGTATTTAATTTGTCATCACCATATCTTATATCATATGATATAAGATCTGAATATACTCATAAATATGAGTTAAGTATAGTGATGTGACGTAAACGTACGTTCGTAAGATATATAACGTGTCGATAGTACGTTGGAATAAATGTGTATGTGCCTTTTAAAAAAAATCTGAAAATATATATATATTATGTATATAAGGCGTGTGAAATGATGTGGGGAGGAGGAGAGAACTTTCCTTCCATAGCTATGTTGCCTTCATGTCTTTTCCAAATGCATCTTCCTTTAATGAACTACTTAGTTTATTAAACTAAGTACTTCACTTAATGAACTACTTTAGTTCATTAATTGTGGCACCTGAAAATAGTATAAACTCAACAAATGTTCGCCATATGATGTAAGCTTTATAGCTTCATGGCTCGTTAGTACGGCAACATAATATATAAGCTAAATAAGGCAAGTTATCATGCATACATGTACACTTGTGTGTATATATATATATATCCACGTTAATATATATATATATATATATTCAAATTTCTTTATTTTGAAATCACTCAAACCCTCATATTTCTACAATCTCCCCCTTTTGATGATTTTCAAAATAACTAGTGTACATGATTTAAGTGTCAACTCTCCCCCTTGAGTTATGCACAGATTTGAAATTTGAATTTCGAATTTCAAATCCGCCTCCCCCTTGATTCATGCAATTAGGATCAATCAGTGATCTCTCTCCCCCTTAAATCTCTCTCTCTCCCCCTTAAATCATGCTTCTCTCTCCCCCTTTATTTTGGAAAGATAATCAAAAGATTCCTGTCAAAAAGGAAAGTAAATCAAATGATATCGCATTAAATCACATCAACAGGAAGCATGCCTAATTTAGAACGGAGAGATTCAAATGTGGCTTGATTTAAGGCCTTAGTAAATATATCCGCTACTTGTGATTCTGTGCGTACGTGATCTATGACAATATTACCATTGTTAACGTGATCACGAAGAAAATGATAGCGAACTTCTATATGCTTAGCCTTAGAGTGTAATACGGGGTTCTTAGACAAATTTATGGCACTCATACTATCACAATATATAGGAATTTTATCTACGGTAATTCCAAAGTCCGAAAGTTGTTGTTTTATCCACAACAACTGTGTGCAACAAAGGCTAAGAGCCATATACTCAGCCTCAGTAGTGGACAAAGCAACACTTGCTTGCTTTTTGGAAAACCATGAAATAAGGGAATTTCCTATAAATTGGCAAGTTCCGCTCGTGCTTTTTCTATCTATTTTGCAGCCACCATAATCTGCATCAGTGTAAGCATGTAAGTCGAATGTAGAATCCTTATCGTACCAAATACCTAAGGAGGGCGAGTGCTTAATATAGCGAAATATTCTTTTTACCGCATTTAAGTGTGACACCTTAGGTTGACTTTGAAAACGAGCACACATGCATACGCTAAACATGATGTCAGGCCTACTAGCAGTTAAATATAGTAAAGAACCTATCATAGATCGATATAATCCATTATCAACGTCTTTACCATGTTCATCTTTGTCTAATTTAGTAGTAACACTCATAGGCGTGGGGGATGGTTTCAAATTTTCAAAATTGAATTTCTTGATCATGTCGTTTACGTACTTAGCTTGGCTTATATGAATTCCTTTACTCGTTTGCTTAATCTGCAAGCCAAGAAAATAATTAAGTTCACCAACCATAGACATTTCAAATTCAGCTTTCATACAATTTTCAAAATCCTTAACAAGTTTATGTGAGGTAGAACCAAAAATAATATCATCTACGTAAATTTGAATAATAAGTAGATCGGATTTTTCTTGTTTCAAAAATAGTGTACTATCTATAGTACCACGTTTAAAATTATTTTCTAAAAGAAAAGTAGCAAAACGATCATACCATGCTCTAGGCGCTTGCTTTAGTCCATATAGTGCCTTCTTTAATTTGTACACGTGATCAGGATGTTTCAAATCTTCAAAACCGGGTGGTTGCTTCACGTATACTTCTTCTTGTATAAATCCGTTTAGAAAAGCACTTTTGACGTCCATTTGATACAATTTAAAATCTTTCATGCAAGCAATAGCAAGTAAAAGTCGTATAGCTTCTAAACGTGCTACGGGTGCAAATGTTTCATCGTAGTCTATTCCTTCTTCTTGATTATATCCTTGAGCTACGAGTCTTGCTTTATTTCTAACGACTTTTCCTTCTTCATTCATTTTGTTCCTAAACACCCACTTTGTGCCTATTATTGTCTTATCTTGTGGTCGTGGCACTAAATCCCATACATCATTTCTAACGAATTGATTAAGTTCGTCATGCATAGCATCAATCCAAGATGAATCACTCAAAGCATCATGCACATTCTTAGGCTCAATTTCAGAAATCATAGCATGAAATTCATTTATTTCATCCGAAGTGATTCTTCTACGTGGTCGCACACCGTGAGTGATGTCGCCTATGATGAGATCATGTGGGTGATCTCTATGCCATCTTGGTTGATTATTTTCTAAGTTATCATGCATTTCTATATGATCATGCATTTCTAGTGTTTCATTCATCTCATGCATATTAAAAGAATCATTTTCTTCATCTAAAGCGGGTTTCAATTCAAAATCATCATCATATTCCTTTTCTTTATCAACTTCTCCAAATTCATTGAATTTAACATGAATAGATTCTATGATTTGTCTAGTGAGAGGATCATAACATCTATATGCTTTTGAATTAATGGAATACCCAATAAAAATGCACTCAATCGATTTGGATTCAAATTTATCTAAGTTATCTTTTGTATTCAATACAAAGCATTTGCATCCAAACACACGAAAATAATCTATCTTAGGCATACGATCATTCAAAATTTCGTAAGGCGTCTTGTTTATTTTCTTTCTTATAGATAGGCGATTTACAATATAGCATGCACAATTTACGGCTTCCGCCCACAGAAATCTAGGTAATTTATTTTCGCAAAGCATAGTTCTAGCGATTTCTTGTAGTGTGCGATTCTTTCTTTCTACTACTCCATTTAATTGTGGAGTTCTAGGTGGCGAAAACTCATGTTTAATTCCTTTTAAAACAGTTTCTCCATTTTTATTTATTATATTACAGTAAGGGTGAGTAAAACACACATTGAAACCATTGTCAACAAATTGCGAAATACTAAGAAGATTGTAAGATAAGTTGCTTACCAAAAACACGTTGGAGATTTGAAGTGTATCCGGGTTTCCAATCGTACCTTTACCAATGATCTTGCCTTCATTGTTGTCTCCAAAGGTCACGGATCCGCCTTTTGTAACCTTCTTTAATTTGGAGAAGAGGCTCGGGTCACCTGTCATGTGCCTCGAGCAACCACTGTCAAGGAACCACTTTATTGATATGTCTTTTGATGAGTGGTCTCCCTGCAATGTAAAAAGGTGATTTAGGTACCCTTTTAATTTTGGGTCCTTTCGAGTTAGTTAATCACCTTTTAGTAAAGGTACCTTTCGGTACCCATACTTGGGTGATCCTTCTCGGTCTATCAAATGGCAAGAAAGTAGATGAAGGTGCGACATAGTATACATGTGGTGCATGTACTTTGGGTCTTTGCCCAAGGACTCCCCTATACTCAGTGTATGAAGGACGTTTGTGATATGTCCTTGTGTGTGTGTGCGTGGTGCGTGGATGATATGTATTCCGTGTATGCATTGATCTCTTCTTCTCATATCTATATGGTACAACATTATATTTCACATGATATGAGGGAGTGGGGCGTGTGGAAGGGGGCGCTTTTTGCGTCATCTTAGACGCCACTTGATGCTTAGGGGTGTCTACCTTTTTAGACACAACAAACTTGGTTGGTTTGGTTGATACTTCGTTAGTATCAACGTACCCCAATCCAGTTTTGTCACTGTCATGCTTTTGTGATAATATGATGCGATGCAGCATGTTTGACCCTGTATCGAATTGTTTCATCATTTTCTCTAAATCTGTATTCCTTGATTTCAAATTTGAAATCTCGGATTTCATTTCACTATTTTGAGAAGTTAATGATGAGATCTCGGTTTTTAATGCAGTGATGGCACATGAAGACTCTTTCTTTGAATCGCTTAATTGAGCGACAAGATTCTCGTTAGAAGATTCTAACAGTTTCTTGTCTTCAATTAAACGTTTCTTTTCTTTTGCGAGAGTCTTAGTAAATTTATGTAACTCAAGATATTGACTAAATAAATCATCGTAAGAAGGTTCAGAGTCAGAGTCAGAGTCAGATGATACCTCATTAGACGCCTTTGAAGCGAAGCAAACTTGAGCGGTCTCCTCTTCGGTCTCAGTTTCAGAGTCTGATGAGTCACTCCATGTGGAGGCCTTCAGTGCACGTTTCCTTTGTTTAGGATCTGAGACGGGTCTATTTTTGTTCCGCTCCTTGTCAGGGTACTTATTTGTTTGCTTTTCTTTGTTTGGGCAGTCATATGATAAGTGTCCGAGTTTGCCGCATTCATAACATTTAATGTCCTTATCATTTGACTTGTTTTTATTTCTCTTAGATGTAGTGCCCTTGTTTTTATTTCTAAATGATTTTCTCATGAATCTTCTTAGTCCTTTTGCCAATAGAATTAAGTCATCATTATCCGATTCGGAATCACTATCATCTATGTGATCGGAGGGAGGGGAGACGTATTCATTTGATTTAAAAGCAATTGTCTTACCTTGTTTGGTTGATTCCGATTTCCGAATAATGAGTTTGTTTTCATACACTTTTAGTGAACCAATGAGTTCTTCCATTTTTATCGACTTAGTCTCCTTGCTTTCTTCTATGGCAGTCACTTTAGGATCCCATTCTGAAGGGAGGCTCCGTAGGACTTTCTGTACTTTTTCCTGCGTTGTAAAGGCCTTACCAAGAGACTCAAGAGAGTTATAGATGTTAGTCAAACGAAGATCCATATCAACAATTGACTCATTAGGCAACAACTTGAAAGACTCAAGAGTAGACATAAGCATATTGATTTTAGACTCTTTGACTTGACTCGTGCCTTCGTGTTTCATTTCTAAGATTCTCCACATTTCTTGTGCACTCGAACAATTGGACACATAACTAGACTCACTCTTACTTAAGCCATTTAAGAGTAATTGCATGGCCTTAGCATTCATACTCAGTTTCTTTTTGTCTTCACTAGTATAGTCTTGTCTCGTTTTAATTACTTCTAGTGTGACTCCATCTACAATGGACAATTTAGACGGGACATATGGACCATCTTCAATTATTGACCAAAGGTCTATGTCTATAGCCATAAGAAATAATTTCATCCTAAGTTTCCATTGAATAAAAGACTCACCGTCAAAGAGTGGAGGCCTTTGGCTTGACATACCTTCTTGTTCGGTTTTGAGATTTGTGGATGCCATCTCACTGAATCGTTGGATTCCTTGTCGTGAGTATTCCTGCGCTCTGATACCACTTGTAGGATCTGCAAGGCACCACTAGAAGGGGGGGGGGGGTTGAATAGATGGTGCGGAAAGTGTGCTTTTTAAAATTTCTTTAAACTTGAACAATTCAAGTTCTGAAAACAGATTCTGTTTCCAGTACCAGTTTTAAAACGATTTAAAAACTAGGTTAGAGGTCTCCAAAAATTATGAAATTTTGAGAGAACTTAGCCTCAGATGTTGTGAGAGTCCCCTAAAAATTTCAAATCAAAATTCAACCTTTAACCCCTTCAAAAACCGTTGGCACTCAGATTGTGCAATTCTGCCAGAAACGGTAGATAGTTTTGAAAAATTAATTCCTATTTGTGTGAATGTCCAAATGATCTGAAAATTTGATCAATAACCCCTCACACACTATATTGAAATGGGTTGAAACAGTTTTTGAAAATTCTTTTGGGAAGTAGGTCAAATACACCCAAAGTCTCAACCTTTGCAAGTCTGAAAATCAGACTGCACTAGTCTCAGAACTTTTGATGTTTGGATGACTTATACTTGTCCAAAAGGGTTGAAACTTGTGCCAAATTAACCCTAGAACGTTTATGTATGTTTCTGGAAATTTTTATAATTTTTAGAAAATGTTTACTATTTTTGCGAACGTGAACAATATGAGTAAACAGCGCAGAAACTGAAACGTAAATGCAGAAAGTAAATTGCACCAAGAATTTTATACTGGTTCGGTTATAAACAACCTACTCCAGTCTTCAAGGAACACCTTCCTTGGTTCACACTAATTTCACACACGCAGTACACCTTACCGCAGGGTTGATAGAGTTACACCTTAACTCCAACCCTTTACAAACCTTGTATTGTGAGTACAATTTGCACGAACACCACCACCTCGCTAGAATGAAGATTGATCACACCTTGATCAATCTTGTACAAAGATATATGAATGGTGGATTCTATGAAGCCTATCCAAGGATGAAAGAGATAAAGTACAATAGGCTTTTTACAAGAGAAGAAAGAAAGAAGATGTAGGAGAAAAGAGGCTTGGCACTTTGATCACTTTAGAATGCAATTCTTGGTGTTGTATTTGTTTGTTCTTCTCTTCCTTCCTTATAGGTCCAGCCGTCCCCTAGCATGCTTCTCCCCTCTTGAAAATTTCCTTTTAAGTGCTTGAGAGGATGTGAGACATCATGGTGACAAAGTTTTGCTTGCTTGGCATCATTCCATTGGACCATCATTTAGTCATTGCTTACTTGGCACCTTTTGATTGGCTCAATGTTGTCATCATTTGATGACATGGAAAATCTGAAATAAACACTTTAAACATGTGCCAAATAATCATCACATAATACATTCCATAAATTGAGATATTCTCATAAATTGTGAGACAAAAAATTCTTCCTTCCACCCTTGAAAAATTCGGCCATAATACTCCTTGCCATGCTGAAATTTCAGCATGTGCATCATGCATTTTTATCCAAGATAATCCCCAATTTACTTTGATTTTTCTCATTAAAATGAATCAATAATACATGGTAAGTCTTGCTACAAGTTTGAGAATGAATTTGGACACCAAAAGGGGATGAAATTCGGCCACACCATTTTCACACATGCTGAAAAATTTCAGCATGTGTGATATAAAGAATATCACACTTAAGACAATTCAAATCATTTCCATAACTCATTTGATTTATTCCTTAATGCAAAATTAACAAAATATATTCCTTAAGCCTTAAGAATTCGGCCATTAAGGTGTGTGACATGCTGAAATTTTCAGCATGTGACATAAGAGAGGTGTATGTTGAAAACTTACCTTTTGTAGCTTCTCTCTTTGATTCATCAACATTGTATGATTGATTCTTGACCAATCAACATGCCAACAAGGCTCCACATGTGCTCCACATCAGCTGTAGTGACGTTTGAATATGTTTGTGCATGTGCTGAAATTTATTTTTGCTAACTTTGAAAAATAGTGCACATTTAATATTACACACATGTAATATTCCAATCAGCCCTTAGTTTAATTTTCTAGAACACTTTAAGATGTATATTATATGTAAAAAGTGTCTAGATGCGTGCCACATCATGTTCAAGAAAAACGTTCCATGTCAATTGCGTAGAAAACCGAATTTTCGATATTTATCGATTACCCGATTTTTCTCTAATTTAAATTCCAACTTTTGCACATGCTATATATATTATGTTATACATAATATATATAATATATACTTTAATTTTCAGCACTTGGCTGATTTAAAGTGGTACCATAAACATGTGACAAAAATAAAATTGGAATCTTCACATTTTGGCCTAAATGTGGGATGATTTGTGTGTGCCAACATGGAAAGTATTTTTGTCTCAATATACAGCCATGTGCACGAAATTTTTTGATAAATTTTGATGTATATGGGCTGGCCATTTATTTATGGCAAGTACGTGACACGTTGGCGAAGTTTCGGTATCGCCCGATACGACAAATTTCGGTTTAGAACCTTTTATCGTGTCGTATTTAATTTGTCATCACCATATCTTATATCATATGATATAAGATCTGAATATACTCATAAATATGAGTTAAGTATAGTGATGTGACGTAAACGTACGTTCGTAAGATATATAACGTGTCGATAGTACGTTGGAATAAATGTGTATGTGCCTTTTAAAAAAAATCTGAAAATATATATATATTATGTATATAAGGCGTGTGAAATGATGTGGGGAGGAGGAGAGAACTTTCCTTCCATAGCTATGTTGCCTTCATGTCTTTTCCAAATGCATCTTCCTTTAATGAACTACTTAGTTTATTAAACTAAGTACTTCACTTAATGAACTACTTTAGTTCATTAATTGTGGCACCTGAAAATAGTATAAACTCAACAAATGTTCGCCATATGATGTAAGCTTTATAGCTTCATGGCTCGTTAGTACGGCAACATAATATATAAGCTAAATAAGGCAAGTTATCATGCATACATGTACACTTGTGTGTGTATATATATATCCACGTTAATATATATATATATATATATTCAAATTTCTTTATTTTGAAATCACTCAAACCCTCATATTTCTACACAACTAACCCTACCTTAGTAAAAGACTTCGAAGAATGTATGAAGTCAGAATTTGAAATGTCAATGGTAGGAGAGTTGAATTATTTCTTAGGACTTCAAATCAAACAAAACCCTCAAAGAATTCACATTAGCCAACTTAAGTATGTCAATGATATGATTAAGAAGTTTGGCTTTGAAGAGTTGAAACCAACACCTACACCCATGAGTGTTAGCACCAAACTAGAAAAAGATGAAAATGGTAAACCTTTTGATGACACACTATATAGGTCTATGATTGGCTCACTGTTATATTTTTCTAAAGAGTGTTTAAATGATTGTTTTCATTTGTATATGATTTATACATGTTTATTATATGATTATCATGTGTTTTTGGTGATTATAATTGTCTTGTGACTAACGTGCCTTGGAAGTTTCTACAACTTACCAATAAGGACAAAATTGGTATTTTGAGTTTTGTAGGAACATGATATGGTGAATATATATCAAGGACATATTCTTATACCATTTATCAAGGCAAAGGTGTTATAATATTCATTTCTGACCATTCAGATCATTCATGGAGTTTTCATATACCAGGGGTATTTTGGTCATTTTACCTCCGAGGGTATTTTTGGTATTTTCACTCAAGGAATCTCTTGAGCATATTATTATCTTCATTCTGGAGCTGATTTATTATTAACTTGAAGATAATATGGTGATTTGTTATCTTATTCTCTCACATGATGATATTATTGACTATAGCGGGATATGTGACGATTTGAGATGTCACATTCTATTTTTTTTCTTGAAGACCATCTTATATATGTTATAAGAGCATATTTATCATCATTATTCAGAGGTTTCAAAGGTGTTAAAGGTGTGGAAATGATCACGACATATAAGAAGAAATATTAGGAATTTCGGTGTTACACGTTGACATAATCTTATCAACTATTATCTATTAATTTTTTCATCAAAAATTTGAGTTGCTACACATATTTGTATGATGAAAAATGTGTATTAGAAGCTGTGGGTGAGGTGGTATTCATTTTATGAGTTGGTGACAAGTGGACAAATCAAAAAGGAGCTAGTTGGCAAAAATGCCAACTTGGAAAATTCAAAGATGTAGCCGAACGGCTGCTTGGTATTCTTGGGTATTTTCATTAGATTTTTGAAGTCAAATGAATGCTTCACATGTCCTATTCTTGTGCTTGGAGTTGAGGATATTTTAGTGGTATTATCCTTTTTTATTTTATTAAGGAAAATCAAAATTATTTTGGGAAAAACAAAAGGTAGCCAACGTCTACTTGATGATAATTGAAGCTGAATTTTCATTTGAATTTGTCAAATGCGCACATGCCTATTATCTTGCCAAAGAGTTGAGAAGACAATGGAGTTGTTATGGCTATTATCGTTGGGTATTATCTTCACATTTTCAAGACAATTTCAAGGTGGAATTTTCGGCCAAGTGTAATGCCAAGGTGGACCAATTATATTGTCTTATTTTGCCAAGTGTACAAAGCCAACCAAGGATGAGAAGACATTTGGACTTGATGATGAAGATGGTGACACATTGGAGTTCTTATCTCCAAGGCTCAAATCACACTATAAATAGAGGCAATGGTGATGAAGATGAAACACACTTGAAGCTTACAAGCATTTGTTGAATTGTCTAGCTATCATCTTCTTCTTGTTGTTGTTCTTGTTCCATTATTTGTAGCTAAGGTGTTCTTGTTGTTTTTCTTGAGCTACAAGCCTCTTGAGCTTCATTTGTAAGATTGATTAGCCATTCTTATATGGCTACATCAGTAGGTGGTAGAGGTGTTGCAACTAAGTGTTGCTTGGAAGGTGATTATCCAAGTCTTGAATAGGGTTGGTGTATAACCCAAGGATCAAGCTTTGTTTTTGTTGTAAGGTGATTCATTTGATAGTTAAATCCAAGAAAAGGTGTTTCTTGGGACTGGAGTAGGTCACATTGACCGAACCAGGATAAATTCTCGGTGTTCTTCTCTTGTTTCTTCATTTCTGTTTTCTGTCCGTTTTTACTGTAGTTTTTATATAACTTCTCACGTTTTAAAAAATAGCTAAACATTTTCAAAATTTGTGATTTTTGTTGGCGTTATACTTCAGACGGTTATCTTTCATTTGCAACAAGAATCACTTGATTTGAGCAAGGGAAAGTTAGTCTTTCAGTCTTTGCAAGATAACTGCTCCAATCTGGCTGCAATCTGACCAGTTTTGAAAAAACTTAAATTCTGTATTTATCAAGAATTGTCTAAGGTCAGGGCCTTTAGGAAACTTCATCTACACATCCTAAGGAGTGTTTTGATATAAAGATCAACCTTTTTGGTTGAGTATTCAAAGAGAAATACGTTTTGCAAAATCATCAACTTTCTGTCCAATTCTGTCCAGAATGACCATCTAAATCTTTTTATTTGTTTGAAGGGTCAAAAGATCTTATTTTTATCTGATTTTTGGACAGAGTCTTGTTAACAGATTGAGTTAAATTCTGAAAGGTATCATAATTTTTGGATTTGTGTACAATTGGTTTTGAATTTTTCAAAAACGGGTTCTGAATCTGAGGCAGTTTCAGATTCTGTTTTCAAAGGAGATTTTTACAAAGGGTCGTAGTGTAATTTCCGCTAAACACTATTCACCCTCCCACTCTAGTGGTGTTCGTTGCAGGTGCATGGTCCAACATTAGCGATCCCGGATAATCAGGAATTGATGATTGTGATCAAGATGGAAAGATTCCATGCTATCATAGACAGTCTTTTATTGTAAATTATTGTGATTAGGTGTAATTGATTTAATTCCTTGTATAAGTGACAAAGTAGTCTATAAGATCAACCAATATAATATGTGAAAATTCATTGAGAAATATACTGGAAACGTTTCTGCACAGTTGTACACTTTACCCTACATATTTAACTGAAACAATTTTCCTTAGCAACTTTAACACCCCCACCCTCGTTGCTGCTTATATTGTCAACTTGCCTATACACTAAGTCTAAGCAAGGAAACGGTAAAATCTTGGTCTAACAAGAGTAATTAAAATCAGTTGTCATGATGTAAACTCTAATGAGAGTAACCAACAGCCATCCTAATCTTGATACTCGCAACCCTTCATATGTACGTATTGTTAAGAGACGTGATTGCAGAAATCACGAGATAACAGATATGAGGATATGAAAGGAGATCAAAGACAAATAGTGTAATCACGGAAAGAGAATAGTCGCGTACTTATTGCACTTTTTTGTATACCGAAATAGAGTTTTTCCTTGTATTACACATAGATCCATGTACATCATTGAAAAACAATAGTATACGACTTCTATTTATAAAATCCATATTCAACATTGTATCAGAGCGATTTCCAATTCATGAGACTCATAACTAAACTTCTTCATTGTCAAGAGAGGAATACCCATATGGGCCAATAACACGGCCAGACCAAGAACCAAACTTAAAAACTACCAAAAATCTTTAGCTCAGTCTGAAAAACATCCAAAAACAACCTAGCTTCCGAAACTAGAGACTCAAAGAAATTGTCACAGTCCAAACATATCTTACCCTCGGCCAAACTGACAACCTAGAGTTAGCATCAAACTCGACCATCCGCCCACACACAACCATAGGGAAGGCCCTAACCAACCTGCAAAACAGCATCGCAATCTGCTATAAAAATCCGTACATCCACAATTTAGCCTGAAACTTGGGGCTCAGACCAAATCATCATTGGCCCATTTACCTTTCTCAGCCAAGTGACCAAAACAACCACAACCACCACAAACAGACAACAAACTGAAGCAATCCATCCAAATTGCACAAAAAAGATGCCAAAAAACCAAAAGAGAGTAAACAATAATTTGCCAGACAAGAGGAATTAAAGGACATCGGTCTTGGCCCCAAACTTTTAAATTCTGTTTTCCTACCCAAAAGTTTCTAAAATTATAGCTTTAGCCTCAAATGTTTCAGAAATTAGAGATTCACTCACAAAGTCTTAGAAATAGGACATTCAACCCCATAAGTTTCATAAATTAGAGATTCAGCCTCAAAGGTCTCAGAAATTACAGGTATGACGTTGGACTTTATCAACAGTCCATCATACCAATTCCACCTCACGTGTTTGTTCCAAAAAATATCATGAGTGAGTCCTTTATTTTGGAGCCACCGATACTATGACCTACGATCCTAAAAATTTTACTTAGAGTTCTACTCTGAATAAATTTCACATAGAGACCGCCAGTCCAGCTCATGGAGAGGTTCTATTACCCTTTCACCACAGTTAAAATTGAATAATCGTCTATATGTTCCTACATCATCCTCTAAGTTGTTGTCAATGAGTCAAGTAACGAAGGATCTCAATTGTGTGGTACTCATGTATCATGATTTTTTCTTTTGTAGGACATCCGTGTGAAGGAGATCATTGGATATGACACTAAACACGGAGGCATCTACTATGTCGATGAGGTGACTCAACAAGATCACACCATGCTTGCTCATAGGACGGTCTCCCGAAAACTCTCGATGTGCCACCAACGTTTGGGTCATTCCTCCTTCAGGTATCTAAAATCTTTGCTTCCAAGACTTTTCATCAATAATACTCCCATCCCACCTTGTAAACATGTATACGTGCAAAACAACACCGGGTAACATTTCGATCGAATAATACTCATGTGCTTGCATTTTTGCTTAATCCACTCATATGATGGGCGCCTGCCCCGTGTCCTACTCCTCAAGGGTTTTCAGTACTTTGTGATTTTTTGAATGATTCTTTCCGCATAATTTAAGTATATTTTTTTAAGCACAAAGCTGAAGTCTATACAAAATTTGTCGATTTTTTGTATGATTCAGACCGAATTCAATCAAAGCGTGATGGAGAATATATGTACCACGAACTTAAAACCTTCTTCTGAGACAATGGCCTTATTCATAGAACTTCATGTCCAAATACACCCCAACAAAATAGCTTGGTGGAACAAAAAAACTACAACTGTAAACCTTCTTATGAGACAATATGGCTCTCTTTTATCAGAATCTAGTTTCTGGACAAACCAGAAAACAAGTATGCAAACAGAATGGTGACAGACGATGAATACAGGGATAGAAGCTCTGGAAAAATGGAACATGAGAGAAGTGTACATTGGCAAGAGGTAAAACACCACTAGGTGTCAATGGGTACCATCAGGGTACTTTTTTCGATAGCTAGAAGTAAAGACGGGACTCTTCAAACGTTTGATGTTAAAAATGTGTTTTATAGAGAGATTTAAAAGAAGAAATGTATATAAAAGCACTGCTTATTTTTTCCATAGCATTTAGACAAAATGAAGTGTGTCAATTTAGAAAAGCTCTTTATAGACTCAAGCAATCTCCTTGCGTCTGGTTTAGACGATTCATGATGGCCATGAAAATGTACATGTGTAAACAAAGCAATGCAAACATACATTGTTCTTCAAGCGAAGAAGGGAGAAGGTGACCCGCCTAATAATTTATGTGGACGACATGATTATAACAAGAGATGATGGGAGGATATTTTCCAACTCCGAAGAATCTATTCGTAGAATTTGAGATGAAGGATTAAGATGACCTAAAGTATTTTTTTGAGGATCGAAGTCCTTTATTCAAAAAAAGGAATCTATATATATCAACGAAAGTGCACAGATCACTTATTGACTTAGGTTGGCATGGTAGACTACAAGCTCAATGAAACTTTGATGGTGGCCAATCATTGACTCCAGATGGTTGAAGGAGAACAGTATCGGAGATTAGTGAAAATTTGGATTTATGTGTTTCACACAAGGCTTGATATTGCTTATACAGTTAGGATCATGAGTCAGTTTATGCTTCAACGTAAGAAAGAACACATGAAGGCAGTTATGATAATTGTAAGGTACTAGGTAGGAAACCCAAATAATAGACGATCTACTTTATGGTACTTTGTCCCGGGAGGAAATCTGTTAACTTGGAGGAGCAAAAAGCAGAAGGTAGTAGTTAAGTCACGTGCTGAGGCACAATTCAGAGGTATTGCTAAAGGAATAATTAGGACTCTGTGGATATAAAAATTTATGACTTAGATTGATTTTCCACCTACACTTCCAGCTTAGTTAATGCGTGACAATAAGACAACCATTAGTATTTTCGAAAACCCGGTCCAACATGATTGTACGAAACATGTGGAGATGGACATGCATTTTATCAAGGAGAAACTTGAAGAAGGAAACATTGAGCTCGTGTTTGTAAGATCCAAAGACCAGTTAGCAGACATTCTTATGAAGGTAGCCACCGAGAGGGTATTTGATTCCATGCTGCAGAAGTTGGGGTATTGTTGACCGCACTAGTCAACTTGAGAGGGAGTGTTAATAGATGTGATTGTTGAAATCACGGGATAACATACAAGAGAAAATCAAGGAAGATCGAGGGCAAATAACACAATCATGGAAAGAGAATATTCACCGAATTATTGTGCTTTATAGTATACCGAAAATAGAGTTTTTCATTGCATTACACATAAGCCGTATGTACATGATTGAAAAAATAATGAAATACGACTTTCATTCACAAAATCCATATTCAACACGTATGAGTCAAGCTTTGAACCATTATACATTTTGTCTTGAACTTGCTAGCTAAAGGACTTGGAACCCGATTACCTATGAGTAAACTTGGTCGTGTTACTCAGTAGCTTACTTTGGCGTGTCTTACGAACTTAAGGCTCTAATTTGATTATTGCTCGCAAACTAAGTCTCACATAAGTAGCCAGTGATGATTCATCTAGGCGACTTGAATTGATGGCTATTTGAGCTATGTATGTTATGCATTGGAGTCACTTATTTGGGGTGTCACATATTTTTTTTTAAATGAAAAATTTAGGTTGAAGAGAGGCTTCCCAAGTCCATGACCAGGGGTGTCACACATCTTGGGACCCAAAAGAAAACAGGGATACAGGTGATACTCTAAAGTCTAAAACCTGAAGCTTCATGAGTTAATAATCCAAAAAAAGTTTTCTTTTATCCCTATAACCAGAAAAAAGTATTGGTTTGTATTTGCTTGGTGGGTGCGACCTAATCTACAGGTTTCCTACGAAGCTTAATAGCCCATTCTGCGTTCTGTTGAGTTGCTAAGCACCATAGTTTGAGTGGCTAAATAATACTTTTTCGAGCGCGCGAAATATATTTTGAGCGGCATGTAACGCGTTTCACTATACAGAATCTGTTGCTTGGTTTACACTAGTGTTTAGACATGTTGTATAATTGTAATCTTAGAGTAATAGAACCTGAAAATTATGGTGCTTTAGAGGCCGTTTTGCTGTGGTAATCAAACGGAAACACTCGCCTGCACGCGTGGGATTAGTCTAATAGGTTATGGGGGTAATACTAAAGGTAATAAACATATACCAAAGGCAATATGGTTTAAATATAGGTCAGCTTGGTTTCCTGTTATTATAAACTGATACTTGCTCTTGAAATCACGCCCTAAAACTCCAGCTTTAGGAATTAAGACATACATGGCTGTTGCTTGCCTTCTTAAACTGATACTTGTACGCAATTCGTTTTGGTCTTTGGGTGAACAAATTTAAATAGATGAATTAGATGAAGCTGTTGGAGAAAATAGAAAGGAATTGAATTTGGACCAAGTTGCAAATCGTGGTTAGCAACGTAGTTTGAGCTAAGATTATGATTAGTTTAACTTATGATAAGTAGAAATTAATGAGTCCTTAATTATCTACGTGATGTGTCGATAATTTTAGGCTTTTGAATAACTCAATTCCGACACCGGGTAAATGAGAAATTAATGCTCAAAATAAGAGGGAAAAACCAGCTCAGCTTGGCCTGTGACGGCATGGGATTAGGTGGCGGACTGAGCTGGGGACCTGATGGGCTCAGGTTGTAAACTGGGCTACAGGCCAGGCTACGGGCTGCAGACTGCAGGCTGGGTCCTATAGCAACGGGTCGGATCTTATCAGCTGGGGTGAAGTTTGTTGAATTTAAAACTCTCCGTGATGTTAAGATAAGTGAAGGTTAAGTTTTGAAAAGTTGTTGAGCTTTAACCGGCCGGACTAACCTAAATTTATTATGATCTGATAGCACAGATTGAACAGTTATTTGATCTGATGGCTGAGGGCAGACCTTGTGCGGTTATCTGATCCAAAGGTTCATGCCGAGCAGGTATCTGGTCCTATGGCTGTGGTTGAACTGACTGTAACAGACTGACCTCAGATTTTTCCTATACATAGTGGCCAAGCTGACCTCTGTAGCCATTCACATTCACACTCAGAAATCCGAAATTCTTCTCATTTTCTCGCCAATCTCTCTCTACATAATCATTCTCATGCATACACTCTGCCTTTAAGTATTCTGAGAAGTTCAAGACCACTTATAGGTTCGTTTGGGTTTTTACGCTGCAGTGCTGCTCGTCTGAACTGTTGCCGTTGTATCCTGGGAGACGATTGCTCCATCCGGTTGGGCACAATATACTGGAGCAATACGTCTTAAGGGCAGAGTCTTGGACTCACCTCGGATCTCTACTCAGCTAACCTGTTAAGGTTATTGCTGTGCTAAGCTCCACTTTATGCTGAGCTCTGCTGTTCGAAGGATAGCACCACACTGTTGTTGTACAACGTTGTCAAGCTGAGCTCAACAGTGTGCTGAGCTATGCTGTTTGGCTGAGAACATTCGTTGTTCTGTAGCACTGCCGTGATGAGCTATGCTTTGTGTTGAGCTCGGGTGAAACGGCTAAAAGCTCAACTGTTGTGGTTGTGCTGAGGTGCCGAGGTCGGCAGGTCGGTCATCAGCCCAGAATGGAAATACAATTGGGCTGACTAGACTGTTCTGATCCGTCTCATGAATTTGACTTGAGTTCAGCTCCGCTGGAAGACTGATAGCTCAGAACTGCTGTCCTGAAGTGCTATTCATTTCAGATCGATAGGTCGGCTGACTGTTCAGAACGCAAACTCAATTACGCTATCTGAATTGTCTTGACTTAGCGGATTGATCTTCCTTACCTTGAGCTCGGCAGGTCGGCTACTACTTATTTCACAAGCAAACTGTACAGAAGTCAATTTTGTTTGACCTGAATTACTTCCATCAATTCTTAAGACGTTTTTGTGATTGATTCTGTACTGATTCTCATTTGTTTTTGATAACTTACAGAAACTCAATGGAGAACGCAAGCTCTAGCTCTGTTCAAGGCGATGATGCTCAGAGTGCTGCTCCAATGGCACCAAATGCTGGGGTGCCGATGTCTGCTCCTCCTGCACAAGGTCCTATGGTAGTCCAAGTGGAGAAACCAGAGAAGTTCAGTGGCAGCGTCTTCAAACATTGGCAGCAGAAGATGCTGTTCTTCTTGACTGTCATGGGGTTGGCCACCTTTCTGACCGAGGACCCACCAGTGGTGGATCAAGTGGAGGATCAAACCTAGAACATGCAAAACAAACTATCTGCTGAGGCATGGAACTTCAACAATTATGTTTGTCTGAGTCATATTCTGAGTTGTTTGGACAACACCTTGTATGGTTTGTACTGCACGTACAAAACCGCAAAATCTTTGTGGCAGGTCTTGGAAAAGAAATACCATACGGAAGATGCTGGCACTAAGAAATTTATTGTCAGCGAATTCTTGGATTTCAAAATGCATGATTCTCGCATTGTTGTTTCTCAAGTTAAGGAACTTCAAATGTTGGTAGCCAAAATGGAAGAAGAGGGCATGTTGCTCAGTGAATCTTTCATGGTGGTTGTAGTAATTGGGAAGCTACCTCTTTCGTAGAGGGAATTCAGAAGTTATCTTAAACACAAGAGAAACGAGATGACATTCGAAGATCTGATTGTTTAACTCTGCATAGAGAAAGACAATTGAAGATCTGAGCGAAAGCCACAATCAGTGCTGGTCAGGCCAAGGCCCATGTTGCATAGGCCAAGAAAAAGAAGGGACAACTTGGGGTGAACAAGAAAGGCAAGAAGATAGACAAGAAGCTCACCGGGAAATGCTACAACTTTGTCATTCAGAGGCATGTCAGCAATGAGTGCCAGAGGCCTAAAAAGAAGCAGGCCAAGGCAAAGGCGAACATCGTTGATGTAGGATCTGCAAGGCACCACTAAAAGGGGGGGTTGAATAGTTGGTGCGGAAAGTGTGGTTTTTAAAATTTGTTTTAAACCAAACAACTCAACTTCTGAAAACAGATTCTGTTTTCAGGACCAGTTTTAAAACATTTTTAAAACTAGGTTGAAGGTCTTCAAAAATTCTAAAATTTTGAGACAACTTAACCTCAGATGTTATGAGAGTCTCCTAAAAATTTCAGATTTAAGTTCAACCTTTAACCCCTTCAAAAGTTGTTGGTGGTCAGATTGCGCGAATATGCCAGAAACAGTAGACTGTTTTGAAAAATTTATTCCTATTTGTTATTAACTCTAATTGCTCTGAAATTTTAACCACTAATCCCTTATATGTTTTATTTGAATGGGTTGAAACAGTTTTGAAAAATGCTTTCGGGAAGTTAGTCAAATACACTCAAAGTCTCAACCTTTAAAAGTCTGAAAATCAGACTGCACTAGTCTCAGAACTTTGGATGTTTGAGTGACTTATACTTATCCAAAAGGGTTGAAACTTGTGCCAAATTAACTCTAAGATGTGTGGCTATGAATCTGGAAATTTTTTGTGATTTTTGAAAATCGTTTACTATTTTTACGAACGTAAACAAAAAGAGTAAACAGTGCAGAAACAGAATATAAGTGCGGAAAGTAAATGGCACCGAGAATTTTTATACTGGTTCGGTTATAAACAACCTACTCCAGTCTTCGAGGAACACCTTCCTCGGTTCACACTAGTCACACACACGCAATACACCTTACCACAGGGTTGATGGAGTGACACACCAACTCTAACCCTTTACAAACCTTGTACGATGAATACAATTCGCACAAACACCACCACCTAGCAAGAATAAAGATTGATCACACCTTGATCAATTTTTTTACAAAGATAAATAGTATATGGTGGTATAATACAAGCCTATTCAAGAAAGAATATAAGTACAATAGGCTTTCAAGAAGAAGAAAGAAAGAGAGTGTAGAAGAAGAGAGGCTAGGCGTTTTTGATCTCAAGATTGTAATGCTTGTTCTTGTCATTTGTTTTTGCTCATCTTCTTTCCTTTTATGCCTTGTAGCCGTCCCCCTATAGGTGCCATCCCCTCTTGAAAATTATCTTATAAGTCCTTGGGAGAATGAGTGGCATCATTGTGACATGATCTTGCTTACTTGGTCCCTTCTCGTTGGATGATCATTTAACCTTTGCTTACTTGGCACTTCATGATTGGTTGAAAGTTGTCATCATTTGATGACTTGGAAAATCTGAATATTTCACTCAAAACATGTGCCAAAATCAACATAGAATAATTTTCATAATCCACAATATTGTCACATAAAGTTAGCAAGATAATTTTCTCACAAAAAGGGGAATAAAATCGGCCATGATGAGAATTTAGCATGCTGAAATTTCAGCATGTGATACATGGTGATAAAATTCAAAATAATTCCAAATTTTCATTGATTTTTCTTTTAAAATAAATCACCAATTAGTAGCAAAAATTCTTATCAAATTGAAAATGAAATTTGGACACTAACATACTCATAAAAATGGTCAAGATGCATTCCACACATGCTGAAAAATTTCAGCATGTGTGATATTCAAGATATCACACTTTATGACTTTGTATCTTATTCAAATTACTTCCATTTCTTCTTCCAATTAACCACATAATTCAAGACACCAATTATATCCTTTTTAATCCAAAAAATCGGCCACCTATATAGTGCACATGCTGAAATTTTCAGTATGTGTTACAAATGAGACAAAGTTTGAAACCTTACCATTTGTAGCTTCTTTCTTTAAGTCACCAACATTGTATGATTGATTCTTGACCAATCAATATGCCAACAAGGCTCCACATATGCTCCATCTCAGCTGTAGGTGGCATGTATACATGTATATGCATGTGCTGAATTTTATTTTTGCTAACTTTGTAAAATAGTGCACATTTAATAATACACACATGTTATATTCCAATCAGCCCTTAATTTAATTTTCTAAAACATTTTAAGATGTATAACATATGTAAAAAGTGTCTAGATACATGTCATATGATGTGCCACAAATATTCCATGTGTTGTGTACGTAGAAAACCGAATTTTCGATATTTATCGATTACCCGATTTTTCTCTAATTAAATTCCAATTTCTTGCACATGTTATATATATTATGTTACACATAATATATATAATATATACTTTAAATCTCAGCACTTGGCTGGTCTAAAGTGACGCCATTAACATGTGTCAAAATTAAAATTGGAATCTTCACATTTTGGCCTTAATGTGGGGTGATTTGTGTGTGCCAACATGGAATGATTTTATGGCTGGAATTTACATCATAGCCACGAAATTTTGAGCATTTTTGAAGTGTAGGGGCTGGCCATCTATTTATGGCAAGTACGTGACACGTTGGCGAAGTTGCGGTGTTCACCTGATACGACAATTTTTGGTTTGGAACCTTTTAACGTGTCGTATTTAATTTGTCATCACCATGACTTATATCATATGATATAAGACCTAAATATACTCATAAAATATGAGTTAAGTATAATGGTGTGACGTTAATGTACATACGTAAGATATATAACGTGTCGGTAGT